>CM067490.1:14634317-14688426 GCA_034552555.1 Semaprochilodus insignis | reverse complement strand
GTCTGTAAGGGATCTTATAAAGGTGTTCTCTTTCCACACTTGGTAGGAGTGGTTTTACCCGTGGCGTTGCTCTGGAAATATTTACTCTCTGCAGATAAAGGATTACAAAACAAGGAACACTAGGAGCAGACTAGTAAATGAATGGTTGGAGGTGACCTGCCTTGCACAAAAATAATGTCTTGCCCTGTCTTGCCCTAGCCCTTATCAACAATGTGTTATACTGTATATTTATTGCAGACAATTGGGACCTAAATATGTAGTGTGTAGTTGACTAATACTTCTACAGTAAAAGCAGTTTGAAATATTCTGCCTGCTGTAAATGTTAGGAGGGGTAAACTGCAAGGTACCATTTAAATAAACAGCAAAATGTGTCTTGATAGTTGTACAATCTACTCTGTTTTTGAAATGTGAACACTTAAGTAAAAATCTTATGGCCAGTTTGTTACATGACTACTTTTTTTTTTGTCATAGTTTTTCCTTCATAATGGGCTGGGTTACACAGCAGCTGAGTTTAACACACCTGTGTCCACACTTTCCCCATTGCATGCCACAGACTGCATATGGTCTATCTCGTCTCATCATCTTGAAGTTAAGCGTCACACAGAACAGGTCTTGTTCAGTCATGCGAAGCCAGACCTTCTTTCCTCACAGTCATGGCTCTGATGCCCAACCTCTATGATCTGACACGTGGACTGGAGCATGGAAAACCTACCTGTGCAGAAGGACAATTACACTCCCTGTTCCAGGTCCTGGGGAGGGTGTAACCATTGACTTGTGGCTTCTGGCTGAATGGTCACATGGCATTGCTCCCCTCCAATAAAAACTCTCCTGCTTCTTTGAATGTCTGATTTGTTTAAAGGGGAAGCTGGAATGTTCCAATATTTCCACTCCTTTGCTGATTTGATTGAATTTCTAGTCTTTAAAAGGGGCTCTAATGGCTCTTAGGGTGAATTTTAATTTATAGCCTACAGTCATTTAAACAAAGATGTGCTTTAGAAAAAGTGAACACTCAGAGAACCAGGTGCATTCTTTAATGGTTCTTTGCATGGTTAAATAGTGAATTCTGAATGATGAAGAATGTGTTGTGAATGGTTCTTTATTGTTCTAAAAAACTGTTGTTGTGAAGTCAAATGAGTCACTGTAGCAGAACCATTTTGGTGCTATATTGAACCATTTCAAAAACAACCATTTCTAGAACTGTACCAGTGCCTTTATTAAAGAACCCCAACATAACTTTTTTTAAAAGAAGTATGTATCTGTTTTACTGTCAATAAAAACTACAATTCCAACTTTAAACTTGGATTTTCATGAAAGTACAGTTAGTAGTATGAAATAGCATTCTGAACTTAGCATGCCAAAGCAAATATTAGAGCTGTGACCTTTTCTTTTATATATTTGTTTACCTAATTCTTACTATGTGTAATGATTATGTCTTTCATATCTCGAATAAATAAAATATTATATATTATGGATTATACACAAATTAAAGATTATACAATCAATCAAAAAAAAAAAAAGAAGTGTCAGAAGGAATGCTATTTGGAAAGAAGTAAAAGGTTACCAGGAACAGTAAATGATGATATATTTAGACGGAGATGGGCAATATTTACTGAGCTACACATACAGAAGTAGTGTCTCTCAGTATGGAATCGGGCTGCCATGTTTGCTAATGCAACATACCAGATGTCTCAGCCTGGTGTTGTAGACGTAATGTTATAATAGTGTTCCGCTATAATCCGTCCCATGGTGCTTGAAAATTCTTACACATTTGCTGCAGATTTTGCTCTAGGGGTGGAGGTGGAGTGACACCAGGCCTTCTGGACGTCTGGATGTGTGACGCGTGACAACAAACTTTATCTTGGTGCTGACATGTGACAACGAACCGTTCATCTCGGCGCTGACCATGGTGCCTCCACACACAGATTCATTGGACGTCTCCACCAAAACAAAAGCGAGACTTATCACTGAAGATGACCCGCTGTCATTCTGAGTCACTCCATGACCGTCTGGCACGACACCATTGCAGTCTTTCGTGGGGTTGACGTGGTGTTAAGGGCATAACAGTCTGTGTGCATGTAGTCCTGCGTCGTGCAGTTGTCTGGCAATGGTGCTGGCACTAACAAGATGCCTCGTGGAGGACTTCACTGCTTCCTGAATGTCCGCATTTGTGGCTGTTGGGTCACTCCATGAATGTCGGACAATTTGTTGGTTCTCTCTCTCTCTGTAAAAGTATGTTTTAAAAATACGAAACAGCTGTTTAGTTGTATTTTGTTTCATTAAAAAACTGCTTTATTAGTACTATTTTGTCAATTGTATTTCTTGAGAGTAATATCTGTTCCAATGCAGCACTCTAGCCAGGCTAACACTGACAAGCTGCGCCACAAACATCATACACTGCCTGACCCAACTCCATTCAACTTCACAATAAACACTCGCTTCAGAAATCCTGTTTAACTTGACTCATCCAATACATTGTGCTAGCATAACTAGGTTAACAATAACAAGCTAAGCTGGCGCTAGCATTCGCTGCTAACTAAATTTCATGTTAGTCAATTTAATTTTACAACTGGTTGGCTCAACAAAACTTCCATCAACGACACATTTTTGTATTATCTAAATAATTTCTAATTTCTGAATACACGGATCAGTCATAACATTAAGACCTCATACTTGTATCTTTTCCATTTTATCTGTTTATCTACAATTTATCTGTTTATCTACAATTTATCTGTTTATCTACAATTAGAGACTGTAGTCCATCTGATTCACTGCATACTTTATATATCCCCTTTCATCCTGGTCTTCAATAGTCAGGACCACAATAGAGTGGGTATTATGTGGGTGGTTGATTATTCTCAGTACTGCAGCTACACTGACCTGGTGGTGGTGTGTTAGTGTGTTCTGTGCTGTTGTGAGTAGATCAGCCACGGCAGCGCTGCTGGAGTGTTTAAACACTGTGTCCTGTCCACTCTATTAGACTTTGCTGGTTCACCTTGTAGGTGTTAAGTCAGAGACGATAGCTCATCTGTTGCTGCAGAATTTGGGTTGGTCATCGTCTAGTCCTTCATCGATGGTCACAGGACACTGCTCACAGGATACTGTCGGCTTGGCAGTTTTGGTTTGTGGACTATTCTCAGACCAGCAGTGACCCTGAGGTGTTTAAGCACTCCAGCAGCACAGCTGTGTCTGATCCACTCACACCAGCACAACACACACCACCCCTACTTCAGTGTCACTGCAGTGTTAAGAATGATCCTCCACCCACATAATACGTGTTCTGTGGTGGTCCTGTGGGGGTCCTGACCATTAAAGAACAGGGTGAAAAGGGGCTAACACAGAGAAACAGATGGACTGCAGTCTGTAAATGTAGAACTACAAAGTGTATCTATGTGGTAAGTGAAGCTGATAATGAGAGCAGACACAAGGGGGGGCGGGGGTGGTTTTAATGGAATGGCTGATCGGTGTACATATCCCGGTCACGCGTGCCCATCTGCGTCATTCCCAGTTTCGGCGTACGTTACGAGTCTGTCCGCCTATTCTTCAAAAGTCTCCCCCGCCCTTCTCCCCCTCCTGCACCTCCACCTGCAGCTATTCTGCCTGTTGACTTTGGGCGACCAGTCAAAACAATCTGCTCTGAGGCTCAGAAGTGGTCTTTGTATCACCCCAAATTCATCCTGTGTCATCAAGCAGCAGGACAAAATATGAGATAAATGTATTAAAGAGCAGTGACATCACAAGTTATTTTGTATGGCATATTATAAACATATTTATATGTCTATTAGAGGCTACTGTACACATGTAGTGTTCGCACACAATCACTTATTCAGCGGTTCAGTGGAGTTTCGTTTCCCTCGTCAATATGTTATAAAGTTCGGCTCAGTGGGTTTTCATGGATGTATTTGGGCTATATGTGGTTCAAAAATGACGTCCGTCTCGGGCTAAAATTGGCCAGTTTTCAACGTCATTTTCTTTGGATAAATTTGGACCAAGTCGAACCGACGAAAGACCAACGGACCAAATTTCAACCCTTTTTGTGGTTAAATAAAGGCCACGACGGGCCGACCTTATTTAGCCCAAACAACTACATGACTAAATGGTGTTTGGTGGGAATGTTGGTGATGGCACAATAGCCAGAAATCTTTAAAAAAAGAAGCTGTATTTGGTCACTATTTTGACTTGCATTTATCCTTCCATCATGAATGGATCCAAAGACATTTTAAGTCGAGTTTCTCTAAGTCGCAGGGTTTTACCCCCAAAACACGACTTAGTTTATATGGCAACTATTTAATTGCAGAAATCTTGAAATCTTGGTGGAGTTCCCCTTTAATGCTTAGGGACTGGTTTGCTCTCTTCGCTTGTTTGCTTTGCATGTAGATGAACTTCTGCTCTTGTTGTATTCTCCAGGTGCTTAGATGAGAAGCTCTCCTGTCGTTGCAGGTATGCTGGGTGGCTCCATGGCCCTTCGGCGATGGAATGAGCTATTTTCCCCCCACCTGTATTCGCACAAGCCCGCCCTCCCGCGCTAGGATTGGGGAGTAGGTACAGCGGCACGCGCGTGAGTATGAACTTCTGGCCAATCCTAGCGCAGGATACTAGCAGCCAAACTGTCGTCCAATTGCCTGAATATGGATGGGAAAACAAATTACGCCGCTGGAACAGGGAGGGGAGTTTTGGTTGATCCTTCCTGTTCGGAGTTATTCAAGACTTGGCTTGTTCCCTCCCATGTTCGTTTACCTGTCTTTTCGACACCCCCTCACTACGGCTTTCTTCCACGCTTCCTGGACTCTGACTGCAAACTGGACATTGCACTTGGAGCCAGCCAGTAAATCCGACCTTACACTTTGAGAGCCGGTGAGTATAGTATGTAGGTGTGCTTGTAATGTGCTGGGCAGCTTTCGTGAGTTCTTGCTGAACCTGACTGGCCGCGTTATTGAGTGTGTAAATATAGTACAATATGTTATAGTATAGATATAGTATATATACTATAGTATAATACAGATGTTAGATATAGTACAATATAGTAAAATTTGTAAGGTTTGGCTTCAGGTTTGCTTTATGGTTGGGTACTGCTGCTGCCCATGTTCATAGGAGGAGATAATCAGAAACACACCAGGTATGTTAAAGTGTGGTTTTAAAATGGTGGGCTCTGCTGTAAGTGCTTCCATGTTGTTGATTAGAAATCATGTAACTGTACAACCTTGCAAAATTAAACTGTGCATTTCTCTGATAGTTATGACATGATTTACTGGGAAGGGGATATAAATAGTTTACATACAGGTAATGCGTTCAGTTTAGTAAATTTACTGGTTCAAATGTAGTAATGGACTGAAAGATGATGAAGATATGTTATTGATGTGAGTGATATCTCTAAACTGATGTAGAATTTTAGGAATAGAATATCATTTCCAGAGTCAGCCTGGCAGTCTGTCGCTGCTGCTCACACTGTGTTCATTTTCAGTTCAACTGCAAAAACTTTGCAGTGAAAGTATAAGTTGCTCTTTCCTAACATGGCTTCATCTCCCTGTAGAGCATTGAAGAACGGGCGACATGCCCAGCCTCGCTGCCGATTCTCTGAAGGACAGACTGAGTCAGAGCCTGATGGACTGCAGTGTCCAGCGGTGCAGTGGCCGTGGAGAATGTGTGACCGTGAACGGGTTGCCAGAGTGTGAATGCATGCTGGGCTACACAGGCGACACCTGCAGGGAGACAGTGAATGGAGGCCTGTCTGTTCCGCTCACACTGGGGGTCCTGGGTGTCCTGGTCGGCTTGGTCATCTTGGCTTTACTGTTTTCATACTTCAGACAAAAGAGAAAAGCACGTATAAGGTACCTCAATGATGTCTGTCCATCTCTCTCTCTCAGAATGAAGACTGCTGAATGGTTCTTGGTTTTAACCTACTTTTATACTCTCTTTTATACTCTCTTAAATAGGAAAGGTTCTTCAGTAAATCTGGGCTTGGACCTATGGTTTTACACTGTTACATATGTAGGGGTTCCACCATGGTCTTTGCCTTGGACATATTGTTTGACACCTATATGGTTCTTGACTTGGACCTATGGATTTACACGCTTAATATAAAGGGGTCATTCTTAGCTTGCTCACTTAAAATGAATAGTTCCTAAATTTTTCACTCTTAAAGGTTCTTCAGTATATCTCAGCTTGGACATATGGATCTACAGTTGCAATCGAATTGTCAACCCGTGTTGCAAATTAGGCTTATTTGCAAAATGTACAAACTTTCACATGTTTGCAGTAAACCAATCAAAAAGAAACATTTAAATAGCTCAGTACAACCAATGTAATGGTGGTTTCTCCAAATTCAAGAAATAATGTCGCTTTTAAAGACCTGCTGCAAACGTGATGCATAGACAGACACCAGCCTCTGGTGGCCTTCTTGAGGAATTGTAACCTATTCCTCGTAGGCAATTAGCTCATGACCGTAAGCTAATTGTCTTGGGCTGCATGCTTCTTCAAATCCCACCAAAAATTTTCCATGGGATTCAAGTCAGGTGGCTCTTAACAGCCACTCTAGTACTTCCAAGACTTCTTCTGAAATCAAGCCCTTGTGTACTTTGAGGTATGCTTGGGATCATTGTCATGTTGGAAGGTCCAATGACTCCCAAGCTTCAGCTTCCTCACAGAAGGCATGACGTTTTCTACTAGGATTTTCTGATCCAAATCAATTCTGCCCTCCACATGTTGCAAGTTTAGTGCCAGAGTAAGCAAAGCAGCCCGGAGTTTTACAGAGCCACCACCATGTTACATTGTAGGCAGGGTGTTGTTTTCAGTGTATGCTTCATTCTCCTGCTCCAGACATACCACTGATCCATAGGCCCAGAACTGCTCTACAGCACAGAACCCCAAATTGTCTGTGGCTTATATATATGGTTATCAGCATGTTGGAGATGTCTTATCTTTAGCTTTTGGATCAGTAGAATTGTACGCCTTGCAGTTTGGGCTTGGAGACCTTCCACATTTAGTATGCGCCTTATTCTGCAAACTGAAACCTCATTGTCTGCTGCCACCAAATCTTGCTGCAGGGTCTTTTCCAGCCACTCAAGGATTTTTGACCACCTTCCTCATCCGGAATCTGGTGGCAGCCGGTGGTGGCTTCCTCTTTCTGCCACATCCAGTTAGTGTAGCCAGTGTTCCTTGTAACTTTAAACTTGCGACCTATGCTTCCAACTATATCTCTAGGAACATCCCATGCCTTCGCTATCTTTTTGTTTTCTTGTGCACGGCAATGATCCCTTCTCCTAACTTTTTGGACAACTCTCTTGCCATATTTCTAACATGCAATGTGACAGCCAACAAACCCCTAGTCAGTCCAGGTATGTGATGTGTTTTATCTCAGACACATCCGAAGCAGCTATTGAAGTTCTTGATCAGCTCCTGAATAATTCTTAGACTGCAGTAGTCATTAAGTGGCATTTTGTGTTGAACATGGAGAAACTACTTGTTATATCTGTTCTGTTGAGTTATTAAAATTGTTTATGTTTGATTAATTTACTGCAAACAGATGAATGTTTGCAAATTCTGCTAATAAACCTAATTTGCCATGGGGGTTGAATAATACTGATTGCAACTGTACACTGTTAATATTCATATATTGGAGTTCCAACATAGATTTTGGCTTGGACGTACAGTTCCACACTTAACATTAAAGGTTCCTCTGTAGTTTTTGGCTTAGATGTACTGTTCTATGTTCATACAAATTCAAACCAATTCATAAATAGTTCTTTGACACACTTTTCTACCCCTTTTTTTCTCATTTGCAATTTCGACTGTGCTCATAGGAAACAGATTGCTGACTCAAAGGAGGCTCTGAAAAGAAATGGAGACTTTAATTCCTTTTAACGCGATGAAACAGGTTAGTCCTCAGTGTTTCATAAGTGACAGATCTGTGGTCGTAAACATGCGATGACATATTACATGACTATAATTAATGATGATGTTGACATATTTGGTGCTCCAGGCAAAATCTGAGATGTGTGTATGTAGAACACCATGTGCTGGCACAGCCCAAGGTGTTTGCTTATGCTGTAGGGATAGATAGACAGATACTTTATTGATCCCGAAGGAAGTTTAGCAGCCAGTTACACAAAACAACACAGTAATACAATACAAAGTACTGGCTTAGCAAAAATTAACTATTAACTATAAACTATAAACTATAAATAAAACCTTCTGCTATAGATAAATATATCTCACACTTATTACAATGAGGCAAGAAAGTCTGTCCACGAAAATACAAATATAACTATAGATGACATGTAGAAAAAAAATGTAAAAAAAATATGCATTGAGATACCTGAGATAAAAAGGCAATGAAATAATAAAATGTGCAAGGGGTGCAGGTATCAGCAGAAAATGACAATACTGAATAAACATAATAAACATGTGTATATACTGGTATTTATGTAAAGTGTCTAGAGTGTCCAGGAGTGCAGATGTGCTGGATATACAGTAAAATGTCATATAGTGCAACTTTTAACATAAGAAATTCAGTCCTCATCTGTCCTCTTCCCTCTTCCGCCCCCTTACTGGGAAGAGTTGAAGAGCCTGATGGCTCTCGGGACAAAGGATCTCCGAAGTCTGTCTGTAGAGCAACTCTGTGACAGCAACCTACCACTGAACTTGCTACTTGTCCATAATGATGGTGTGCAGTGGGTGCCATCATCATCCATAATGGACAGCAGTTTGTGCTGTGTCCTTCTCTCTGCCACCTTCACCACAGGGTCCAGTTCCGCACCAACAACTGACCCTGCTTGCCTGACCAGCTTGTCCAGTCGCATCTCGTCCCTCTTTTTAATGCTTCCTCCCTAGCACACCGGCAGTCGTGGGCTGGAGGTTAGGGAACGAGCCTTGTGACCGGAGGGTTGCCGGTTCAATTCCCTGAACCGACAGTAACGACTGCGGTGCCCTTGAGCAACTGCTCCCTGGGTGCTGTGGATAGGGCTGCTCCGGGCAAGTGTGCTCACTGTCCCCTAGTGTGTGTGTATTCACTAGTGTGTGTGTATGTGGGTGTTTCACTTCACGGACGGGTTAAATGCGGAATACAAATTCCTCTGTGTGAAAATCACAAATGGCACAAAATGGATCAAAAACTCTCTACTCAGAGAATGATTGGCCTCACTGATTTGTAGCATAAAAGAGACAGCTGGACACCTGATAGAACATGTGCAGGAGCTTCCTACAGATGTTAAAGGACTCTAGCCTCCTCAGAAAGTAGAGCTGGCTCTGCCCCTTTCTATACAGGATGTCTGTGTTGGCTGACCAGTCCAACCTATCATCCAGAGGTCTTAACCGTCTCTACTTTAACCCCCTCAATAGAGACTGACTGTGCAAGTGGTCTGGCCCTGTGAAAGTCCACCACCATTTCTTTTGTCTTGGAAGTGTTCAGTAGCAGGTTGTTCCTACGGCACCATGCCACAAAGTCCTCCAGCAGGTTTCTGTACTCCGCCTCCTGCCCTCCCCTTACACAAGCCACAATGGCAGTATCGTCCGAAAACGTCTGCATGTGGCACGTCTCAGAGTTGTGCTTGAAGTCTGAGGTGTACAGTGTGAAGAGGAAAGGGGAAAGTACTGTCCCCTGTGGTGCTCCTGTGCTGCTGACCACAGTCTCTGATGTACAGTCCTTTAGCCTGACATACTGAGGTCTGCCAGTGAGGTAGTCAGTAATCCAGGAGACCAAGTGTGGATCGACTTGCATCATTGCCAGCTTATGTCTCAGTTGGAGGGGCCGAATGGTGTTAAAGGCACTGGAAAAATCAAAGAACTTGACTCTTACAGCGCTGCCCCCCTTGTCCATATGAGAGCGGGCCCGATGGAGAAAGTATAACATGGCATCCTCTACTCCCACTTTCTCCCTGTAGGCGAACTACAGGGGGTCCACTGCGTGTTGAACCTGGGGTCTGAGAAGGTGTAGAAGCAGGCGTTCCAGGGTCTTCATAACATGTGATATTAGAGCGACTGGCCTGAGGTCATTAGGCTCACTGGGTCGCCCCTTCTTGGGTATTGGAACAAGGCATGATGTCTTCCACAGTGTGGGAACCCTGCCCAAGCACAGACACAGATTGAAGATGTGCTGTAGGGGCACCCTTAGCTCAGTGCCACAGGACTTCAGTAGTCTAGGACACACTCTGTCCGGTCTAGCTGCCTTCCTTGTGTGGAGTCTCCTCAGCTCACCTCTAACCTGGTGTTACCAAACACAGATTCCATAATATGATGTGTATCAGAGGTCATCATAATGAATTTTTGATAAACAACAATTTTTTCCTTGTTTTTGTTGGTCAAACTGACAAATCTAGACAGAAGATGAATGCATTTAAATACACACAAATTGTAGGGTGAGGTGCAACGCAATCTAACACATTTTATTCATTTGCAAAAATTAATTTTAAAGAATTTGCAGAGGGTAAATTCTGAATCTGATACACAGTGCATTAGGGCTGTATATATGTATATGCTGTATGTGACAAATACAATATCATTGTCATTATTGTGTTAAATCACTGCAAAATACAAAATGCTTTTCTGACCATGTGGTGTATAACATCAATACCTAAAGAGAGCAGTGACCAACTGCATGTTTCATTACAAAGAGAGCAAAATGAGTCCAGTTCAGTGCACAATATGTACAAGAAGTAAGTACAAAAAGAAAATGCAGTATCTGTTTTCAATAAATGAGAATAACATGGACCATACAGTTGGGCTATTTGCACTAACTCTGCTTGGTAAATCTGGTGACTAAAGCGCTGTAAAAAGCTTGTTTTTCCTGTAATTTTCATGCTTGCCATAAACAAAAATTAGGCAAAATTGCAAGAGGTTTTGGGTTTTTGGGAGAGCTGGTGACCTTATATAGTTAATGCTAAATAACAAAAGTAAGTGCAATTTTCCATTCACTCCACATACGTGTTAAATGGATTATTAATTTAAATGTCAATCTAATAATAATAATCTAAATAGTTAATGGTAAAACACTATGTATGACAATAAATGATGCTGGTTGGTACAGTGTAGTGGACAACTCCACTGCCCTTCATGTTTAAAACTGGAGTTTGATTCCCCATCACGGCAGAAAAGAAAATTTATACAATAGTTATTTAATAGTTATTGTTTTAGCATTATAGTTATGCTTGTTCTTCTCATGTTTCTAAATGTTTTTATGCTGTCCATTATTATTGCCTTAAATAAAAAACAATTACCCCCTCAGATCAACATACATTGTTGCAATCAAAGCATAAATGCACTCTGAATAGTTATACTGGTTATATGGACAAATTAGACATAAGCAAGTAAAGATGTAAGCAATAGCAATAACAAATCAGGGACAGGGAAAGGGATAGAGAAGAAGTGTGGTTAGTAAAAATGACCTCACATTCAACTTGGAAGAAAAGCAGCAAAATTCTATTGCTGAAATGTAAGCTAATACCACTGAATAATAATAAAAATATAAATATACAGGTAAAATTAGGAGTAAAATACATAAATGTAAATAGTACAATCATGTGCAAGCAACATCATTCTATTTACACTCTGCCAAAAAATACATTTTGTGATATTGTGTATTGTGAAAAGTGAAAGTATCACAGTATTATACACTGGCATACCAAAAGTTATGGGATGGCAGTATATAATTTATTATGTAGTGGTTATGAAGCTGTCCCCTGAGGTAACGCCACTTCGTAATCAATTTAAGTACTGCTATCCCGTTACTTTTGGTATGTCAGTGTATTTATACCATATGACACACGGCTTTAGTGCATATTGTCTTGCAAAAGGCCATCAAGTTGCTTAGCACCCTGATGTCAACACCGCTAAAGACAGTCACTTGTAATGTATTATTTGCTGTATTTATTGTTGTATCACCTCTGATCACTTTATTTATCTGCTTTCCACAGGAAACAAGAGCCCAACTGTATAAAGCATCCCCAGATTGTCTGCATTGCATCACTTGTCCCATGAAAATGTGTGTCGTGTTTTATTTTTTTCTTTTGGCAAAACACCACACACTTATTCTTTTAGAAGAAAAGGAAAAAGGAGAAGAGTAAAAAGGACAGAAGAAAAATAAAAAGGACAGGATCCTGTGACCAGGTGCTCAATGATAATGGTACATCTGGATTGTTTATATCACCTTGCAATGCTTTCCTGAGTTATTAATGTATACAACATCTACTGCTCAGTCTAAAGCAGTTTGTTGAACAAAGAGCTACTGCATGGACAAATATGTAATGCAATTAATGAGGAAAAGAGAAAGCATCACATGTATGCTTCATCTGCTGGGTTATACATTGTGCACTTGAAGCTGCACTGCATAAGATTTTGAAGAAGTGACTTTACTGAGTGAGGAGAATAAAAACAGACTAAAATATGGCCAGCATGTGTTGCTACAAGTCACCTTGTAATACCTGAAATAATCGTTTAAAAATCAGAGGCGAGCTGTTCACGCCACGTTGTATGTCTTTACACATTAACTTCACATACAGAGACTCAAAACGAAGGTCCGGCTCGATGTTTAGGTCTCAAATCACCTCAAAATCAACATTATAACTATTTATGGTATGATGACAATAGTGGCTTATTCACTCACGTCCTAAGACACGTCCTTCACCAAGTTCTGTTCCACTTTGGGGAAAGGGGGCCCCTTTTCCACATGGTGCATGCAATTACATAGTTCCACCACAGAGGTCTCCAAATCCCCAAATCTTACCTAGTGTAGCTTTAAGCTTTGAGTATTTCGTCTTATCTAAGCAATCATATCAGCTGATTAATGACAATAGGAAATACTGCGCTAAAATAACTGCAGTGAAGCAGGACTAATATTTAATGAATTGTTCAGTTGGTCAGTGCTTTAAGTACTGGCAACATCCACGATATACTCAGAAAGGCATATTTACATCATTTACCTTGCCATATTTCCCACACGTTTTGGAGTTTTGTTCAAGTACACTACTCATGAGCTCATGCTTGTAATATTTGGCGCTGAAAGTGGTACAACCAGTGTGGTGAACACATCCAAAAAATATTTTTACGTGCCTCTTAAAATAGGCAGTCTTTTACATACATCTTGTAATTGTAGGTGTCACTACATTGATGCTGATGTGGCTGTGAGGGAGATGAACACACATGACAAGTGTGAGGTGTCTAGTCCCCTTAAAATGCCGAGTATTTCAGTGATACACTTTGTCCTCACATAGCTTCAAACCGGACCGGTCAGTTTAAAAGATTCATGCCAGTACCTCATATTATTGTCCTGTTAAACCTGCCAGGTTAAAAAAACATATTGTATTATAGTACATATAGTATTTAGTGTGTCCACTCTTTACCTTTATTACAGCCTCTGTTCAAGAGACACACCTCCAAAGTTCAGTCTTATAGTTTAGCATTTTCTGCTTCTCGCCATCTAAATAACCTCAAACACATTTAGTGATGTTAAGGATTGCTCAGCCCTTTGTTCTGAGAACACCAGCAGCTTCTTTGTTTGATGTGTCTCCTTTTCTCAGTGAGGAGCTTTTATTTGCTGTTTATTTGATGGGGACTGTTTTGGTGGTCTTGTAGCTCTTCTGTTGGTTGTCAGGAGTACTAATTTTTCCGTATGTCAATATATTCTGGAACGGCACATAAAACTATTTCATTTCATGCTTAAATAGTTCTTCAGCTTGATGGAGAACATGTTGTTTTTGGCGCTATATAGAACCATACACAACACATTTTCAGACACACTGAAGAACCAATTCACCATGCATAGAACCATTTAAGCATGGATATAAATAGAATCATTCGTTTTACTAAAGGACCATAGAAAAACCATCTTTTTTTAACAGTGCAGGGTTTTTTTATTATTGTTGTTTTCATTTCAATGAACTTTCCTTTGACTTTGATGGATGAGCTGCATGAATAAGATAAGAAAAAGGTTACTCCAAATTATCTCCCGAACAATAACTAACTTGTACTTAATGCTGGTCTTGACTGGAAATCAAATAAATGAAGGTGGTGTCTGATTTCCTGCACATCACTGTATTGTGACTCTCTGGAATGATCAACTACTCCTACTTGCTGATCCACTGTGGGTCATTTGCATCTTGTGGGGGTAAAAAAAAAAGCTACTTCAAATTCATTTGAATGTTACGGTCTTCTGTATTCAAGCACATTTATCCGATGCTCTTCTAAAATATGGTTGGAATATGGCCATGGATCATATCTGAAACTTTAATGTTTCATTTCTTAATAAAGAATTTTATTAAATAGCTTGGTGGTTTAACTGTGACCTGAAAATATCTAACCTGTGACATAAATAAGGAAGTCAATTGTGTTGGTGTAAAGTTCACTTCCTATTGTACCTGCAATATGATTTGCAAATTTACAGTTTTGTTCTGTAAGCTTAAAGAGAAATGTAGCCATGCCTGGAGCTTTGGAACTTTCCAAGTAATTCAGTGTTTTAGATGTAAACAGTCATTCAGAGTGTCTTTGATTGGTTGTAGAGACAATGAACAACACAAGTATAGACATTTCATTTCATATCCAAAACCACCAGCGAGCTCACACAAGCTTTTTTTTTTACATGGAACCCTGTTGATAAAATCTGGGGGAAAAAATATTTACTAGGGACTGTTTATCATCAGGTAGCATATTCATAACCATTTCATGTAATGAGTATGTCGTGGATGTCTGGTTCCTGTCGCCACCACTGTAAACAATGCAGTCTCTTAACCATCTTAGTGGTTAAATTACCCAGAAAGTTTGGAAAATAGAAGGAATTCCCCTTTAATATGTTTATGATATCAACACTAGGGTGTCTGCAAAGATGTCACTGTAGTTGATGAACAACTGCTATGAATGTCAGGTGCCTACAGAGCAATATATGTATGGAACGTGCAGGAAACTGTTTTATATCTTCTAAGAAAATCACAAGTTGAAGTATGAGGAACAAGACAAGTTTTCTGTTTGCACAACTTTGGCATACTTCCTTCAGTTCTTAAGGTGGAGACGCACTGAGAAGACCAGCCAAACCAGTCGCACTGGATTAAACACGTAGAACAGTTTCTGCTGTTTTTTTCTCATTTAGCAGCTCTTAGTCTCTTTGAATTAACCACAAGAAAGTCAAGCTGCATGCTTTAATAAAGGAGGTTTATTTACAGACATGAATATACCTGAGTGAGACAATTTTCCATACGGCTCAAATTCAACATTCAAAAAATATTTACAAAGTCAAAGCTTCAAGCATCATAGGACTCCTAATGTTAAACATCATGTGACCCACATTTGATCACAGCCCTCACACTAATACATCGCAAAAGTGACTAGTCCAAAAAAATCTTTGGTCAGTAACTGTGTAACTGGTCTCCAGATTTATCTGTCCCAAAATAAACATGTATCTCCATCCATCCATTGATTATTCTATGTTTTCACAGCACAGCAGCTGTCATCAATTTCATCATAAAAGGACCAATAGAAAAGGTTATGCATTTCTTATGGTGTATGACATTATGCCATGCTGAATATCATAAAGAGAAGGTCATTATTGGATAACATTAAAATAAATAACATGACTCTGATTGTGCTAATGTAGGTTCTCCCAGATGTTCTTTCACAGCAATCCTTCATTAGACCGTCAGTGCAGGAGGAGTGCTGTGGCTCAAGCAGCTGTAAACAGTCAGTTCTGTAAGCAAGATTTAGGCTTTAGGAGTTAAGTGGAACTTCAGCAGTGGTGTTGAAGAAGGCTGATGTGGAAAGGAATTAATTCCACCTGCTCATTTGTGTTTAAATGGTTAAGTTGTAAACAGAGTAATTCAGAGTATTTTGGTATGAAGTGCTCAGTTCTAGAGAAATTTCAGAGTTTGTACACAGTGGTGGTGAAGGGAACCAGACGTCCATACGGTGACCCCTGGTTCCCTTCACCACCATCTGAGTCTGCAAGTTTGTCTACAACAAACCTTTTCACAACAAAACACTCTAAATAACTTTGTTTACATTTTAACCACTGAATTAAGCAAAAATGAAAGGAAAAGGAGAGGCTCGCTTTTGCATACTTGGCTTTTTCATATGATACCACTTCTACTCAGTTTCAATACTTCACATTAAGCTAATGTCTTTCATAGGTTTAATTTCATGCTTTGTAACTAACATGCTTCAGCCACCAACATGCTTCAGTTCCTAGACTCATAGGTGCTGGATGTACTAATAAGTTTAAAAATTACTTCAAAATATGAATCAATGTGTTAAAATCCTTGCCTTGAAACAGACCTACTACCTTTATATTGTATTGCACTTTGGCCCCCATTATAAAAAGTGGGCCCCCTGTCCTAGGGCTTTACTTCTGTGTTTCAGCTGCAATAAGTCTCATTACTCACGTTAAAAGAGTACATTTTACCTTTTCAGGCAGGCTTTTGGTAGCTTAAGTATACCTGTAAGGAGGTTCACTTTCCCTTCTGAAAAATACCTTCAGTAATACTACAGGAATCAATCCATATAGAAAAATGTATAGATGACTTATTATACAACGTTACTACAGTTTACACAGTTCTATAGATATTTACACACTACATACGGGTTACCTGAGGTATCATACAGCCCTATAGCAGTCTCACTATGGCTTCTCTGTAGAGGGCTTTAGTCCGTCAATAGCCATTTTGAGAGTTGGGGGGTTACTTCATTCTGGCTTGAGTCCTTTTTAAACTGAAGCTGTTACTTGGGTAGGTGTATGCTACCATCTACGAATGTTCATGGGCTCTTTAGTAAACACTGTGGTTCTGTATAGAATCATGAAGACTCAAAGTGTAATTCTTCTCCGTGTAAAGAACACGTGTCCTATATGACACTAAAAAGGTTCTGCTATAGTCATGATGTGCAGCTGTATCAACAGCAGGACCCATATACAACATCAGTCTGAAGAACCATTTCGCCAGCCATCTATATAGAACCACTGTCTTTGCTAATGAACCCTTGGAAAACCATCACCCACCCGTGCTTCACAGATCTGCGTCGTAGGGTTTCCCGCTGAAGGACGGGTTCACGGACCCTTTGGGCTGGCTCTTCGCTCTGGGGAAGTCCAGATCGTCGTCCAGCGTGTTTGTAGGGTATCTGGGGTAAGACACGCTGGATGCGCTTTGGCTGGAGGCGCTCGGGGCGCTGGTGCGCGGGTAAGGCATGGGTCTGGGCGGCCTCGCGGCGGCGGTTGTCCTGGTGTGGCCGGAGCTCGTCGAGGGCTTTTCTCCGCGGTTCTTCCCACCGCAGCACCTGCAGACGCCCACGAAGAGCACGACGCCTGCCAGCACCTCCATGATGCCCCCGATGTAGCCCAGCACGATGCAGTAGCCCACCGTGATCCCCGGGTTCTGGGGGTTCGTGAAGGTCGTGGTGGTGTTGAGCGTCGGCAGCAAGCGTGTGTACCAAGCAATGGGGATGATGGTTAACACGCCCGAACAGAAGATCAGCACGCCCCCGACAGACGTGAGCGGCCAGCGCGGGGGGCGGTTCCGCCAGCACCGCGCTCCAGCAGTGACCACCGCGAGCCCGATGAGAGTCACGACCAGCGAGGCCACCATCATGCCCTGGGCGATCGTGATGATCTGGTTGCTGAAGTATGTCAGGTCCGTGTCGTGCAAGTTGCATATCGTCGCGGTGCTCGTGGTGAAGCTCTTGCAGATGTCCCAGATGCCCTGGTTGAGTACCGTGTCGCTCGACTGACCTGCCAAGCCGGTCAGTGTGCGCCAGCCGGGCGCCACCGTGCTGGTCAGGTCCAGGATCCAGCCGCACGGCGACAGAACCAGGCCGAAGATGACGATGCCCGGAGTGCGCATTTTTGGAGCTCAGCTTGGGCGCAAAGTAGGGAAAAGCTACAAGCGTCCCGCGCAGGTTCTTTTAAGTAAACATTAGGCTGAAACTTTGGGTGGATCCTGGGGGTGGAGAGGGAGGGGGGTGGCGCTTCAGTCCCAAAACTGCCTCCGAGCGCGCAGTTTCGACAGGTGGACTGGACAGCGACCACTGGCCATTTGTTACGTTTTCATTACATTCCTTTTTATTCCTTTTTTAATACATGGAAAACTCAACATGCTGTAATCCACCTCCTTAGTTGTTTTGTTGTTTCCGTCTTCAGTTCATCTGAAAGCGATGTGTTCTCCAGCGCTTTGCCGATAAAGTCACATTGTACCTCCTGAGTTTCAGGGTGTAAACCCCCCAAGTTCAGGTTACTCCGATATATTAGTTTATTTATATATACTGTAAACACACACACACACACAGATGATACAGATCCCCTTTCACCCCCAAAAGAGACCACCACAGATAGTTAGTGTGTGTTGTGCTGGTGTGAGTGGATCAGTCACAGTAGCTGGAGTGTTCAAACACTGTGTCCACTCACTGTCCACTCTATCAGACACTCCTATCTTGCTGGTCCACCCTGTAAATGTAAAGTGAGAGACAATAGGTCATCGGTTTGTTGCAGGGTTTGTGCTGGTCATCCTCTAGTCCTTCATCAGCGGTCACAGGATGATGCCCACACATATGTTGTCCTTAACTTCATTCTTAGAGAAAAAAGTTCTGTAAAATTCTTCTTCTGCTTCCTAAGAATTCTGTTTTTTTCTTAACTCGTTCCTTAAGGAGAATTCTAAGTAAAAGTGGAATTCTTGAAAATGTTATGTTCTTAAATGTTTTAAATGTTTCCTTAACCTTAATGTTAGGCTTTGTTTAGGAGTTGAGAAAGTAAGCGTCTAAATTCATCAGAGTTTAGTTTAGTTTTTGGAAATAAGACTTGCAGGTTTTCAATGGAGTCTTTCAAGTGAACTTCATCCTTAAGTCATATGGTGTCTATATGAGGAAAGTACGCCACAAAGCTGTTGCTTTAATGTATGTTTTAGATGGAACATTTGCACGTTTTGGAGAGAGAGGAAAAATCCACAAAGACCTCTCAAGGACAGAGCAGATCCTCTCACACCTGATCATACACTTCTGCGACTCTTAAGTAGTTTAATCACATGTCTAGCAGACAATCAAACTAATGAGCTACAAAGAAAAACAAAAATATCCTCATCTGTCTTTGTAATACTGCAAATATTGGTTGCACATGGAGATTTTTTGCATCTGTATGTGGTAACCTGTAAAATGCAACATTATAACCTAGATTTCCTTAAAATAATATTTAAGATTGCTTTTATGAACCAAATGCAAATGGGATTGCATTTCAGAACCCTCACATGTTTTTCTTAAGAAAGCTTTTGTGAATCCAGTAATGAAAATGAAATTATTGCACAATTTTTAACTTTTGAGCCCAAACTACATTCAAAATCCAACTGCAAAGCAATCAGGACTGGCCTGCTGATATGCAGAGTTATACTGTTGCTGCTACTGTACTCCTCTGAGCTCATCTATGACTAGCATTGAGAATAAAAGACAGTAGACATAGCAGACACTGTGCTGAGAAGTTCAAGCAGAGATCTGGTTAAATCATTTGAGACTGCTCTAGGATTAGGTTCTCCTGAATCCTGCTAAACTGTGCAAAACAAGAACGTTTGGGCCGGTTCCTGATGAGCTCCACCCAGTATTCACTATTCTTAATCTGAGAGAGGCTGTTTTTCTTGTCTAACTGTCAATGACATGCATGCAAAGAGCAAAATTTATCAATTCAACGAACTGTCAAATGTTTGGCAATAATTCAATTTTTTTTGCATTTCAGAAAACAACCATGTGTGGTTGGCTTACACTGAATCAAAATATATTTGCATTTTAATGGTGACAGATTGCAAAAGAACTAGTAAACAAAGTCCACTGGAAAGGACATAATGATGAGTGAAGTGCAGTCTAGATATGGAGTTTGACAACTTTGGCAGTCTATGTGCTAGATATTCAAATAAACCCTAAAAAGTCTGTAACAATACTAAAGTATAATAAAAACACTTTGTTAATTTGTACTCTAATATACTGTAAAACTATAGCACGCAAATAATGATCTAAATAACCTACATATCATATTACATTAGTATCCTTCATCACAAGTATGTCTAGACTTTCTTACTTATAAATAATCTATAATATCTGCATAATATCCTGTAGTAATAAAGGATAATTGTTGAAATGCATTATTAAGTTTCTTAGAATTCTACATTATATACAAACAGCATCCAAACAAGACTCGCTCACAAATCAGCTTCAAAGCTGTATGATGTGTTGACCAGTCCACCGCTCCGTGGGAAGGTGGCTTCTTCTTGGGCTGAATCTCTAGGATGTGCTTCCTGGTTCACGCTGCTCTGGTCCCCGATGGTCCTTGGTGCCATAACTGCCCCAAACATATTATTGCTATGCATCTTTCTGCGGTTTAGCCCATCAAAACATTGAGGAATCCCTGCAAACATGGCACCCCCGCCAATAACTTTCATGAGGCCCCCCATGTAGCCCAGCACAATACAGTAACCAACGCGGATGTCTGCAGAAGGAGCTTTGATATCCTGAAGCATGTGGGTAAACCACCCAATAGGGATGAGCGTAAGGATCCCAGAGAAGAAAATAAGAAAGCCACCGACGATAGTCACAGTCCAGTTGGGTGGGCTGTTGCTCCAACACCTCATTCCAGCTGCTACCACAGCCAGGCCAATCAAGTTCACCACCAGAGATGTCACCATTAGCTTCTGGCCAGTTGTAACCACTCGGTTGGAAAAATATTCAATGTCCTGTTGGTTGCAGTACACGTTCCTAGATGTCGTGAAGGTTCTGCATATGTCCCATAGTCCTTGCTGCAGCACCAAATCTTGGGGCTGTTTTGTGATATGCTGGACGGTACGCCAGGTGGGTGCAACCGTGCTTGTCAGGTCCAAGATCCAACCGCAAGGTGCCAAGACCAGGCCAAAAATCAGGATCCCAGGAGTACGCATTGGAAGTTTGTGAAGATTCGGTGGAAATAAACTTGTAGCAGCAGCAGCAGCAGCAGCGGTAATGGTGGTATGTTGGTTACAGTCGTGACTGCCTATTCAGCGGGGATGAAAAGTGCCTCCCGTTTCAGCAGCATTTTATTACAGTCTCCTGGGGAATAAGGACTGGCCTGTATTTGCTTGTGGGGCGACAGGTCTCTGCACTGAATGCAGTAGTATTGTAAGCTCAGTGGGCCTACAGGACAAAAGTGAAGCCAAGTGTAGCAAATAATATAGATTTTTTAGAATTTTGGCTTAAGTCAATCAGTGAAATGTAAACTAAAGTGTCTTCTGGGTTTTTATATTTAGTGTTGATGTCGTTTCACTATACTCCTGAGTTGAAAGAAGCTACATCTCACAACAGTGTTTATTTCCTTCCTGCACTAAAGGCCAGAGTCAATGATTTTTTACATGGCTATGTACATTTTTTGATAGTGCCCCAGCTAATTAGCAATAGCTCTGGCTGAGTCGGGATTTCCAAAAAATAATGTCTTTCTATTTAGATAATTAATCTAATGATTTTTCCTGTGTTAATTTAAGAAGGTTCTTAGACACCCAGTACTTCATGTCTCTTAAGCAATCCAAAATCAGGTGGAGAAAGCTGTTTTCACAGGGTTAAGTGTGAGGTAAAACTGTTTATCATATCCTTAACCAGATTTTGTACTTTTGAAAGATGGACCCAAGGGGAACAAAATGTAAAGAGAATAGAACAGGTCCCAAAATAGAGCCCTGATGTACTTCACTAGTAATAGGTATTGAGGAGGAAGAAAAGTGACCCATCTTGACAGAGATGGTTTGACAGAGGTTTGAGAGTACAGGTTGTATTATTTCCTTGGCTGGGAAAAAACTGGGAAACATATGTGTAACATACATGCATGTTATAGATAGGCAACTTAATGTAATTTCCTTTTAATTCCATAATGGAATATGTAAAATTTGGATAAAATTAGTGTGTAATTTTACTTTTTCGCTTAATAAAGTCTGTAGCATTATGAAAGCTTAGTTTCAGTTTAGATATTTTAGGTGCAGATATTTTAGGTCAAAGTGTCTCGAAACTACTGGTACATGCCTGTCATTTTTCAAGCGTGTGATTACGTACTGTGATAATGCTATCTAACAGAACGCTACTCATAATACGCTGCATAGTTCCTAGTTCTTGTTATTAGGCAAGTGAAATGAACTCTTGCATCCTGGCAGTCCATATCTTTTGTCTGTCTTTGAAACAAATGTTAATACATTTTTAATTTACACATTAATGGCAGTGTTATGTAAATTATCTGAATCAATCAAGAGACCAACAAAAGGACAATACTTTGCCAAAATCTGTTTTATAAATGTGTTTTCTTACACAAATGATAATGTTATCTGAATATCATACTCTTCTTGAGTTTTCAAAGAAAGAAAGGAGTATAGAAACTTGTACCAAAACGGAATGAAGCTGAACCTGATTTTCTCTCATGTTTTCTTCTCATGCTAATGGAATGCCGAAGCAATAGGCCTACAGCTGTGGAACCTGCTTATTAGCTCAGGTCCAGATCAAGCAGCGTAACTTTTCTCACACCCAGTTTCAAAAATGTACTGAGCAGTTTAACACCAAGGCCTTATTTTAATATATATGCAGCATGACAAGCTGCGAAAGTTGGCAACTCTGTCAGCGTAGATTAGCCAGCCAGTGTTTTCCAAATGCATTCTTGCATGTTGTTGCATGCTTGCCAGAGTTCAAATTCAGCACTCAAGAATGGAAGTATTGAAAATGGTTAAATTACCTGGAAGTGTTCCTGACCCAAATACAGAGGGTGCAGCAGCTGGTGACCTGCCAGCAAGACTGAGTTTATTGGTCCTATTTATCTATACAACATTGCTGTGATAACTATCTAATGTTTATGAAATTTCTGTGTCAAAAAGGCCATAATAATACTGTGACATCCGGCCCACCCTCTGTGTTTCAGAAGGCGCTTTAGGGGTTGCTTTGATGTATGTCCCTTTTCTGCTGGTGTAAATAGAACAGCACCATTTTGGCACAAAAACGACTTCTCCTTTGTCTTCTTCTATGCGGATGCCACACTGGTGTCAGAAGTGGGATAGTGAACTGTGGGAACTGAACTCAATAGCAGATGGCAGGCAGTGATGAACCTGGCCAAAGAAACAATACAGTAAGGCTCAGTTAAGGCCACTGGGTCATTGTATTGACTGCTGGCAGGTGTATAAGCACCTGCAGGGCTTTCCTCTCCTGGCTCAGTCACCAGTAGATCCACTTGAGAAGAAACAATTTAAACTGGTTGCAGCAGCTAGAGGCAGAGCTGATCGATTTGGGGCTCCAGTGCTCACAAGTAATAAACCACCAAAGTTGTGGGTCATTTTGTAGTCCTCATTAAGCCCATATTTGGCACTCCAGGTCTAACCTCAATTTCTCTGTTGCCAAAATGAACAAGGTTTTTGAAAAATCAAATGCATGACGTCCATGTTCACAGCACGATACACTGTTTTGTTCTGTGTATGTTTTTTTCCTGAATCAATATCACTGGAACTTCCGGAATACAGAGGTCATAATACCAATATTGCTAAATGTAAGCTAATGCTACTGTGCATCAAATTGACGTCACTGAACTACATTAAGGTAAGGCGGACTAAGCAAGGTTTTGGCGAGTGCTACGTGTCTTATGCGATGAACGTTTATAGATAGCTCTGTACATAAAACCTTTGAAAGCCAATCAAAAATACTGCCTACATTACAAGACTCGAGTCAGCTTCTTGTTCAAATCTTCCTGTTCCACCTTAACTGGTGCAGCAGGTTGAAACAATACTGAGCTATTGGTTCTGTGAAACAATAAACGTAGTTTACGTTAATGTTCTCCACTTGTCCAACAGAAACAGAGTAAACTCCTTATCCATTCATGCTTTTTAAACGAATGAAGCTGTCATCTTTGATGCCAGCTTGTTGGTTGAATTTTCCTATTCCACCTTAAATGGCGCAGCAGTTATTACAATGCCACAGGAGCCAGAACATAATCGTAGGGAGATTTAAGGTGGAACTGTAAAATTCGGTCCTGAATTAGGAGCTTGTAGAGCTGGTCAAATAGCACTATGAACAGAAGGGGAATATCTGTGGTCAGGGAGTAGGTGAGACCGGGGATGGTTGTAACAACATAGATTTCACCAGTAAGGAATGACCTAAGAATCATGTGATTTGATTACGTTCTTCCTGAACTTGGATATAATATTGCATAATAAAGAAGTATGCTGTGATTATTTTGGTTCTATTTTTTTTTAGCACTAATACTGTTGAAGTTGGAATTATATGACCTGTATTATGTTGGAGTAGTCCCTAAGATAAAATGTGAGGCATTTCATCCATGCTAATTTCAAACCACCATGTTGCTAGAGCTGGCAAAACAATGTCTGACAAGGTTTGGGATGGTTGGATGGGGATGGTTATAAAATGTTACAACTGACCCCATAATGACAGCTAAATTCTATTTTTTCCATCCTGCTCTTTTTTCAGTATACCGAGACAGTACTGATAAAAACTGTATGGTCATACTGAGAAAAACCTGTCATACCAGATGAGGTGAGGCAAGGAAAGACAGTAAAATCAGTCGCAGAAGAATATAAAGAATCTGCCATGTGACACTGACTGCCATGTGACAAGATTTCTGCTTTGGGTGGATGAAACCTTTTAGAAATTCCAATCCCACAGAACAGTGGATCAGTGTAAATTACAAGTTCTGGGCCCGCAAAAACTGCACCACTGGCAGACCTACATACATCTGTCACAGTTGTGACTCAACAGATTACACAGATAAGACACTTCTTTTGTCCACATAGCTGACATTCTTTAAGAAAGATCTTGTTATAGGGCTCAGTGCCATTGTGAAGGGCTAATGCAAACATACTGTCCATGTTTAGCTTAGTACATATGTTCTAGGAGAAAGTTCCTCATTCACAGGAAGATGTTGTTAGTTAGTATATATACAATAAACTGATTGAGATTCATACTTTGTGGTATCTCTACTTTTACTGTTAGAGCTCTAACCCAAACATTCAAAAAGTGTTAAAACCATCCCCGGTCTCCTATGTCAGACGAAGAACAGATTATCGCATCATAGGCTACATTACTTAAAAGGCAACCTGTGTGTTGTTTTTTTTTTTTTCTTTTAGGTGCTCTCATTCTGTAAATGAAAATTCATTACCATACACAGGCAAAGCATGCTAGTTTGCACGTTGGGTTCAAATTCAGTGCACAGTAGCATTAGCTTATATTCTCTTCAAAGACCTTGTAATTCTGAGGATTCAGTGACAGACAGGAGAAAAATTGGTTTCCGAATATATTTATTTAGCATAGAACATGATCTTTTGAAACCCCTATTCATTTTTCACAATGAAGATGCAGTTTAGACCCAGAGTGCCAGCAATGGGTATAACAACATGGTGCGGACTACGAAATGAGGACACGACCTCAGTGGTCTATAGTTGACAGTATGGTAGGCACCAGAGAAGGCAAACCACTGATGGCTCTTTTCCACCAATATGGAACCAGTTCTGTTCCAGTTCGCAGACCTAATTTTGTACCAGTCGGCACATTTCCACAAAAGACCAACAGGTTCAGAACCTTTTTTACTTCTTTTTATCATCAGTAATTAATACGTTACTTGCTTTCTGGATAAAATCTGGAATAACAGCACAAACACTCTTAGGTAATCTATGTGCGCTGCCATCTTGTTGTTCTGTTTACTGTGCAACATCCTCTGTGGACTTGATGACGTATACTTTGACGTTCCTTGGTTCCAGTAAAACCTGGTACAAACCCAAACTGCACCAAGGTACTACAAAGCCTGAACAGAACCAGTTCAAGAACCAGGGTTCTTTTGGTTGAAAAGGGCTGTGAGAGCATTGCTGTTGTTGTCACCATTGCTCCGAGTGGCACAGGACCTGATGCTGTAAGCTGTGAGCAGTCATGCCCAGGAGGAGGACACAGAGCTCTCTCTCTCCATTCCAGTGTGCCAACGGAGAAGACGCTCACAGCTGCAGTTGGGCTGCCCGCAAGGGTAAGGGAAGAATGGTGCGTCCTGAGTAGGGATGAGGCCCTAAAACAGAGCTAGGGCATCCATAGCTGAGAAGCCTTTGGCACATGTGTTGACTGAGACAACATACAGTCTGAGACTCCGGCTCTATGGATATTTGTATACAAAAGCTGTTATAGGGAAGTAATAAAGATATATTTTGAGTAAATATTTATCTGTATTAAGACACTGAAACAAGACATTTGTGGATATACAGTAAAATCACATGTTTATGTTCTAATTAGTTTGGTCTTGCAAAGGCTTCTCGCTGGGAAATCAGGGCTATTCAGTCTAGACCTTTAACCCAGATGTCATTAAGTCTCTACCCATGTGCAAAGATTAGCCGGAAGGAACCACGGTTTTGTCATACATAGAACAATTGAGCAGTTACTTTTCTTGGAATACAACTGTTCATTCCGTTTCTGTGCTTTATAAAACTGAGTGTTAGATATACTGTATTACAAGGATTGAGGGCCCGGAGGGACTGGCCACTTTCGAAAACTTTGAGTTTGTCTCCACTTTGTGGTGATTCAGGTACCAACAAGCAATGCCTTCATCAAACAATTTTGCTGGCAAAACTGCTTCATATTAAAACTGCCTCAAAACATTATCTAGACTTTATTTTAAAGACATTTAGCCTACTCACGTTTTACAGAGTACCTAGCATCAGCATCATTCTACATACAAGAACAAATTTACTTCCCTTATGGAGCCCACAGACAAACACACACACACAAACAGCATTCTGTACCAATAAACTGCATCTGATGGATTGTGTGGTCTGCTGTTTTATGCGTGACTGTGCACTGTGTTTATCTTCAGCCCTTTCTCACAAAAGATCATCATAAGCAGATCATCATAAGGAGATGATAACCCCTACATGGTTTTCTATGTTTTCCAGGTTATCAAAGTTAAGATTCTGATCATATATGCTATAAAACCTCAGAACAATAAAAGCGAATGAGGGAACATTTACTGTCAGCATGTTTCATAAAAGGCATGGCATGACGGGAAACAGATAAGTCCACCCACCTCAGGACAAGCCTCTTGTCTATTGCACTATGTGCTTTTGGCATACTTCTCTGGGATTGGCCAGTCCACAGTGTTTGTTCTATACAAAACTGATTTCTTGTTAAAGATTAATCCTGCTAGTGACACTGTGGCATTTTATGGTTAGCTGTTTTATGCCAACCAATCAATAACAGTATTGCTAACGTATCAGCACTCTGTAGTAGTTATGCTAAACCATCAGACTTTAAAACTAACCAATCAGCGCTCAGTAGCATTAAAATTAACAAAACAGCAATCTGTAGTATTAAAACTAACCAATCAACACTCAGTGGCATTAAAACTAACCAAACCAATCAGCACTCAGCAGTAGTAGTTATCTTATACTAGTAGTTCTAATCTAGCACCTGCTTACATCACAGAATGCCTCTCTGTTCATGTTCCAACATGTGATCTTAGATCTGTAGATGCTGGTCGTCTGCAAACAGCTTCCGTGAAATACAGAAAACAGTTATTCTGCGTGTAAACTGTGGAACTCAATTCCATCTTTATTGTTTGTTTGTGAAATACATTCTTCCACTTTGTAAAATTATTTAAATTATTGTTTTTTCTTTTATAAATTATTATTATTATTATATTCTATTCCGTTTAGCTCTATTCTCCCACATTCATTTAGGACTCTCTCTGGCGGCCTCTGGTGGTTTACAGCGAGAAATAGGAAGTTACCTACGGAAAGCCACAGGTATGGGAAGCCAAACAGTCCAAAGACGACTAGCGAAAATGTGTTTCATAAATAATGTGCCGCAAATTTCAACGTAATGTATGGCAACACTGTTAAAGATGCCGCTAAAAGCATAAACATGGCACGTTTTTCTGCACTGGGAAATTGACCTCAAAACCCCAGATAAAATTTAATTTTAGTGCAATATTAGAGTGTATTTTAATATATTTATGTATTATGTCTAAGTTTATGCTGTTTAAGATTTGCACAAAAATACCACCCTTTGTGAGGAAAAGTACCTCATTCATTTTAATACCTTTGGTTTCTAAATAAACTGAACTGTGTTTTGTAATAATAATAATAATAATAATAATAATAATATACTGAGATCAATTATTTAATTGCATAAATACACCTGATTATTACTAATTTTGTAAACTGTTTGGTGCATTTGAACAACATCAAAACTGTCGAGTCAACTCATCGGAGCACTCATTAGTGTGAGACTGTCACTGCAGCATCATTCAAGGAATGGAGAATTTTTAGATGTACATACATACATACATTTTATACCTACATATATGTATAAATTACATGTACCCCCAGTGATTGGGCACACCCTGTCTTTTTTCTTCAGTTATTATGGATGTTTCTAAATTATTCCTTAAATTAGATAAAAAGCTTAGATCTTTGGCTTTTATTTTTTATGTTCTTGTTTGCTATCTGTTGTCTACCAGTGGAGGGTGGGTTTGTGTTTTGAGTTGTGGTTCCTCTTAGCAGTTCTTTTTCTATCTCTGAAGGAGTTTTTTTCTGCCACTGGCTTCTTTGGTTTGCTTGAAAGGGGGCATAGACATGGGTTTATACAGAAAGGCTTCTTTAAAGAAAGTGCTATAAAAATACATTTAAACTGAATGTGATGCATAGTCACTTAAACGAAACAAAGTATTACTACGAGAGAAGTCAATGGGTTAAAAGTGTAACTTCATAAACATCTCAAAAGATTTACACAGAAGTGTAATTTTGTAGGGGGTTTTTTGGACCGTTTGGCTTCACATATTTGTATGGGCGGTGTTGTACTCAATGTGGTTTCACACCGACTCTGATACTAGCGAATCCTAGTGCAGGACGCCCGATTCCATTAGCCAATCCTGGCGCAGGACGCCTGTTCCCACTAGCCAATCCTAAAGCAGGAGGAGGGGTTTGTCCTGAATACGGGTAGGGAAAAAAGAAAGTGAAATTGTGCCTCATCCTGACAGTTTCCTCTTCGTACCATCACGCAAAGTGTGTTCTAGCGGCTGTGGAGCAGCAAACAGAAGCAAAAACAAAACCGGAGGAGCAAGATGAGAACCTGCCGTCCAGCTATGAATATCTCGTTTGTTGTGTTAGCAGGTAGGTTTGTCTACGAAGTTTTAAGAGGTTTCAGGTGGTTCAGGTATTCTTGTGAAGTTACTACCCGCTAGTTCAGTCCCAATGTTGACTAATGTGTTGGCTCATAATGGCGTTCACAAGTTATAGAGTGCTTTGTATATTAAATTTCTAACATCGACTGAGAATAAATGAGATGATATAATTGTGTAACTGTGAGCTGATCATGAGATCACAGGTGTGCTTTTGTGACCATCCAATCATGACACATTGGGCAATAAGTGTACAAGTGTATATCTAATGTTCTTTCTTCAAGGTCTTATATTCAGCAGAGCATGCGAAACAACCACAGCATTTTCACCAGGACAGCCACCTTCTTCAGCACCATCCCCATCATCGCCACCACCAGCAGCATCAACTTCAACCGAGAACTCATCCTCAGTAACTGGTGTAACGTCAAAAGCAACAGAACCTACAGCTTCAACTGACTCCACAACATCTACTCATCTCCCAACAAATACAAGTTCCACCCTTCCACCAACTGTTTCCACAAACAAGTTAACTACAGCTTCTGCATCGACAAGTACCGTCTCCACTAGCAGTTCACTGGCTACAGAACATACCACCTTAAACCAGACAAATCAGTCAGTGGCAACTGTACCTGGAAATATAACCACATCAACACAACACTCTAACAGCACAAATGCCACTGGCATCACCATGACAACAGCAAAGCCTATGTCAGTGAGCTTTAACTTCACAACACCTTTTAATTCAACTACACAAAAGATGAATTCCACTACTGGAAGCATGGCTCCTTCATCAAAGCCTCAGCCGTCCACTTCAGCCATTCAGGAGACCTCAACGAAGATGGTAACGAATCCTGTATCATTAACGCAAACAAAACCTTTATCAAGCACGACACAGCACAAAGCGTCCAATAAGCCAATCAGCGTCAATCCACCTGAGGGCCTGAGTTCAGGTAAGGCCTCAGATTTTTATTCTTCACTTAAAGTGCTTATGTATTGTGATATTTATGAAGCTTTGGTATAAGAAGTACATTAGGGGATGGAAACGTTAGACAAAATTTCATATAAACTTTAATGGCAGTAGATACTTATTAACGTCCATATCCAGTTATACTTTTCCTTTGGTCCACATGTTTTCTGAGCTGTACAAATCTATCGTGATTGGCTAAACAAATTGGGGAAAATATCTAATAGTGATTTTTCTGACTGTAATTTAAACTTATTACAGTCAAACAAATTAAAATAATCAAATGGATTTTGACCAAGAAGAGCAAGATATCCACCTGTTCTGGCTTAAGACTTGACCCCTGAATGTAGTGTGGCAGTCTGCCAGTAAGTTGTGGTTGTGATGTCACAACACATGGAGGTTGGTTGCCTCAGATTGGTCCAACTGTCTACAGGCATTTCACAAGCTCTGTGTTGCTAGGCTAAACATCCTCATTTAAGACTGCATTTTCGATGACGTGAACTATCATTTTAAAAATACTCAATTTATTTATTTTACATTATACTTTTTGAGTTTTGAGTTTGAGTTTTGTGTTGAGTTCTAAATGAAAGGATGAAATGAAAGGGAAGTTACAGAGAGACTGGGATAGAGCAGTGTTTCTTAATGATACTCCTGAGGACATTCTTCCCGGCACAGTTTCAACACACCTGATCCAGCTCATGAAGGGAGCTTCATGAGGGGTGGGGAGGGCGGACTGTAATAGATGGTATTTATGATCTGTAAAAACTGTTTTATTGAGCTGTTGCTCAATACTGGTATCACATGGGGAGATGACTTAATAGAGTTAAAAAGTCTACATAGAGTAAAATGGAAAATTGTAAACCACAGATTTCCACTGTAAAGCATTTTGACCACAAAAAAATGCATATCAAACATCAACTTGACCTAGTTTGTGTACAATATCGTTCATTAGCCTTTCTGTTATCTTTGAGAACAAACTGAACCCAACTGAAGTTTAATGTCTCTAAGTAAACAATATTTTTTTTTGCTTTTTATTTAATGATAATATTTACTGGGGACATAAATGAACCCGTCTTTTGAATTCATCTGTGTTGTCTCTCTGAGCCCAGCCTATGTTCACTGTTTAAACCTAAGAAATGTTACAGTTGTTTTGGATGATATTGAGGTCACTATAGGCTAATATGCCATTTTGCAGTCTCTGCTTTAAAAGGAGCTTATTATGCTCATGTAATGTTGATAATTGCATTGTTGTGTATGCTAGAATAGATTTACATGCTTCAGTTTTTCCAAAACACATTATTGTTCTCATATTGTACATCTATATTCACCCTCTCTCTGAAATGCTCTGTTAGAGCTTGTGTGTCTTTACGCTCTGCCTTCTGATGAGCCCAGTGGACTGGTCAGCTCACACTCTCTGTTCTGACTGGTTAACTGCCAGAGGGCCCTCAAACAGCTGTGGCTGTCCTTATAATGGCATCGGTTCCCCCCTATCAGTTTGACCCAGAGCCCAATCCTGATAGCCTGATAGACTAGAGTCACCTTATAACAGAGAAAAGAGCTGGAATTCCAACGGGGGTTTTCAGGCAGCTGAGAAAAGTGGTTTCTATGGTTCTCCCTTTGGCTTACAGGCTTTATAACTTTATACCTGCAGGACAGTAACAAGTGCATGTAAAGATGCGCTAAAGGAAAGTGGAAAAACTGGGATACTCTTTAGAGTCCTGATCTAACGTACCTGTAATAATGTGAGAGCCACTGATGATGACAAACACCGAAAATTGGATCATAATACTTTTGCACTTGCTTATAATGCTGTATTGGCTAAATACATAGGAGTACACAGAAAACCTCAGTTCTCAGGTTCATGTCACTTGTAACATTCAAAAACACAAAAGAGAATTTACAGTATAAAAAATGATTCCTTAAAACTGAAAAATTCCCAAATGTTAATGATTACCATTGCCTGTCTGTGCACAGTACAGGATGTGGGTAATTTGTACTCTTGTTGTTACGACCTCTAGCAAACTAGTAATTGATTTAATGTTATGTGATTAAAAAATAAGCCGCTTGGATTTACCTTGGGACATAAATTGGTGGCTATTTACTAATCATTAATTAAATGACCCTGTCAGGAGCAGCCACTCTCTTATGGGATTGACACACACTGTTTTTTACTGTTTTTTAAAGAACCAGTACAATGAGAATTGGTAGTGTAAAGAACCTTCCATACCAGTGTATGGGTTATTTCTAGAACCTTTATCATGAAACGTACGTGGAGGTTCTTCATATGCACATTTGTCATTTACATAAATAAATCTTTTCACTCATTTACATAAGTGGCTTTGCACAAAGAACACTTTTCCGTGCCTTTATTTTTAATGGTACAGTGGAAAAAATTATCTTAGCAAATAAACTTCTAAATATATCTAATATTTCTCATTATGAGATTGTTGTAAGTACGCTGTGATATGTAACTTATTCGTAGATATCTATTTCTTGTTTTAAGTAGTTTTATCTAATTAAAGTACATTTATAGCCAAAAGTATGTGGACACCGCTGCTAATTACTGAGTTCAGATGTTTCAGCCATAGGCATTTCTAACAGGTATATAAAATCAAGCACATTCATTCATTCATCTCCATAGACAAACACTGGCAGTAGATCAGCAAACCTTCCAATGTGGCACTGTCATAGGATGCCGCTTTTGCTACAAGTCAGTTTGTGACATTTCTGCCCTGCTAGAGCTGCCTTGGACAACTGTACATTCTATTGCTGTGGAATGGAAGCATCTAGGAGCAACAACAGCTCAGCTACAGCTACACGGTAGACAAGGCAAACTCACAGAGCGAGACCACAGAGTGCTATTTGCGTAGCACCTGATCTCTGTTGCATCACTCACTACAAACTCAGTTCCAGACTGCCTCAGGAAGCAACATCAGCACAGGAACTGTGTGTCAGGAGATTCATGGTTTTTGATGTCTGTAATCGAGCAGTTACACTAAGTCTGAGATCACTAAGATCACAATACCTGGTGTCGGCTGGAGTGGTGTAAAGCGCTGCCACTGGACTGGGGAGCAGTGGTCTGGCGTGCTTCACTATCTGGCAATCTGATTTGGTGGATGCCACTAGAACGACTGTGTCCCTGTGTACAAAAGTCAGCTTCATGAAGACATGGTTTGAGGAGTTTGATGTGGAGAAACTCCTGGTCTCCAGGGGGTCTCCTTGACCCCATAATAAACTGAAATGTGGATTTTGAGCTATTCATTCAAAATCAGTGTCTGACCTTGAATATCTGCAAGTGAATGGACACAAATTTCCACACACTCCAAGATGTTGCAGAAAGCTTCCCAGAAGAGTTTTTCTTTTTGGTTTTCTTGTTTTGTGTATTGAGAATATGTACACATCTTTGAGTTTTTGAAAAATGTGTGATGTTATAGCTGCAAAAGGTGGGCAAATCCATATTCATCCCCATGGTTTAGCAACGTGGTGCCCAACAAGCGTATCTTGTTCCATTGGCAGATAGTTGTACTTGTTTTAAGTATTATTTCTTGAAAAAAATTGAATTATCTGCCATTCCCAAGACAAACATACTTTACGCAGGTACAAAATGGTTAGAACTGTGTTGAATAATCTCATGATTTTCTCACAACAATCTCAGAATAAGGAATATTAATATATATATAGTATATTGACAAGATTAAGATGTTTTTACTTTTCAGATCATTTTTTTTGCAGTTACTATATGCATCCATACACACACACACACACACACACACACTTTATAAGCAAATGATACTTGCTTATCATTTGCTTATAAAGACGGTTCTTCAAGGAAGTGCACAATAAAAGCCCACACTCCCACAACCCCACCTTTGGCTCACCTTGGTTGCTCATTTCATGATTCATCATTTAAATGAACTTTGGCAGTAAAATGTGTCTGTTTTTGACTACTTGCTCATTAGCGACTGCTTGGCCAAGATCTTGTAAACTTTGAATTTGACACGAAAGGTCCATGGATGTCTTGCTATGGCTTGATGCTAACCAGAAGTCAGTTGAAGAAGCTTAGACTGTGTTTGTGTTTCCTCTACAGTGAGCGTCACAGCCATTGTCATTGGGTTCATTGTCCTGGTGATAGTCTTACTTGGTGGAGCCTATTATTTCAAAATAAGGTAAGGAAGCTCTCATTAGCGAATATACTGCATGTCATCACTCTCATAACAAAACCTCTACTGTGGTAACTTTACAAGACACAAAAAGATGATTGTGATTTTTTTATTGCATGTTAATTAAATGAGAAATAATTTAAAGTCATTTCTATTGGATTATTTGTCATGTTTTTAGAAGATTTGTCATTTTTCTACTACACAATTTACTGAAGCCTTTGGTACCATAAAAGTGCAATTGTGCTATGATACAGTACTAAAGGTTCTAGTTTTGTGGTTTTTGGTACATAAGGTAAGGGTATTTCAGAAATTAAAGCTTGGGGCATTGCTAGATTGTTGTAGATTGTTTGTAGCTCGTAGCTTTTTAGAAACAAATGTGTAAAAACGGTCTCAAAAGTCACCAACTCTCCCAGCTTAGGCAGGGATGAGGCAGGGTATGTTCACCACAAAAGATTCAGCCCATAATTCACATTAATATTAAGAATTTTGTCAGTTAAAAGAGACCCATTAGTTACAGCCCATTAACTAGACCCTAAATACTCTCCTGGACTCCAGTTCTGGAGAGATAGAGGCGCTGCTATCAACATACCTCATACGTCATGGATGCTGAAAAAGTGACACAGTTTAAAAATGCTGCACTTTTTGTAGATGGCATTGTGAATACATTCATGTAGACTGCATGTTTGTACAAATCTGATACCTACCATTACCTGGTAGTCTGATTCAAGTCCCCTGACCTGTCCCTGCATTTAACCTCTGTCCACTGAAGACTTGTTGACTTGTCTTCAGTGGACAGTTGACTTGTTGACTGGTGCAGTTTTACACAGCTGTGCTCTGTAAAACTAGGCAAGCAAGTGGTAGCAGTGGTCGGTAGATAGCAGCAGATACTCTGTTGGCTCAAACAAACGCAATACGAGATGTCTGCCCATCTGCCCTCCATCGAGTCTTTTTAGGGACTTTCCAGTGTGTTTTAATTCACTTGGCACCTGATCAAGTTTAGTACCATGGTATTTTTCTGTGTGTTGCAGCTGAAGACATCAATACTTTAGCAAATCCTTCACTTGTACAGGTCAAGATAATATCATTGAGCACTATTACATGTACTAGTATGTTAACTAGAATATGTTGATGTGTCGATTTCTATTTTGGGAATTATTCTTAAAGAGTTTGCTAAGGTGATGTAATACACTTAGGAAGCTAAGGACAAAGTGATTTGTGGTAGCCTCTACAGTGTTTTATTTCATTCTCCACATGATTCTGTGTAAATGTGCAATATACTGTTTACATAAATGTAATGTCCCAGATAGCAAGCATATATTGGTCCACTGTCTTGATAAGTTTGGCATCCCGCTGACTGGAATAAAAAGACTAGGTCTGATATAAAATGATTGCTGACATGTAATGTTGTTGCTGATATTGAAAATAATTTACTAAACTAATTTACAGGATAACGAAAGAAAGAAATGAGTAAATTGAGTTGTAAGTGGAAAACGAGCCATTTTCCTTAATAATCTGCTTAAGCACTGGCAGGACACCCAGGAACACTGGGCAAAATGCCAGTGGACCACCAGCTTTGCCGTTATTGGGCAAACAGTGGTCCACCTTCCGCCTGCTGTCAGGGGTTCTGTTTCAGCAGAGTTAGTGTTAAGCTAAGATGACTAGTAAGCAAAGTAGTAATGCATCAGTTCACAGTTTGAAGAGAAGAAAAATGGAAGCTTTGTTTGGTATTCAGAGTCATCTGTGTAAACAAAGATGTTTTTGTGAGCATGCATGCACAGAACAGAACAGTGCAGTATCGTTCCATATTAGCCAGTTAGCTAACTAGGGAGCTAATTAACCAAGTTATACACTTTAGAGTCATATAAAATGACCAAAATGTGAATTATATCCTCAGTTGTAGACATTATGATGGTTCCAGCGCTTAAAAAATGAACTAGAACACCAACCATAAGTTTTCATTTGGGTCAGTTCCTGTTTTTGAAGTCGAAAAAGGTCATTTAGACCTTCATACTGATCACAAACCACAAAGACAATGAGGGTATTCTCTTGCTCTACTTTTTGTTCTTGCCAGTTAATTAGAGATTACAGAGCATTTAATTGATTGTTTTTATTTGCTATCTTCCCACAGCTCTGCTAATTTGCCTTTGTGTAAAGACTGGTTCTTATAGAGCTTTTTTAACCTGAAAGTTTAACCTGACCAAGCTTCATGTTTTTCTTGCACTGTATAGATTTGACCAAGTTAGTTTCTGTTTCTCATTGCAGTTTAGCAAGCACAGTAGAGAACTTTGCATACACCCACATCCTGTTGTCATTACCTATGTGGGCTGTATCTATATGTGTCTATGGTCTGTTGTCAGTTCCGCATTGAAAAAATTACAATGAAATAATTCATCTCCAGCAACCCCCCACCCCATGTGCTGCCATGGCTAAATTTGAGTTATTTCCCCGTTCCTTTTTTACAGCTTTTTAAACTGTTTTTTTTTTTTAACTTTTTGTTTTTTAGTTTAGTTTAATTATTTAATAAACACAAAAAAAGAAGAGCCATAACAACGACAAAGGATTCCATCTTTATATGGCACCTTCGTTTTAGTGTACATAGACAGACTTTTCTGAATGATGAGAGAGTTTGAAAGTTCATGCTCTGTTATCAGCTTAGCTCTGTTATCAGCTTATCAACATTCTTGTCAATATTCGTCTATGCTCAGCTGCATGGCATAAAGAGCTCAACAAAATAAATTCTGTTATACGTTTAGTCAAAATGTGGGTTATGATGTTATAGATTAACAAGCAGTCCATGTCCTTGTGTGCTTTCTGTGTGACAGACGACCTTCCTACGGCCGACTTCTGGACGACGCTGAGTACGGATCGTTGGGCAATGTCCTCAACCCCATGTTTGAGGGATAAGTGAACAACTCAAGCTGCTCCATTTAGTTATTCAGGAGGCTAGATTTGAACACCTACTCTTGCCTACTCCTTTGGGCGAGTAGACGCTGTGCAACCTGACAATCAGTGCTGTCTGCTGTGTTACCAATGAATGTGATATTGTGTTATTGTTATATAGAACCGCAACCAATGCAAATGTAAAATGTGAGTTTTCTTAGAAATGAGTCTATAGTTTTTTAAGTGGTAAACGATCAAATGTGGTCTTAATATTCACTGCATAAAACAGTATCTTGAATCATAAATCTATTTGATATACATTTGTATGCAAAGGTTTGGGAACCCCAAATGATTTAAGATTACATGTTTTTGTGTTGATAGGCAAGGCAAGGCAAGGCAAGACAAGTTTATTTGTATAGCACCTTTCATATACAAGGGCAATTCAAAGAGCTTTACATAAAAGGGAGAAAATATAAAGACATAAAAACAAAATAAAAGCAAAATAAATCATTTAAAAATAATTAAAATCTCATTAATATTGTTAATCATTAAAATAACATTAGATAAAATATAATAAAATGACATTTTAAAAGAAATAAAAGTAAGCATAAGAATGAGGGGGAAAAAGTGCTGTTGCAGGAGAATAACAATGTTTTAAACTGAGCTGAAATCCTGATCAAACAGGAATGTTTTCAGCCTGGATTTAAAAGTATCTACTNAATAACATTAGATAAAATATAATAAAATGACATTTTAAAAGAAATAAAAGTAAGCATAAGAATGAGGGGAAAAATGCTGTTGCAGGAGAATAACAGTGTTTTAAACTGAGCTGAAAGCCTGATCAAACAGGAATGTTTTCAGCCTGGATTTAAAAGTATCTGCTGTTGGGGCTTTTCTAATACTCTCTGTCAGCTGATTCCATTTAACAGCAGCACAGTAGCTAAATGCTGCCTCTCCATGTTTAGTCTTTACCTTAGGCAGGACTAACTGACCTGTTCCTAATGATCTCAGAGCTCTGCTCGGCTCATACTGCTGCATCATATCAGATAAATATGCTGGTCCTGAGCCAAAATCTATTCTGTAGCAGACTGGTATCCAGTGTAATGATTTAAGAATGGGAGTAATGTGTTCCCTTCTTTTACTCTTGGTGAGAACTCTGGCAGCTGCATTTGAATCAGCTGAAGCTGTTTGAAAGACCTGTTGATATTCTAAGTGAACACATCCTCTACAAAGAACACAAATTTTAATGCACAGTTACTGTTACATTTACTGAAACCAGCATATAGGGGGAAAAAAGCAAATTGGCAAAGTTATCACACCAAAATATGCAGTAAAATGCAATATTAAGTGCTCCCTGTAGAGGGTGTTAACTTATTTCCACAAGCCATTTTACCAGGGTGTTCAAATTTTTGCATATTATTGTATCTAATATTTTAAATTTCTTATTATTGAAATTTCTTTTAAGAATGATTCTGAGAATTTTGAATGATTAGAGAGTTTAGAAAGTTCATGATCTGTCCTTATCACCCGAAACGGGTTTGCATGAATGACAGTATTTTTCAAATATACGAATAGTGCAGACCAAACTGTAAGGCCTGCAGACATGAAACTTTAATAGGCAGTTCGCCCTCCCACTATTTAGGCACACAAGATGAGCCTGATTGACCTGAAGGAGGTGCTATGTTTTACCCTGTACCTGAACATAAAACACTATTTAAAACAGTCCATTTCAAACTGGTTTTGGGATTTTAATCCAGTCATTTCGAAATTGATATTTTTAGTGATAATGCATTTTGCATTGAAAATAAAGACGACACTTTTCATATAGAATAAGACACCTTCCCCAGATAAAATATGTGTAAAAAAAACAAGTAAACTGTCTAGGAATTATTTTAATTAACCTATAATAGAATTACAGTTATGTCATAATGTGAAATATATCTCTTAGATTTAAGGTTCACTTGCCAAGATAACATTTTTTGGAGTGTAGTTCAGGTATTATATATTTAATATACATTCATTTGTGTTTTTCTGTTTGTTTTTTGATGTGTGTTAGTTAATGCACCAGTCAGGAACTGTTGCAGTTTAATAACAATCACAGCCATTGAAATGTGTCCTGTGTTAATAGTTTTACAGTTCTCCTTGTCATTTTATGGAGTGTTTAAGTGTTGTCATTGTACTGAGTGTTTAAAATGATTTGAACCTTTTATGTGGTTTACTTTGTTTTTTACTTTGGTATAGATTAGAGCATAACAGTCTAAAATGTTTTTTAATATATCATTATGATCACAAGGTCTCCACAGAAAGACCTTGCAGCCCACATCTTCGTGTTTCAGTTGGTAGCCCTTTTTCTGTCCTGCTCAGCTAAAAATAGCTACCTATCTTCTTCAGCCCTTGTCGGACTGATAAACATGACAATCAAAAAACAAATATGTGAGTTTATGAACATTATGAACACCTGGATGGACAATGAAGAACCAAAAGTGTCAGTGAAGTCAGATGAGGTAAGAGATCCTATAAAGCCTAAAGACTGCACTCTGGATACATGAAAACAGGTCATGTGGTCTGATGAGTCCAGATTTGACAATATTCCATGAGCATGTCAAGCTAAGAAGGGAAGCGTATGAAGCGATGCAACCGTCATTCACATAGCCCACTGTACAAGCCTCTGGAGGCATATTAAGATCTGGGGGTGTTACAGTAGGTCTAGTCGAGGCTCAGAAACATTATGTAGTACTAAAAGTCAGCTGAGCACCTGAATGACCAGGCTATTCCATTGTTCTTCCCTGATGTCTCAGCCATATTCCAAGCAGACAATGTCCAGATTTATTGGGCTAAGATTAAAAAGGATGGTTAGGGGGGCATAAGGGATCATCTTCAAATATGAAGTGGTAACCACAGGGCCCTGATCTTAACCCCGTTAAAAGTCTTGGTGGCCAGGCAATGTATATGTAGATGAAAAAAGAACAACAACAACTGAAATGAAAAATATACAAAGATTATGCATATGTACTTAGTAGCTGCTAATTTAGCTGACTAATGAAGTTATTGAACTTTGAGTTTGATTTGCTTTGAGTGACTGCCGAGTTAGAACTTATGTTGTTGGCAACAACCAGCAGCTGGTCGCATGAATGTTTTCACTGTGTGCTGGTGTCGAGAAATAGTGAAGTAAACAAGGGCTTGTTACATGCAATATTGAAACGAATGGTAGATAGTAGTGTTCCCTGTAGCGACTTAACATCAGCAGAGGCAACAGATGAGGTAACGTTCCATAGTTTAGGTCTTCAAATCAAGCTACCAAACTATTACCTTCCTCTAAAACCACTTTTATTCAATGTCTCAAACACATAGAACTTCCTGTTCTGTTCTCATCATGTTATCACAGAATCATAATCACAGCTCTGTTCCTTCACTTTCCCACCCACCATTCATCTTAAGACAATCCCTCGGCCTCTGATACTCGCATAGCAGTTGAGAATCATTTTTTAAGCCTTCAAAATAACTAGCAGACAGGAGTTTTATTTGCTTGTCAATATAATGATAGGAATTAACAAGCAGCATGTAATTACACACGGAAACGGTCAAGGCTGTTATTAGAGACTAAAATAAACCACTAAGAAAGAGGAGAAGATGGAATCACATCTGGCCATCTGATGGACTCAGCACTGCCTGCAGCTATTCTGTAGTAAGAATAAATTTGTTACTCTTACAGGCTAATGAAAAGGTTATATTGTTTACTGAGCCACTAACCACCTCTGCTTCCTCTCTCTGCCTTAGAACCTGATTCTAGGCAGTTTCAAACCACATCAGATTCTTGCAACATGTGCTGGAAGTGTGCTAAATATCACTTTAATATGTAGCAATGCATTCAAACAGGTCTTCATTTCCAGTGTATGACTGAGGTGATTCTGAGTTAACTGAAAATAAAAGGTGGGCAGTGTTATGAAGGAAAAGCCGATTCTTTTAAAGTACTGTTGATGAGCTGAAAGCCGCTGAGCAAGAAAGCCTTGCTTTTCCTGTATGAGAACTCCGTCATCTTCGTTTCCGTTTTGCGTGATAACTGAAATCTGCTCAGGCCTGTAGAGTGACGAGACTTAAAGCAGTCCTGGTGCTTCACTCACTGTACATAAAGCACATATTTTCTGAAGTTTTATCAGGATTATTAGAACTAGGGTTCAACACATTATTCAGCAAACCTACAAAGTTTTTGCATAATTGGTCTTTGAAAGTTTGTGAACCTTTTAGAACTGTCTATATAAATATGACATAAAGCAATCAGATCACCTAAAAGTGGGTAAAGAGAACCCAATATAAACAAATGAGACAAATGTTGGTCCTATATTTATTTTTAAATATATAAAATTGATCCAATTAAATGCTCCAGTTTTTCATATCTGTGAGTGGTAAAACCAGGTGAACTGGTAATTGTTGATTAGTCCTGCAAATCAGCAAGGAATTCTAGCCCCTTCCTCCGTACAAAACAGCTTCAACTCCGGGATGTTAGTGGTTTTCCTCACATGAACTGCTCGGTTCAGGTCCTCCCACAGCATTTCTATTGGATTAAGGTCAGGACTCTGGCTTGGCCATTCCAAAATATTAACTTTATTCTTCTTTAAGCGTTGTTTGGTAGAACCACTTATGTGCCTACGGTCGTTGTCTTGTTGCATGACCCACATTCTCTTGACATTTACTTTACATACAGATGTCCTGACATTTTCTGTTACAATTCACTTGTACTCATTCAAAGTTCATTGTTCAATCAACAATGGCAAGCTGCCCTGGCCCAGATGCAACAAAACAGGCCCAAACATGATACTACTACCACCATGTTTCACAGATGGGATAAGGATCTTACAATAATTGTCTGCAAAAACTCACATTAAACCACTTTGATTGACTTTGTGTACAGTCTCCAATTTTCAACCAATTTGGAAAAAAATGGCAAAATTCAATGAAATGATTGTAGATTATTACAGATCACCATGTGATTGTTAATGAATAATGAGTTTTAAGATGAATCAAGATGAGGATGGGGGGTCGGAGCCTTCCTTTGGACAACCTGGTGGGCATCAAACTGCTGGTGTTGGAGATGAAGGAGGTCAACATTGAAATGTCGGCACCTGTAAGCAGCAGAACAGGTATGTACATCAGGTCGAGTTAAAGACCGGAGTAGACTGGTCTGATGTTACAGTCAATCTTACACAGTCAAGATGGTTTGTTCTCACACAAGGAGCTACTTTAAAGAGTTCGAAATATTATGGAAAAGTGTTTAAAACATAAATCATTCAGGTTGACAGTGAGGGTTTGAGGGTCTAAGGGGGTTAACATGCACTGTGGGATGTGTTTGTTTTCATGAGCAGAGCTTGACAGTCCCCAGTGAAAGGTGCACACATTAGTGAAAGTAGACCTGACTGTGTGGTTAAAGCACACACAGGAAACTCATGTCACTAATGAGGGGGTGCAGAGGAGAGAGAGCCTAATAACCGTAATGATGACACACATAGTCTTGTGCTTTCTCTGACACATGGTTGTTCTTCCTCCTTGTGTGTGTGTGAAGTGGCAAAGCATGATGCAGTCGCTAAAGCAAACACAGCTGAGGCTATGAAAAGGATAACTAGACTTACAGTGGGACACTGCCGTTCCAAAGTGTTTGTACATTACCTTCACTTTCCTGAGGACAGAGATATATCTGTAATGTTATGACCAGTGGTGGACAGTAACAAAGTAAATGTAATTAGTTACTGTACTTAAGTAGTTTTTCTGTGTAAAATATGTGAAATATCTTACTTTTTACTCCACTACATTATACGAAATTTGTAGCTCTTTTTTTCTTATGTGCGCATGAAAATGTAACATGTCAAAATGAAACAAGCTTATTCATGGATTTTTGGCATCCATGGAAATATCCATTTCAGGCTTGGACCACATCAAGGACCACCTGGAGGAAGGTAGGTAAAGCAGGATGGGGTTAGTAAACAGATATAACATGTTGTTCCTGACTTTGTGGGTAAATAGACCACAATATAGAAATATGTACACATGCACTTGTGACTGATGTGTGTCTTTTCTGCATTTATACAAACACTACTTCCTTTTATAAATAATTTGTTTTGGCTAGTTTATGTTTATGAACAGAGAGGTACAGATGCAATATAGTAAAGGAAAACTCAACTGTGATCCTGTTTAAAGCAAGTAAACTTAAACTTGTAACTAAATTGCGAATAAATCTTAAACCGAAACTTTGCTTGTTTGCAAAAAGTTATTTTATAGTTCTAGCTAAAGGAAACTGTTCTCCTTTAGTGTTCTATGCTTATTAAAAGAGTCTTGTTGCAGAAATGAAAATAGGACATTAGAGCCATAATAAATCATGCTACTTTTACTCTCCATACTTAAATACATTTGAAGGTAAATACTAAAAGGAGGACTTTTGCTTTTACTGGAGTAATATTTTACCTTGGGTATCTCTACTTTAACTCAAGTACATGGTTTATGTACTTTGTCCACCACTGGTTATGACCCTTAGGTGCACACCCGTGTTTTTCTGCTGTCTTGCTCAATTAGCTTTCTGTTCCTGGTTCCACCTGTGCTTTATATAAGGACCAGAGCTTCTGGCTGGCTGCAGCAGGGGGTGCTCCTGCTGAATAAAGGCCTAAGGAAATCAATACTGTGATGGTGGCTTCAGTTGTTGCATCTATGCCATCCACTTTCCCACCGCCCAGATCAAACCCAGTCTTAACTAGTCCATGAAGTTCCTTGTAATGATTAATGTAACTCTTGTAGTTGAACAGGGAGTGCCCTGGTTTGTTTTCTCTGCTTGGTTTGGTTTAGGGAGACAGGTTAGTTAATTGTAGTTTTATGACCATCTTAAACAAGTTACTTTGATTTTGTTTGTAGTTGGTTTGGGGCATTAGCTCTTACCTGAAGCCACTTTTCTCCTCTTATTTTATCTTACTTTATTGGATCTAATGTAGAAGTGACCGCTTTTCCTCTTTCCTGCTTAAACCTACAATGTTCCTTTTAAAGGTTCCATGGAATTCATATGTTCAGTATTTTTAACTGGTTCTCTGATGTTCTACATAGAAGCTATGTAGAAGGATGTGAAAAATGCCCAGATGCAGTTTTATATGCCCATTTACACCCTATGATTTGATCTTAGAATAAAATGTTACGCTTTTAGAATAAGACGTGATGATCACACAGAAGCTATATGTCAAAACAGACACAGAGAGGAAAATAAAAAGAATCTCAACATCAACACACAGTAAATTAAAGCTGTTCCTCACTATGAAATTTTCAGTTTCAGATGATCTGCTTCAACCAGCACACAGTGATATAATCATACAGCATGGCTGCTACTTATATGTTGCTGTTGGGGTTGTGATGCTAATAAAGGTGGAACTGCTCCTCTCTTCAGTCTCTTCAGTCTCTACGCTGAGCAAAGCTTTTCGATATTATCCAAGATTTGAGAAATAGTCTGGAGTGAAATGTGCAGACTTTAAATTAAAGTATTCGGGGATCCTGTCAAAAATGTGGGAGCTGAAATTTCCTACTGGCCAGCTTTGTGAATATACCGTTCTACTTTAAATGGTGCTGTATTCTGCATTGTAACATTTAAGGTGGAACAGAAAGTTTGAAGCTAGTTAAGCCTCATTTAAAGAGCATTAACCATATATCACTGACAGTTTGGTTCCTTGAGGAGGGAACAAAAAGTGCTGATGTCCCCTTTACGGACTTTGGAATTAAATTTTACTTAAGTTTTTCCTCTTTTGTAAATGTGGGTTTGTAAGTTTGTATTTGAAGGAGGAACAACAGTGTTTAAGGTTCACAGTATGCCAGTTCTATGTCCTCTACTCTGACAATGTGCACACAGATTTACATTTTATAGCACCGTTAAAAATACATTTTAACATTTTACCATCTTATTTGGGCTTATTGTGTTTGGGTCTGGCGGCTGGTTGGCTTGTTTTTATGTATAACCTCTTTGTTTAGACCCCTAGACCCATGAGGTTGTAACAGTAACATATTGTAATGTTTATAATATAAAATTCAAGAGAAGGTAAAGTCAGGTCTGTAAGTACTTACCATCACAATGAATTTGAAAGTAGTCAAGATGTGATTGAAGTATACACTTCTTAATTCATCCTTAGGCTATATTTTTAGGAGGTTTTACCCTCTATAGTGTAGAACATCATTAAACCATTCAAGGAATCTGGCGAAATAGAGGATGGGTGGAGCCAAAAAATTCATACTGCTGCACATATTAAAAATTATTTTCAGGAAGAATTGGACAAAATTACACCTAAAAAGTTTAATCACTTCATGTCTCTAAATGTCTTTTAAGTGTAACCCTAGAAAATGAACAACAACATTACAAAATGCTTCATTGTCCTAACTTAATAAAGTGAAATATTTAGCAAGAACCAAAATTTAAATCAGTGTTTAAAAAAATAAATAATAATGTACTGTTATTTTGTTTTGGAATATGGAATACATGTAAAAGTAATTCACAAATCCCTGTTTTATTCATTTTAATTTTAGTTTCATTTTAGCTTACTTGGGGCAGTATATAAAGTAACAAACAAATCTTAATATGCAATTTGGTGGGGTGAATCCGTCAAAGGGATGTTTCTGGTGTAAAGAAATGAAAGACTTGACATTCAACAACAACTGTTCTGTGTCAACATCTGTGTTTAACCAAGAGGGGTCAGCAGTTCCCTTCAAAATATCTTCAGAGTGTCCCAGAGTGAACCGAGTTGTTTTCTCCTCCTCTGCTCAACCTCACCGTGACGTTTTCTGTGTGTAATATAAACCACGAATGGAAGGATAGTAATTAGGGATGGGTGAGGATGAATGTGGAACTTGGAAAAACATTCAAAGAATTGCAGGAGATTTGGGACACAGCTCTCTACAGTCTGCACTTTAGTGGTTCTTCAGGACGTCTTGTCTGAACATTGTCTGCATGTTGTAGCTCAGTATCATTCATGCAGATTCATCCAGATCCAATATTTCATTTACATGTACTAGGTGTGACTTCCATTAGCTGTTAGTCGCAATAGCTTTTCTTTTTGTTTGTTTTTCAGTCAACTATATATATATATTACAACAAAGCATTGGAAAAAACACCATGCTGAGCAGTAAAGCCACACAAATAAACTAGAAATAATACATAAAAAATACATATTTCTTATAAAGGTCTCTTTCAATTAACATATCAATTAGTTGACTTTTTCTGGACAGATATTTATAAAGTTAATGAAGATCTTTCCAAGTATTAAGTTGGGTCATGACCTACATTATTATACCCTTGGCTTTTGAAGAATATGTAAGCCTGTGAGATTCGTTCGAAGACAGGTATGGATAGATCAGTGTATAGTACAGATTGAGAAGTACATGTTGAGGATATAATTGTATTTGATTTTATCTACTTTTTTGTAATATTACTGCAGTATGTTCTTTCCAGGTGAACTTCTCATTAATAAGTACCATGCAATTTAGTGTTGCACAGGATATATTGTTGTTGGACATTAGTACTAATGGGAGCTTATCAGTTCATTTTTGGAAATAAAAAAGTGCTGTAAAGATGGAATTGTTTTGTTCAATTTTTACTAAGAATGATTAGATTTTGAACAAGGTGATATAACTACTGACATTATAGACATTATAACTATTATTATAGACATAGAAACATAGATATAGGCATTTTTATTCTGAACACTGGACAGGATGCGCTGGTAGTGGCCTATAAGGGGTGCTGTGCCTGTTGAGCAGATGATGACAGGTGGCAGTGTGTATGCAGTCCAAATGGTGTAGTAGTTGTAGTTGTTGTAATAAGGGTAGTAACTGAGAAATAATTAGAAATTGTGTTCCCAATGAAAGGAAATAGTTTTGGTTAGAGAAATGAGGAACCGGGTAGAAGATGGTCCTTATAATGCCCTATCTGTCTGTGGACAATGACGCGCACGCTCAGTAGGGTGCAGACTCAGCAACAGAGCGTTATCTTAACAAGGGTTACAATCTCATAACAAGAAAGTTTGAGGAACATTGGGCTAAAAGTTGGTGGGGACTTAACTGTGATAGGAACAATATGAGAGTTACATTGCAAAACCAGCCCAGTGCACCGTCAAGACAGAACTCAAAGTAGAGGGCAATAATGTGCTCATCAGCACTGTCTGTTGCCCACTGCTGTGACTTCAGTTAGCATGGTTGAAAAGTAACCTCAAAAGATAAACTGAGCATGTGCCCTGAAATAACCAGCACAGAACACCATGCATTCTATGATGTTTAAACTGGTCTGTGCTGGTTTAAGCTAGGTTAGGTCTGGTGGTAGGTTAGCTGATCAGCCAACATGGCCATGCTGGTTAACTATCATACCAGCATCTAGCGTATTGTGGCTGTCCAAAGAAAAACATGTGTCTCCATTTTTGTGGATTTTTACTTTGATGAATCATTTGAACACAGCACCTGCCGTTTACATTGTCTGAATATTTAATTAAGATTAGGCCAGTGGAAATACCCCAAAACTGCTTGGACAAAAACCTTGATCTACTTACATTAAAGCTGTAATTGGTTTTCCCCCTCTCCTGTAAAGTTACCATTATAGAGATACTTGCTTTTCTTTGGACAACAGCAATATGCTAGTTTTGCCCGTGATCAGCCATGCTGATCTATGCTGGCTAGCAGGGTACATATGTATCACCTATGCACATATATGCAGTATATGCAAGAAAAATTATGACCCCTTTGTTACCCCTTTGTTCTGTTATTGCTATACTGTTCCTTTACCTGTTAACTGCATTAGCCTGTTAGCTCCAGTGGAAAAAAAACAAGCGTGTCTTGGCTGGTTAATTGCATTTGTGGTCAGGGAAGAAATGTTTAGCTAAGTTCCTGGCCAGGCTGTTGCTTTAGGCATTGTTTTTGTGCAGAAATGTTTCTGTGCTTGTTTGGTTGTACGTACCGCATCAGTAGGTTTCCCGTCACTTCTCGCACTGACCTGTTCCAACTGGAAAAAGTGAAAAGACTTGACCATAGGCCATTCTACTCAAATGACAGTTACAGGTGCAGAAGTCCAGAAACACCACCATAACAATAATGTCTTCATCCTTCAATGCTTATCTATAAAAAGAACATAGAGATAGTGATAATACAATATTCCACAAATTTTCAGACTAATTTCAGGATATTTTGTGAATAAAAAAGTTTTTGAGATGTAAACACAGTAAACGGATGTGAATCTGAAATGCAAACAGACTCAGAGTGGTTTGGCGTGTGATGGTTCAAGTGTCTTTACAGTGGTGGTGATGGGAACCAGGGGTCACGACATCTATACAAATACAGACATTTTATTTACTGTCCAAACCACCTGTGAACCTACACATGACTCCTAAGTTTATATATGGAATACTGTATACATGTAATAACTGCCTGTGAGTAAGATTTAAGAGATGGACGTTTGGTTTCTATGATCTATTTATAGATAGATATACAGCTGAACACTACTCTATAAACTGTAAGTGCTCAAATGCTCTACAGAAAGAAATACAGGGCTGATGACATATCACTATCAGCTCAAATGTGGGCAAAATTGGCTATTTAAAATGAAACAGTTGTAAATTCAGGTTAATACTTTGTTCTTATGTTATCTTGTGACTGCAGCTGTTATTAAATGATCTACTTTACTTTGCATAACACTGTTTTCCACTACAAGCAGTGATGTGATATTTGAGGCTAGATGTGTTTTTTTCCCTCTAATGTTCAGTGCAGAATTTTCTGAGTATACAGTCAGTGCTGTATCTACTAATATAATTTATTAAAAGGCAAATCCTAAAAAGTCTGTAGAATTCAGTCGTTCAGAGTGGTTTGATGTAAAATAATGTATTGTACACACAATGAATAGTGATCTCAGTAATGCAAATAAAGTGGTGATGCGGCTGTCCGAGTTAACTGTAAGTTGTTTTACTATTGAAAATCAACAAAACCATAATAAAGAAAATATAACAGTCCCTTCCCCATAGCAACCCCTGCCCCACACAGACAATCATGCAAGCTTCTTCGGTTTTCAAGTTTGACCTGTTAGAGCCAGCAACATTGGCAGACGGCTGCGCGATGGAGGACTACATGCATGCAGATCATTAGTATGACCGCCCTTGACACCACGTCAACATCGCCAAAGGCTGCAATGGTGTCGGGCCAGACTGTCATGGAGTGACTCAGATGGCAGTGGGTCATCTTCAGTGACGGATCCCACTTTTGCCTCATGGAGATGACCAACTGTGCCTCTGTGTGTGGAGGCACTGTGGTCAGCACCAAGATGAACAGTTTGTTGTCATGCATCACATGTCCAGGGGGCCTGGTGTCGCTCCACCTCCAACTCCAACTCCAAAACCACAGAATCTGCAGGAACTGTGTGAGAATATTCAAGATGCATGGGATGGATTATCGGAGGACACAATTAGGAATGTCTACAACTCCATGCTGAGACATACGCATGTTGCATTAGCTAGCCCAACACCATACTGAGAGACACTACTTCTGTATGTGTAGCTCAATAAGTATTTCCCATATCGGTCTAAATTTATCATCATTTATTGTTCCTCGTAACCTTTACCTTCTTTCCAAATGGAATTGCAATCCGACACTTCCCTCTGGGTGCAACTATTCTTTTGATGGTGATTGTGTGTATATATATATATATATATATATATATATATATACAACACTAGTAAACTTAACTAGTAAAGTTAACATTCTGAAGATATTAGGTTTTGACAGTGACGATATGCAAAGCAACAGAGGTTGCATCCTGCATTTGCCTCTCCATAATGAAAAAATGTTTAAAAAAAATGTTTAAAAAATAAATTTTAGACCAAAAGCTTATCTAAAAAAGCTCTAAGGAAGACTAATGTCTGAGACATCAGCCAGTGTATTCACATTATCACAACCACTGGAAACAATTTTGACTCTGTAAGTATCTTTAGAACGGAGCATTTCACACTAAACCACTCTAAATGACCCTGTTTACATTGTTGCCATTTAATTAAGTAGAATTTTGTTTTAAAAAATTATGCATAATAAATGCATATTGTTACAGTATAAAACAAATTCAATTTGACTTTAAGCACAATTACCTATAGACATGCAATATATCACCAGTGATTTACAAAGAATAAGGATAAGAAACATGAACATGAAAAAAACACAAACAAGTGGCTTATTGCAGATCATCTGAGGAACACAATGTTTAATTACCAGTACATAATTAGAATACAGTACAACAGATGGTGTTGCAACACCAGTTCATTAAAACATGGTGGTATTTAATGAAAGCCACAAGCCACAACAGAAAAGAAGAAGATGAAAACAGTGCAATCAAAATTCACTCATTTAACCAAGACATTAACAAACTGAAGATTATCTAAGCCATGTTTACCCTACATTCCATTTTGATTACCTGCAGGTGTGCCCAGCAGCCTGACCTAGCTCATTAGCTAATTATCAAACCCTTGGCAAGACAATGCATATGTTTGAGCAGAGAACATCAGGGCAATGTGTCCTAACAAATAACCACATTGGCCAACAGCTTCAAAATACAGGTGAGCTTGAAAGTTTGTGAACCTTGTAGAATGTATTTCTGTGTTTCTGGATGAATAATATTTAAAACTTGATCAGATTTTCACACAGGTCCTAAAAGTAGGTAAAGAGAACCCAATTAAACCGATCATGTCAAATGAGATAAAAATATTGGAATTGGTCATTTATTTATTGAGGAAGTGATCCAATATTCCATATCTGTAATTGATAAAAGTATGTGAACCTTTGGTTTCAGTATATGGATGGCAAGACTTCCTGGCCCAGATGCAGCACAAAGCCCCAAACAATGATACTACCGCCACAATGTTTCACAGATGCTGGAATGCAGTGTTTTCCTTTCTCTAGACATAAAGCTTCACATTTAAACCAAAAATCTAGTTTGTTCTCATCTGTGCACAAACCATCATTCCAATAGCCTTCTGGCTTGCCCACATGATCTTTAGTAAACTGCATATGGGGAGCAATGTCTTGTGTGGAGAACAGTGGCTTTTTCCATTAGCCACTCTGAGTGAGGCCTTTAGCTTAGAAGTCACTCTGGGTTCCTTTGTGACCCGGAGGACTATTACACACCTTGGTATGATCTTCGTTGGTCGACAACTCTTGGGGCGGGCAACAATGTTATTGAATCCTCCATTTGTATACAATCTGTCTAACTGTGGATGGTGGAGTGCAAACTTTTTAAAGATGGTTTTGTAACTCTTACCAGCCTGATGAACATCACCAGCTTGTTTTCTGAAATCCTGAAAAATCTCCTTTGTTTGTGCCATGATGCACTTCCACAAATATGTGTTATGAAGATTTCACTTGCAACATTACAATCATTCACAGCTGATTATAATACCACTGACTGACAACAGCTGACTGTAATCCTAAAGGTTCACATACTTTTATAACTCACAAAAATAAAATATTAAATCATTTTCTTGAATAAATAAATGACCAAGTATCATATTTTAGTCTCATTTGTTTGATTGGGTTCTTTTTATTACTTTCAGGACTGAGTATGCACCACTGTAGTATCTGAGATTCTTACTCGCTTGCTTTTGAGGTGGTGCAATTGAGGTTGACATTATGTTGTAATATAGTAATCAGGCCTCAACTGCTCCTGAAGGTAAAATTAAATGGCAGCCGCTGCACGTCTGATTCTGCATGACCACTTTATTCACATCATGAAAGCTCTTTCGTCAAAAAACAAATTAGTGCCGTAACAAATGTAGTCTAGACTTCAAAACACAAACTCTCCACCCGCCTCAACTCTACCAGATATAGCCCCACAGGTGCTGAATGTTTTGCAATTATAATAACTATGATAATAAATAAATGGTAAGTCTTGCTTTGGGCTGTTTTTCAGACAAAGATAGACTTAATCCTAAACCTTATTTTAAAGATGAAACTGGGTCTAGTGGTTATAATTATATAAAGTGTGTTTGTATTGTGCAGTATAGTCAAAATGTTAAGGTTCCCGGTAAAACCTATCCTCACATGTCTACACCATTAGACATGTCTACACTGTTTATTTGCTGAATTTAACATACTGGAGTAAAAGTAAAGCAAAACATGGCTTGTGTAAAAGTTACGCACATTTAAAACTGAAAAATGTACCTTTTCCAGTATGTTAAACTCCTGTAGAGGAGACTTATTTCCAGTTAGAATATCAACAAGGGGCTTTGTAGGCAACTGTGTATGTGTGACAACCTAATAATTAATTTTCTTCTCCCATCTGAACCATCAATTAAGCAGCCTGGGGTGGAGCTGTTTTTTTCTGTCATCAAAATACAGCCACGATTTGAATCCTGCACAGTTTCATTAATTTTACTAATTCTTTATGACATATGGTCTTTATCTACTATTCTACATTTGACTAATTCTTAGATGACATATGGTCATCTAAAAAAGCTTGTCACAGTGAGCTAGCAGATCATTACCTTACAAACAGAAGACATTTTTCTGTTTCTTCAAGCAGATCTATTTATTTCATCATTTTCATGCATGAGGGCAGTACTCCTCCTGGTGATAGGCTATAGCTTCTAGATTGTTTTAGTCACCCTCTAGTCCTTCTTCAGTGACCACAAGAGGCTTTTCATAGGATGCTGTTAGCTGGGTAGCTTTGGTCGCACTGCTGTCTCTGATCCAGTCATAGTAGTGCAACACACACTAACACACCACCACCATGTCAGTGTCACTGTAGTGCTGAGAATAATCTAACACCAAAATAATACCTGCTCTGGTGGTCCTGTGGGGGTCCTGACCATTGAGGAACAGGGTGAAAGGGGGCTAACAAAATATACAGAGAGACAAATGGACTACAGTCTGTAATTGTAAAGTGCATCTATATGGTAACTCAAGCTGATATAATGGAGAATGAGTGTACACTGTAAAAAATGTCTGTGAAATTAACAGTAATTTTTTTTTTTTTTTTTTTTTTTTTTTTCTGTAAATAGAAACAGAATAAAGTTTTGTGTAAATTACAGTTTAATGTTGTCAAATTCTAAACCAAACAGAACTGTAAATTTTAAAGCAAAAACATGTTGAAAGAAGCATATTTCTTTGTAGAATTTACAGTTTACTGTAATTCAAACAATGAAAACCTGTAATACAACATGCAATAGAATACAGTTAAAATTACAAGATCATAATGTTAATATTCAGATTTTTATGTGTATAATTTCTTTAATACAGAACAAAATTGTATTACATTTTACAAATTCATGTGTTATATTTTATAGATAAGACTATGTACAAATATAGTAAAAGTTCATTTGAAGGGTTAGAAACACAGGTGAAATGTGTTTAGGATTGACTGGGCCTATATTTATTGACATATCAGCAGGCTAGTAGCAACATGTAGTAGTAGTGGGGTTACTATAAAAGGTATTATATATTAACTATTTTTATTGCCTGTACCTAATTTAAAACATTTGTGCATTAAGTTAAAATTTTCCTTAAAACCTGCACTTTCTTATTTTGTTTACAAAATATTACAAAATATGTGATCTGCATATAAGTGCAGGTGATTACAACGAACATGGAATATGTTGATATGTTCATTCATAAATACTAAATTTAATAATATATATATTAAATGTAATATATATATATATATATATATATATATATATATATTTATGAAAATCTCCATTATTGTCCCATTTTGTATCATATTAATTGCTCAACAACTGGCAATGATAAAATAAAAATGTAATGTCATTTAATATTTTTTTCATGCTGCCTTGGAACTGTCATGATTATATTTCCGCAAAAATAAAGGTATGCGTTTTAATGTGTAAATTAAATAAGCTCTGACTGGTCCAATCACGGAGAAGCGGAGTTTGTGTCCGCTCTTTTATTGGCTAATGAATTATGGCGGGAGCAGCCATTTTGTTTGTAGGACTGAGTGCGCGCTCAATCTGCCCGTGACGCGGAGCTCTGTGA
>CM067490.1:14588642-14634047 GCA_034552555.1 Semaprochilodus insignis | reverse complement strand
TATATATAGTCCTTATAGATGTATATTTGAAAAAAAAAAACCTTTTTGATAACACAGCTGGACCAAACTACACAGGCTGACGAAGAAGATATGTGAATGTTGGCGTGAGTACATTGTATAATTCTATTCTCCATTAAAAGTTACATATATACATCTAAAACGAACCTTTAAAACTCAATGAACCCTTTGCATGAATAAAGGGTTCCTGCATCATGTAAGGGTTCTTCAGATTGAAATGTTCTATACAGCACCAAAAAGAGTGCTTCTGTCACAAGCAGAGTTTGTAACTATAGCAGAAACTTTTAATCATGCAGAAATCATGCAAACATTTCTACATTAATAAAGAGTTAGGATGTAAACAAAGTTATTCAGAGTGTTTGGTGTGAATCACACCGTTCTAGAGAAACTTACAGAGTCAGAATTGTTAACAGCGGTGATGATAGAAACCAGACAGACACCACTAAACGTTTCCTCACAGAAAGTTATTACATGAAATGGTGGTGAAATTGCTGCCTGATGTCTGAGACACTGATAGTTCTTTAATAAGGTTTTGGCTTAAACTGTACTTTAATCCATTCATACGATCTATTTATTTTAATCTCTCTATAAATGTATGTTTAATCAGGCGATTCTATTCAGGCAGCTAAAGAAGGGAAAATCGGAAAATCGTACTGGCTGTGAAGGGTGCGGGGGCTATTTTCACAGCTTTCAGGCCCCCAGCGCCTGAACTCAGCGGTTTATTCTGGTAATGCGTCTGAACGAAACCTTCATCAGTGGTCTTAGACAGTACCGGAGTGGGTGATCAGGAGAGCAGGAGAATTCCCGGTGAGCCGGTAGTGTTTAAGTATGCTTACTGTGAGCTAATGTGTAAACTCACATACATAACACCAGAATTTTCTACAAATGTTACCCCCGAGTTTATAGCTGCAGTATAGGGTTTAAACCAGCGACCCCCGGCTCTACTAATACAGCCACTGTGTGCGAACTGTAATGTAGGTATTAAACCAGCGACCCCCGTCTCAACTGATACAGCCCCGGTCGGCTAACTCTAACCGAGACTCGTAACGTGGATTCAGTTAATATTAAGGTAGCTTTCATTGCCGTTCCACCTTAAATGATGTAGTCACGTTCAGATGAGTGGACCGGCGCTGCGTGTTCGCGTGACGTTTTAAGGTGGAACGGAAATTCCAATAAGAAGCTACATTCAGACTGGAGAGATTAGTGAGTCAAATTCAGTCCGACTCTGTGAATCTGAACACACTATCATCCGTTTTTACAGCGCTGCTTTGATACAGAAGCTTACGGTGGCGTGCCACGCACAGGAAAAAGTAAGTCCCTCGGGATCTCGTCGTTTTTATGAGAACATATGTCGTAAAAACGAAATGGTGATGTCGTATGTACGAGAAAAGATGTCGTAAAAAGGACATACTGATGTCGTAATTACGAGAAAAGATGTGGTAGAAACGACATAACTGATGTCGTAATTACAAGAAGAGATGTCATAAAAACGACATACTGATGTCGTAATTACGAGAAAAGATGTGTAAAAACGACATTATATATGTCCTAAACAGGGGAAGTCAAAGGTCTATCTTCTGTGAAACGCGTTAAAGCCGGAGCGCTGCTGGCTGGCGAACAGGCTAGTAGCTGTGTTTGACTCTGTGGTTCACTGCGTTTCTGTGATCTAATGTTGCTGTATGTTCGAATTAAACTACACCGAAATATTCAGACCAGTTCACACCAGAAGCGGGAACCGCAGTATGACCGACTGACCTAAAGTAGACTAACTGTTTTAGTTACACCCATCCACACATATAATAATAATAATAATAATAATAACAACAACAACAACAACAACAACTATTATTATTAGTATTATTATTTTTTTTCATTCTTCTTCTTATTATTATTTTTATTGTTGATATTAACATTATTCTTTTTGAGACTATACACAATTAGAATTATGCCCTTCTAAAACACTTATGTCTGTTATCGCAATTTTATTAAAATAATGAATTAATTAATTATTATAATGTTATTGAATGAAAGAAAAACAGGTATTTTAAAAACATTTAATCTCACATACTCGGACACAAATTTCCACATACACACTCCAGAATCTTGTGGAAAGTCTTTCCAGTAGTGGGATGTTCAGCAAGCAGCAAGCAGTGTACACATACTGTACATGTTCACATACTTTTGGCCATATAGCAGTAATTATTGCATTTTGTGAACATTTCAGAGGGATATTGTAACTGTAATGGAGAGTTACTGTACTTTATGAATGCATCATGTGTATTCAGTAGTACAAAATCAAGATAGATTAAACAGAGTATTAGACCAGTTCATACCATAACTGTTATTAATGTAGTTATATGTAAGGACATTTTGCTGGTCCACAGGATTATCTGTACACTACAACTAACTGGTTTCCTACGAGCGTAAAGCACTGACCTGTTAATTTCCGATTATGTATTTGGTCAGTAATATATAAAAATGACACAGTGTAAATTCGACTAGGCTGCTATACTATACATTTAAGGTTTAGCTGTATTTATCTCAGTGAGGAAGAATCTGAAATAGGTTAGATTTTTACAGGTAATGATTTTATCTACTGAACTCGCATTCATGTTTAGTGTCCATAGAATAACTGTAGTACAAAGAGAGGTCAGTGTTTATACTGACTGATCATCATCATGCAGGAACAGTAATTCTGTGTGGATGGGTGTAACTAAAACAGTCTACTTTAGTCTACTTTAGGTCAGTCGGTCGCGGTCCGCACTGCGGGTCCCACCGAGACCCAGCTGATGTGCGCCGTGCTGGTGGCCGGTGTCACCACGCTGACCAGTGGATCGCGCTAATAGCCGGTCTGCGCTGCGCTGCGCATCATCTGATTGGGTGTTCAGTTTTGACTGCTAAAATGGAAATCAATATTATTTTTTCTTAGTAGAGATTCCAATATCAATGTGAAATATTTCCATGTCCATTTCAAATTCTGGATGATGCATGAAGTTCTAGTATTAATCACCATATGCTCAGTTTCATAGATGTGCAGCTTTAACCTTCAATAAAAAGAAAATACTTTAAAGAAATACTTTTACTTTTTTACTTTAAGTAGATTTTTGAGCGTGTACTTTTCTACTTCTTCTTGAATAAAAAAATTAAGTCATACTTCAACTTTTACTTAAGTGTTTTTTGCTTATATTATTTTACTTGAGTAAGGAACTTGTGTACTTTTGCCACTGCTGGTGTGGGTGGGACACATGAAAGGTGTTCTAAGGCAAAATAGTCCCTATTTTCAGATGTATTATTATTTTACCATCAAGGTTCCATACAAAACTCAGAAGACACATGTAGGTTCACTGGTGGTATAGCTAGTAAATAAAGTGTCTGTATTTGTGTTGTAGACATGGTGACCCCTGGTTCCCATCACCAGCACTGCAAATAAATCTCTACAATCTTTACGATCAACAATTACAAACCAAACCACTCTGAATGACTTTATTAACATGTGAAGGACTGAATTATTCAGAAATTTTGAAAACTTCATTTTGTTCTGGCAGGAAGATATCACATGATATCAAGAAGCTTTACAGGTAAATCCAAGAAAACAAGTTTTCTTTGGGAACTATTTTGCCTTATAGTGTACTGGCATGTAAAACTTGTGGACTGAAATCTTCTTAAAACAAAACACCGTCTCACACATCAGGCAATGTATTCATAACCATTTTGTGTAATAACTTTCTGTGAGGGAGCTTTTAGAGGTGCTTCCTATCACCACCACTGACTTGGTAACTGACCAACTCTGGCTCACCACTGAGATGGACTGTCCATTCTGACTTGTTTTTCTAGAACAGAGTGTTTCACACCAAACCACTCTGAATTGCTTTGTTTACATTTCAACCATTTAATTATGTAGGGGAATTGGTGTAATTCCCCTTTATGCTTTTATGTTGTTTTTGGACTTTAGATTTATTTCCTTTTATTTCAAAACTGCCAGTTGGAGCACTTCCCTGAATGACTCACTGAAATGCCTGTTTCTTTCATTTTCATCTTTCTTTCATTTTCATCTCTGTCTGATTCATTTGCCGATTGGCCTCTGTTGTAAATGATGTTTATAAATTTTCTGTTATTTCAGAGGGATTTTTACTTTTTGTGGTATTCGACCACATGCTACAGATGAGAAAAATCAAAAACTGCTGGAGTTGCAGTTTAAATTTTTCATAACATCTGACAAACCTGACTTGACCATGACTTATTACAACTTGTGATTATAAATCACATAATATTTTGCAGTATGACACTGAATTACATTGTATTGTATTGTGTTTTTGTCTTTATTCTTACACATTAAAAATATCTATACAGGGTCCTATACAGAACCATTTGCATGGTTAAATGGTTCTTTGCATGGTGAAACAGTTGGCAGAGAATGTGGTTAGAATCCCTTTTAGAATGGTTCTATATAGCACCAAATCTTAACATCCTAACAGTATCAGAACCCTTTTTGATGCTGTATAGAACCATATACAACATATTCTCCATCAATTTGAGGAACCATTTCACTATACGAAGAACCATGTAAATATGAAAATGGTTTTTGAGTGTATATAGAACCCTTGTCTTTACTGAAAGACCCCTGAAGAACTATGTTTTTTTAGGAGCATACCTCCACTGGTGTAGGAGGTGCAATCATGCATGAATCTTTCATGCAGGGGGTATGTTAAAAAGTTATATTTTTATATATTATTTTCCCCCATATATTAAACTCAGCAAAAAATAATTTATGTACTACAGTTTTTATGATTTAAATGTGTTCTCTGTAGAGGATGTCTTAACTTATTTTCACACTTTTATCAGGCATTTGAACAATCACTCATCATCAGCACACAATATGCCAGCATTACCACGCGGTTTTGGTTTCAGCTTACCAAAGTCTCAAAGCATCATCATGATGAATCACATTTTACAGACCTGAAACCTTTACAAAAGTCTTATTATTCATACAGCCTGACACCAGAAACGTTCTGTTCTCACCTTCATTCTGAATTATTAGAAAGAAATATTTCACCCATTTCACCTATTATGCTCATTTTCACTGTTGACAATTGCATGTTTGGGTTCTGCTCGAATAGATTTACATGCTTCAATTTTCCAAAACACAGCGTTTTTCTCATATTATACATCTGCATTTACCCTCTACCTGAAACACTCAGTTAGAGCTCCTGTGACTTTAAGCCCAGCCTCTGAGACCAGTGTGTTCTGATTGGCCAGCTTGCCCACTCTAGAATGAATGCCCAACCCTGTTCCTTGACTCCAGTAGTTGCTGTGCAACATGCAAAGCTTGTAGGTGAGCATAAAGATTGTGTTATGAGATGTTGTCATCCTGTAACAAAGGAAACTTTGTACCTTTGAAGAACATTCACTTGTACAAAAAGCTACAACACAGTAAAGGAAAAAGCAATACACAATACATCATGATATAATTTTTTTCAGATCTGATTACTTGGAAGAGAAAAATATAACCAGTAGTTCTACATTATACACATACACCATATGCTCAGAAAAGCATATTGTGTTGTGATGTAATTTAATATATATATATGTGTGTGTGTGTGTGTGTGTGTGTGTGTGTGTGTGGAGGCACCATGGTCAGCACGAAGATGAACATTTGCCATGTGTCACAAGCCTGGTGTCACTCCACCTCTACCCCTACCGCAAAATCACAGGACACCATTAAGAACCTCTGCAACTCCATGCCGAGACGTCTGGCATGTTACTGGCAAACTGAGAGACACTACTTCTGTATGAGTAGCTCAGTAAATATTGGCCAAATCAATCTAAATGTATAGCATTGTAATCTGACACTTCCTTTTGGGTCCAACAACTTTTTTGACAATTAGTGTATATATACACCCACTAGCCACTTTATTAGGTACAGCTACTTGCAGACTGAAAATCCGTCTTATTCACGGCATACTTTGTTAGTCCCTTTCACCCTGTTCTTCAGTGGTCAGGACCCACACAGAGTAGGTATAATTTGGCGGTGGATCATTCTAAGCACTGCAGTGACACTGATGTGGTGGTGGTGTGTTAGTGTGTGTTGTGCTGAGTGGATCAGACACAGCAGTGCTGCTGGAGCTTTAGACACTTTGTCCATCAGAGATGTGTAAGTCAGAGAAGAAAGCTTATCCGGCACCAGACAGTTTGTGTTGGTCATCCATTTAGTACTTCATCAGTGGGCACAGGACGCTGCCCACAGGACCCCATTGTCTGGATAGTTTTGGTTGGTGGACTATTCTCCAGCAGTAACACTGAGATGTTTAAAAACTGCTGTGTCTAATCCACTCACACTAACACAACACACACTAACGTGTCACCTTCCAATAATCAATAAACCATGTTCTAGGAACTACAGAAAATACACATCAGGTCTTCATTTCCTGCTTATTGTTATTTCTTTTTTTTCATACAACTTTTTTTTGCTAAACAGATTCTACTGATCGTCTGTAAGTCTAAATCTATCTATCTTCCTTAAGGCCCACTTTTCACCATCCAGTCAAATCATGAAGACTAAGTCATCACCTGTCTGAGTGGCTATCTTAAGGGACTTTTCAAACCCATATATGTATTTATTGTACTGCAGAAATGCAGAATGTTTAAGTGATGCTGGTCTAAAGTACATCTTCCATTATATTGCGATTTCCAGCGTCTACCAAAAAAATGTATAATCTTCTACCAAAAATATGTTTCAGTAATGCTAGTGAGGTGATTCTAGCCCTATTTTCTATATTTTACCAATGTTTATATAACAGCAACAAGTATCATCAGACATTCATCCATTCTTCATATAAACTGCTTATCCTCCTGGGTTGCTGGGTCTCCTGTCCCAGCGCTGTTTGGACAAAAGACAGGAAACACTCTGGACAGGCAACCAATCTATCCCAGGACAGACATACACACTCATACACACTCACACACACCCACACCTAGGGGGCATTTTAGCATCGCCACTTCATCTTAGGGTTTTGGGACTGTAAAAGGAAACTGGAGCATCCAGAGAAATCCCATGCAGGCACGGGGAGAACATACACACTCCACACAGAAAGGACTGATTCTCATATTGGCAAATTCTCTACTTCAAATATGTCTAGAAACAGGCATAACAATCTCCAATAATATAATGAGAATACAATGTGACTACATTCCAGTTCCTTTACTTGCTAAGATACAGTTTTTTTTACAGTGTATAGGATAACCAAATGGTAACAGTACAATCCTAGATTTTCAGTCTAAGTTAATGTAACAAGATTTCAGAGGTAAATCAAATGTTCACAGAATGTCGAAGCTGGCTTGTAAAATAATGCTAAATGAATAAATATGTACTAATAGTTTCTACATGAAGTTATGACAGCAGAGACATGACCAATGTGAAACCCTTGTATTGGGAGGAAACGAAACACGTGACGGGCACTGACAACAATGGAATTTTCTTGTTAATGCTTTGGGAACCAGTCTACTCCGGCACAGATGACAGCATCCGTGTCGAAACCCAGCCCTGTGATCAGTGTGTTACTGTTTTTCACCCCCCTCACATCCCGCCTACTCCCAGGCCCAGTGACATCACACGGCACTCAACAAGGCATCCACAAGATGTGCAACAGTTTCTGTTTGCATTTGATTGACATTTGCATGCTTTTACCATAAGCACAGTTCTTAGGAACTGCTGTTAAAGCATTGTTTGAGTTGCTGCAGGCCAAACATTCCGAGTTGTCTGTGCAAGAACCCATGTGCCAGTGGAGTGTGGATTTCCTAACAAGAGGCACACATCAGCACATGTCAGACCCCCTTATATACACCTCAACATTATTGGTTTACACTGAAGACTCTGAAGTTCCTGGGCACCCACATATCCAGGGATAAGAAGTGGAAGAGGAGCACATTCTCCATAGTAGAGAATGTTCTTCCTGAGATCAAAATTGTAACCTGCCACATACTTTGATGATCCAGTTCTACACAGTGAAAGAAATTTCTTTCTTGGGTTCCTACCTTAATTGGTCTATGTTCCCACCCACATTTTGCCCCAAAATTCTCACGGTTGTCCTTATATGTTCTCTGTAAAAGACCATGTCCAATTCTGAGAGTTTGCTACAATGCTCATGTTAGTTGATGACACAACAAAGTAATGTATACAAGGAGTAGGATAGTTCACATAATGAAATGAAGAATATATTCATTTCAATATATATGATATATTGAAGAATGACAAAGCATTTTCAAACATTGAATTATGCACTACAGTTTTGGTTGGCACAGTAGCTACGCACAAATGAATGGGTCCCCATGCAGTGCTCTTACTGTTGAATTAACACAGAGACACAGACACTCTTACACATAACAAAGAGATCCTCTCTATAGAGAGTGTTTGATCTTAGCTGACCCTTCAAGTGACTAGGAGGATAAATTCCCCAGCATTCCAGTCTAAGCAATGGTTAACCAACTTGTGTCACAACTGTTAGCTCACCGTCACTGAATCACTCGCCTTGACTCAGTTAACCATTTTGCATCATGTAATTACATAAATCAACTTTAAATGATACTCTGTGGTTGTACCTGTGGTGGTCAACTTTACTGCCCTTGCTGTGTTTTCCTGGCACTTCAGTCATTGTGTTTGCATCTGAAATAAACTCCAAAACAAAGGGTTAGGCAAATTTTAAACATACATGGATCATTCTAGTTCAAAATGGAGTCCCAAAATGAAGCACTCAGATGATAATTACATTTTTTAAGGACTATTTATTTTAAGGAGTGTTTAAGGATTATGAATTTACACTAAACCATAACCCTTAAATTTACACTAACCCCCAATCTTTAAATTTACACTAAGCCCTCACTTCTACATTTACACTAAACCTTAACTTCTGAGCTTACACTAACCCCTCACTCCTATATTTACAGTAAACCCTAACCCCCTAAATTTACACTAACCCCTCACTCCTATATTTACAGTAAACCCTAACCCCCTAGATATACACTAACCCCTCACTCCTATATTTACAGTAAACCCTAACCCCCAGATATACACTAACCCCTCACTCCTATATTTACAGTAAACCCTAACCCCCTAAATTTACACTAACCCCTCACTCCTATATTTACACTAACCCCTCACTCCTATATTTACAGTAAACCCTGACCCCCTAAATTTACACTAACCCCTCACTCCTATATTTACACTAAACACTAGCCCCTAAATTCACACTAAATCCCCACTCTTACATTTACACTAAACTGCAACCGCTAAATTTACACCAAATCCTAACATCTACATTTGAAACTAAACCCTAACCCCTATACATTTATACTAAATCCAAAACTTTAAATTTACACTAAATCCTAAAACCTGCATCTACACTTAACTCTAATTGCTGAATTTACATTAACCCCTACATTTACAGTACATGTTAAAAATAAAAACTTTTGGAGAATGTCCACTAGCAGCTACATTGCATGAAATACATTAATAAAAGAGTATGTAAATGGTATTACAAAATATCATAATTCTTATCTTTATTTAGCATGTGACTTTTATCTGTAACTCTGTTATCAGATTCACATGGACACTGTTGTTTCTCTGTGTGTGAAATTAAGCAATTTGATGCCAGTGAACAGAACTTAACAGCACAGTGTGGGGGACGACAAGCAGCAGTCAAAAAGCTCATGGCTAAATCTGTAGCAGCAGTATGTGGAAGGAAAAGCACAATACCAGGAACCACTTACCTCAATGCCTGATCCACTTCTATTAGTAATCATTCATCTGCTGCTGGAACCGCCTGACTCTTGGCATAGTGATAGACTTTAGCTTAGATTTGACCTAGCCCTGCCTGCGGTGCTCCTCCATCAGTCTGCTGTATCACTCAGCAATGGGGTCGCTGAAAATCGCTGAAAGCTGCTGTTACTGAAAGTGTGAATGATGGTGTTATTTACCGAACTCCAACGGAGTCTGACACTGAGAGATGTAGTGTGAGTGAACAAGACACAAGTATTTCCATCAAAATATATCAGGAATATATCAGGAAGTAGTTCCGTTTGATTAAATCAGTCCAATAATGTGACTAGGAGACCAAGATTGTCTTTTCGGTTGATTTCAGAACATAGAGCAAAAATTTGCTAATATGCCCCTAACCACAAGATCCGCTTTCAAGCTACTGTCGTCACATTTACAGCAAGGTATTCAGATCAGATGCCGCAGTGGCACCAAGTGTATCATTTTCTCAAGCTTCTCGAAACAGTCAAACAGTTTTACAAAGTTTTCATTTTGGCTGCCTTTGTTCTAGACAGTGTCTGCCTCGTTCCAAACAGTGCACAATAGTACTGAGTGATTTAAAGTGTTGTTTGGATTGCCACACACTAATTATAGAGAATTAGCAAGTATACTGAAGAGAGGGGGGATGGAAACGGATGTTGCTCAAAGCCACACACTTACGCAGCATCGCACATTCATCAGTCTGGGCAAGATTCTCGTCTGACCCAACCCTCGACACACAGCCATTCAGTATATTAACTGCAGCGGCACTCATCTTAACTGTACACAGTGAGACTGCTGTGAGTGGACAGAGCACTGAAGCGAGGTAATTCCCTTCTAGGCTGTCTCATAATGTGTGTTATTATAGTGTAGCGTATCCTAGTGTAAAAGATGTTAGAATGTTGTCAGGCTTTATAAACTCTGTAGGATTATTAACTTAAGGATCTTTTGTGTAGGTAGCTCTCTCGACGGGAAGGATGTGGACATTGCGGACTATGATGCTCATGCTGTTCATAGCATCTGTTTTCTCCAGACCAGTAAGTTTCAGTAATCTGTTAGCATTCAGCTTTAATTCTTAAAGGCCTCTGCTGTACTTGTTATATTTTCAGCAATAGTTAAATATGTGTCCTTATGGTACAATAGACACTCAAACCATCAACAGGCCTGTTCCTACCTCCTATACCTTTACTTTAAGTACTAATAGGTTAACATTACTGCAACTGAGCGCAGACTGGCTGGCAATACTGTTACTGAGTACTAATAGGTTAGCATTACTGCTACTTGGTATTGACTGGTTAGCATTACTGCTACTTAGTATTGACTGGTTAGCATTACTGCTACTGAGTGCAGATTGGTTAGTAATACTGCTACTGAGTGCTGATTGGTTTAAGAGCTGATCAGCTCATTGGTTGAGTGAAGCGGTTTGCACTCTCTGAACTTGCATTAAGCATGATAGAAATTGAGTTCATATATAACAACAATGTTAAAGTACTTAATGCTGTGTGTTAAATGCACAGTTATGTATAAAAATGACATTTACAAATTACAGTACGATCTTGCTCCCTTTCATTTTGAACTGCTCAGGTATACTATGTATCATATGTGGTATGTGAACATTGCATGTGTTTACATCCTTATAATAATCTGATAACTGCTGAAAATCAGATTTTTGTGAGTAATCCATTCAATGCATTGGGTAATCAGATAAGGGGAAACTCTGGATCTACATGAGTCAGGCAGTAATGCTTTGCAACCGGTCAATAAATTCATAGAATAAAATGTGACATAAACAAAACTACAAGAGAAATGTAGGATTATGGCAATTTAAGTAACTTATTATTTCTTACCAATATTTACAGTGACTCTTTTTGTGGTTCATAATGTTCTGTTTGAGAATGTTGATTTATCTGAGTAATATTTATTCAAATATTCAAGGTTCTGTAGAATCACAGTGTTTTTAGTACATAAAATATTGAAAGTTGAATTGAATCTTGACCTCAAAATTGAAAACCTTATAAATACATGTATCTCTACACCACTAGCAGCTACTGGATAGCACTGTGGATATATCACTAATAAAATGTCCATTTTCTTTTGCAATTTAACGTATGGAATCAGCGTAATCCCCTGGTCAACAGAGACACAGATCAAACATCCGACTCAATGGAATATAATGAATTGAGCAACGTGTCAGATGAGTCACCCGAGTCTTCAGAATCCAATGAATACAGCAGTGGGTCGGCATCCGTTTCTTCTCGCTCAAGTGAATCTTCATCCTCGGAGGAGGAAGTTCTCACCACTCCTGGACCAAACATCATCATAACTCAGAGCACAGAAGAAACAGTCACCACAACTGAAAATATTACCTGTTTCACTGTCCTGCATACAACAACTGAGCGCAGAGGAGATAACTAAAGCATGACTGCAGTTTCTGATGGATTAAGAAGATCATATGAATGTTTAGATTTGCTTCAGAAATGCACTGATGGTACACGTCAAGATTTTTAGCTATGCTTCATAAATGCACTATTCAGGCACTTTTTAAATGAGATTATTTTTTATTTAGCTGAATGTGTTCCCACTCTTGCGCATGTATACCATCATTGAAGCCTGTTTTTGCACATTCGATGCCAAGTTGGATGTATGCCTGCTACTTTGTACTGCACTCCAAAGTAGCACATCCTGAGAGATATGCAATGCACTTTTGTACAATGTCACTCTAAATTAGAATAAAATCCTCAAAACGTTCATCAACAGTCTGACTTTATTAACAGAAGCTGCAGATAAGATTAAGGGAGGCTTCTGTATCATACACCATTAGAATCTCTTACTATCCAAAGTGTTTAAATAAATGGCTGTTTGACTGTTTGTACGATACAGGTGCTTTAATTAACATTCAAAACATATTCGATTTCTAGCAGTTGAAGGGAAACGTCACCAATTTTAATCAATTCTGCGTAATTGAAAGGTCATTCAGAGTGGTTTGGTTGGTTCACTGTGGTGGTGATAGGAACCAGATGTCCACCTCTGAAAGCTCCCTCACAGAAAGTTATTACATGAAATGGTTAATTATACAATGTGTTGTGTCTGAGACATTGTCTTGTGATAGTTTTGTGCTAAAGATGTGGTTTAAAATATATTTTAATCCATGTATTTAATCCATTAATAGTGGAGAGATACGTGAAGGATGCAAATTGTCCCCAAGAAATGTCCAAGGTAAACAAAAATCTCCCAAATGAAAAGGTTTTCCACTGTTTTACCATCATCAGCATTCCATATAAAATGCAGAACATATGTGTAGGTTCACTGGTGGTTTTAAAAGTAAATAAAATATCTATATTTGTGTTGTAGACATGGTGACCCCTGATTCCCATCATCACCACTGTAAATGAATCTGAATCATTTCACATCAGACCACTCTGAATCACTCTGTTTACATCTCAAAGACTGCATTCTTCAGAAATTGCCCCTTGAAGTAGGTCACCTACAACAATCCTGGTCGCTTTTTTTAGGTCTACATATCATTTGCACACATCAACGCAAAGCACACCTCCAGAGGTTTGGAGACTTCAAGCAGTAACAAGGATTGTCATTAGTTCATACACTAGCGAGCTGGTAGGTTGTTTATTGGGATGATGGCTCTTCAATGGTTCTTTAGTAAAGTGATTCTATGGTCCTGTCCTATTACTTGCACTTGCAGCCTTGCACCTCTTGTTTGCACACACCCACTTAGGTGTGCAAGGCTGTATGGGATCCCGTTTCATTCATATTTCCCCAAAAAGAGTGCTCACGAGTTCAACTCTGTGAGCACTTGATGCAACCCTCTCATGAGTCTGCAACAGACATCACTTTCCCTTTACCTGCAATTCTCCAATAATCCTGTAACGTTCCTCACATATACCAATTGCAGGACTTGAAGTGGAATCTTTATCTCTTACTAAGGCTGTGCTAAATTTGTCTTGTAACAGTTTTTTATAAATTGCTAATATCGAACTGAAGACGTGTATGATCATCATAGTATCACATTGAAATGACATTGATTCAAGCAAGTCGTGTACCCAGGCAAACTTGTTTTTTACGTTACTTAAATGCCTATGTTTAGTCAGCTGAGGGGTGCAAGGCGCCCAGTTCTTCTCTCAACCTTCTGACACCACATACACCCTCATACAAGCGTAAACTTCAAGGAGAACCTTAGGGCAAAGGGCAAGAATTTGTTGTTACATTAAGCTCAGACTAGAATTAAGTGCTGTATAGAACCATATACAACAAGTTACAGCACATACAGCAGCAGTTTCTAGCAGATCACACTCATAGCTCAACATCAAAACCTACCATTAACACACAATAACAGCCAATATTATATCCAACAATAAATAGTGTTATAATGGTATTAGGATCAGTTAACTGGACTGTACATCTGTGCAAATATGAATATTCATCCACTGCTATGTCTGATCCACTCGCACCAGCACAACAAACACAGACACACCACCACCAGGTCAGTGTCACTGCGGTGCTTTGAATGATCCACCCCCAAATAATACCTGCTCTGTGGTGGTCCTGTCAGGGTCCTGACCATTGAAGAACAGAGTAACAGAGTATGCAGAGAAACAAATGGACTACAGTCTGTAATCGCAGATCTACAAAGTGCTCCTATATGGTGAGTGGAGCTGATAAAATGGACAGTAAATGTAGATACAGGCGGGTTTTTTTAATACTCTGATATGACCGTATATATACGTGCATGTATTTAAGGACCACCACTGAACTTGCTGTTGAGTTGAACTGAAGAGAAATGCTATGTCCTCACGTTTAAGTAGCCTGAGCCTTCAAGCCAGGTCGAAGCTACTCTAAAGGTTACAGTGCCCTCTAGTGGCAGCAGCCTACACTGTTAAGACTATCATCACAATTGGTTTTCCCTGTGGGAGGAATAAACTTTTGCGATCGCTATAGATGGATGTTTCAGATAGTTGTCACTAGTCTAGAATGCCTGATGTGAGTGCTGCATTAGTGTTCTGGATGCTGGAATGGTTGAAATGTGTTGTCTGTTGTAATTACAGGCCTAGCTGTGCTCCTCAGGGATAGTCAGCTGAAATAACTTTCTGTCTGCTTTTCTTCAAGACAAGAGTGGGCGAGGCTGATGTGATAACTCTTACTCTGAATATCTGACTATACAAAGAAATTTGCTGACTGTGACAAATGTCTACAGGGCAGACTTGTAATTTACAGCAAAAGCTGAGTTTTGAGGCTGAAGCTAAGTGTAAGGTTGGACTATATACACTGTGGCCCTACACTGAGAGGACGCAGTCAGGCCTTCCTGTTGTGAAGTTGGCAGTTCCAACTGTTTTCAGGCTCCAGTATGAAGGCGTCAGCAAGAATAAGGGACAGCAGACGTCATTTGTTGTTTTTTTTGGAAAAAAAAGAAGAATTTATTCATAAAGGATATTTCATGATATATGGTAGAATACAATATTTTACATAAACATAACGTAAGTAATGTGCAAAATGTTGTTTTGTTGAGATGAAACTGCTTCTTTACAGGTAGAATTATGCAGCCACAGCTCTGGGCCGGGCTTGTCTGAACTCTATTATTGCGCTCGTTTTCTCTCTTTCTCTTTTATGCACAGTGAAGTGAGTCCCTTAATAGCACCACTCTGGATACGGTTGCATTCTTCACTGTGGACAGCAGTTTTGGGGTCTTGTGCTTCGTGGTTCGTTTATTTGGCGACGATGACGTCGGGGAGGACACTCGTGGCCTCCACGGCCTGCTCGGCGGAGTCATCCTCCTCGGAGCTCTGAGAGGAGTCGCTCTCTGCGTCTGCAGCCCCTGGGGTGGCAGTGGTCTCCTCGCTGCTCTGGCTGCTGTCGGCCTCCGTCGTCTCCTCCTGGCTGGCACTAGCACTTGCGCTAGCACTTGCGCTCTCATCGGTGGCATCGCTGGCACTGGCACCCTCACCTCCCTCCTGCTCGCTGCCCAAGGAAGCCTGTTTTGCACTGGGCCCCTCGTCCTCTGTCCCGCTGGCGGCCTCCATACCCTGGCTCTCCTCCTCAGGGGTGCTGGTGTCCTCTTCCAGTACTTCGTTGTGCACCTGCAGAGCCTGAGAACCCAACAGAAAACACTTGGGTTAAAATAACTGGGTCAGAGAAGTGTCATTTGCATGATCTGATGTGGCTGAAACTCTGCTGCAGCCGAAGTAGTTCAGTATTCATAGCTGTCTCTCCATCTTTGCAGACACATGGAAAATATATAAAAGCAGTGAAGAGAAGCTGATGGTGTAGGTTTAGGTGTGAATTGAGCATCCTGTTGTTTTCTTGAACCGTTTAGATTATTATAATAGCCTAAATTGTCTGAATTTTCTGAATCTATTATAAACCTGAATAAATAATTTAAATAATTTTGTCAATCAAATTTGTGCATTCAGTGTACTTCAGTAAATAAGTCTGAATCGTATCAGTTGTCTGTCTGATCCAAATTGCTGTCAAATTGCACTGAATTGTTTCCTGAAGAATCTAATCATATTATTTTGAACTGTTGTGAAGTCACATATTAATTGTTTGATATTGTGTTTAATTTGACAGCTGTCAGATCGTGTAAACCTGGTCTGCTTTCAGCCCCAACAAAATGGAGTGAAACTTTTATATAAATGAAAACAAGTAATGTGTTGTGTCATGCAAGTATTGCAACTATGGGCGCTAATAAGGTCATTTTTGGTGTCCTGTTAAATCATTTTCTGAGCCAGATTAAACAAACATTACAATAAAATACTTACAACAAACATGTTTTCTAACATCTTTGGTTGCTGCATACACTGAGCTGCAGCAGCTGCATTTGTAGAGGCCTTAATAGGACAGAGTTTATATACACATCACTGCTGATTGGGTAACTCCTCTGACACGCCCATCAAACCAGAGAAAACTTGGCTGAAAGCCTTTTGCAGCAAAAGAATGCACAGCGTCTTGAGATGTGATTGGATTTGAATGTAGCCCTGTTCTCAGATGAACAGATCATCCAATCACACCTAAATAGATCACGAGGTCACTTACAATCACAACCAGAGGTGCTTGTTTACCTTGTACACCTTCAGATGCTTCTCCACATCACTGGCCTCCTGGCCATCAAAATGGGCTGTCTTCTTGCTGATGGCATTCAGGTCATGAGTCTTGTCAGGTCCATAGGATTTGTAGGATGAAGGAATCTTCTCAATGTCGTTGGCATCTACGTAGATGATGGTCTTCTTGTAGTCGCTGGGGTAGCCCATGCTGTCTCCACGCCCGTTGTCAATAATAGGGGGCAGGGTGGGCTCCACAGTTGCAGGTGGGGTGGTAGTGGCCTCAGTCTCTCCGGATTCAGCGCTCTCACTAGAGTCATCTTTATCCTGAGTCATAAAAAAGCACAGAACATGATAGTGATCTTCCATCTGAGCTTTGTGTTAAAAATAACTTTTAAAAATTAACATTTTTTACACCACATGAAAACACTAGTTACCCCTTTACAGTGAAATAAAATCTAATTCAATCCTGTAACAAGCTCTGTCCACACATATCTGGATATTTCTGAAACCGCAGGTTTCTTTTTCTGTTTTCAAAAACGTCTTTGTCCACCCAAAAAGGCAAAAATTACTTGAAATAACTCACACGGGCATGCCGGTTCAGTAGGGGGTGATAATATTTCATAAAATATAATGCTAAATACAGAAAGAACAACAATACATGCACGTACGAGTCAATTTCATGAATTTTTAAAAACGTCCACATGAAAACACTGAAACACAATAATCTCTACCCTGGAGAGCATTTTTAAAAACCTCAATTTTCACTTAAAACGCCATGTTCATATTTACGTATTTTTGGATTCTTTTTTGCAAATTTTACAAAATTTAATATTTAGTAAATTTTAGCAAGAAATGTCAGTTCAGTATCATTATCGGCCAATACTGAATATTACGTTTTCAACATTGAGTATCAGTTAGACTTTGTATAAAAGTTGTTTTCAGACAATTGCAGAATTATAACTACGCCAAAAAAATTCACACAAGCCTAGAATGAAAGGTAGTGTATTGTTGGCGGTGGACAAATATATGAAATCACAATTCATTTTCATGGCACATGATTAGTATCACAATGTTTAGTTTTTGGGAGCTTTGCTAAGTTCAAACAGAAGCTTATGAAGTTATTATGTACTGCAGTGCTCTAAATCCAATTAAACAGGACAAACTGGGTTCTCCTTTAAATTAAAAATTGACCTGGCCAGTGGTCTTTGAAGGGCTCATAGTCTGCATTTTACTTGAAGTATACTTTTTTCCCTTCAGCTCCACTTACAGCATTTATGTGGTCTGACCTAGCAAATAATGATCTTTTACACCATAGACGTAAACAGGCTGTAGTTGTTACTGTGCGTACTGATATATGTGAAGGAAATCTTTTCTGGTTTGCTGCTTTGTATTGTGCCTCATTCAGGTGGAGTTAAACTGCTGTTAGCTGATGGATATATGTAAATAGTGCTCTCATTACATCACAAAATCAATTAAAAACAGGTTGGCTTTGCAGCTTAGTTTCAGTGCAGAGATTGGGAAGTGAAGTCTTCCTTTATTTATAAAAAACAAGGGAAATTTGTTTTTCCTGTACTGATGTACTGATGATATCCACAATATACTTAGATATGATTTATACTCAGATGATTTAATATTGTCATATTTCCCACTCCTATCATACGGTACAATAGATACCAGGGTTGTGCCAGTGCACCAGTGTCGGATTGTTATTCTGTATCCAGAGTCCGGATACCGGAATTGGCACTGAGAGAGAAAAAAAGGGATCGGTGCATCCCTGGCTACATCTGTATATGAGAATGGTATAAGAGCATGTGCATTGAAGCATGACTCACTGTGTCTTGCGTGTCTTGCGTTTCTTGCGTGTCTGCACTGTCTGCACTGTCTGCACTGTCAGCCTCCGTGTCTGATCCCGTGTTTGTCTTCTGGAAATGAAGGAAACAGTCATACCACAGTCAGAGTCATTGGCACAGTCACCCGCAGTGTGCCCAGACAAACAGAGACTTATTTCTGGAGCCGGGCGACTTTTATAAGGAAGTGTGTGAATGCAGTGGTGACTCATGTGGTCAGGAGGATGAATCGTCTTTTACCTCTGCTTCATCTGAATCGTCATTGTCTTCATCAGATGATGGTCCTGCTGCTGCTCCCGCTTTCAAGTCCTGACACATAAAAAGCCAAGAGGAACACCCATAAGTGCTTCACCTGAAGTGCTTCAAAGGCCACCATGAATTGGAATATTATAAAATTACAGACAAATAGCTCTAAGACCTATACCTGTGCAGGGACTGCCACTACTGGGTTTACGGGGCCCAGAACTCGTGGTGGCTGTGTGCGAGATTTATGGCATATCATCAGATTTACGGCATTTTTTAAGAGAAGGAATCTGCGGTGATGGGAAAACACTCACCGGTTTAGCGACTGCCTGCTCCTCAGAGCTCTCTGAGCTGCTCACTGAACGCTTTGCCTGCAAAAAGGTGCAAAATGCTCTGTAATCAAACAGTTGTGGAGAGGTGCATCTTCATGTCTGTTTCCTAACCCCTTATATTCTATGACTCATTACTCAGTTATTAATATTAATATTAGCAAAATAATCAGTTGAATATGCTTGGGGTTCAATTATAGATTTCTGAAGTAGCACCACGACTGTCCATAAAGTCATGTTATAGAAGAAGCCCTTTTGGATCCCTAATGCCTAACGAACACTTCAGTGGATGGTTCTTTAAAGAACACTTATTTTAAAGGGAAAGTGCAAACTTGAAGAATCTTTTTAGAGGTTTTATACCCGTTAAAGTCTTTAAAAAAGCACTTTTGGTTCCCAAAAAACCTTGCTTTTAAAGAGACGTCTGAGTGCAAAGAACCTCTTTGCCATGAACAGCCTTCACATAAAATGGAGGTTTAAACCACTTAAGGTTTTCTCTAAAAGCAAAAAGGTGCAATGAACTGTGCCATAGAAAAACTACTTCTTGTTCCCTAAAGAACTTTTCAGAGTCAGGTTCTTTAAAGAATCCCCTGTTTTAACAGGGATGTGTAAACCGTGAAGAGTCTTTTTAAGGTTTAAAGTTCTAATACCATTTTTTTGTGCAATGCTAGAGAAGAACCACTTTTGGTTCCCTAAAACCCTTTTAATGGTCTTTTGTCTGAGTGTAAAAAACCTTTTTAAGAACATCCACGTAATTGAAAGATTGTATGCCATTATGCCAGGGAGGAACTACTTTTATTTGAAATAGAGAGATTTGTGAGTATGAAGAACCTCTCAAAGACTTTAAGAACCTTCACATTATGTAAAGGTTCTCCTCCAAATAAAGGATTCTTTCTAGAACGTTTTAAACATTTTTGACACTCTTCTAAAGAAACTGTTCTCTTAAGAACCCTTCATTGAAAGTTTTTTTTTTTTTTTTAGGGAATCATAACGGGTTCCTCTACAACTAAAAGCACCCTGCTGTCATTTTCATTTTTGAGGGTGTAGAACTGTTTAGAAGCCGGATGAAAACAAAAGGCATCTGAACAGTTCTACGCCCTCAAAAATGAAAATGCCAACAAGGTTCTATTTGAGAGTGCGGTATGACATGTTTCAGTTCCATTCTTTTGCTACTGGTACCATTTGTAGACATTGCTGAGTCAAGCTTTAGCTCATTACTTACAGGACGGCAGTAGACGACAGCGACGAGGAGCGCAAAAACAATGACAGCCTTCATTTTCTTTAGATGTGTCCTGAAAAAACAAGAAGCCATCTTCTGATCATACATACATCATTCCAAATAACATAAAGCTGGGATACTGATGGACAGACATCATGAACCCCTCAGCAAATAAGAGTAGGATGTTGCAGTGCGTAGTGTTTGTTGAGAGGATCGCCTTCACTTAGACCTCATAATGGTCAAACTATAAACCGGCTTAATGAGCTTGGACCGGACCCTTTGGGTTTGTACGCTTTTCCGCAGTAATCCGGAAGCATGCCCATATCTAGCAAGCCACTACGTCTTGGCAGACGGTCCAGGGCTTCCCTGCTAACTGCAACCAGCTTTCACTATGAAACATCTCCCATGTTTTCCGTTCCAGCTACGATAACATCACATAAAGTATAAGTTGAGCTTGCGAGTGTTTAGCTACACCTATAATGATCTCCTTCTAGCATATAATTCACCGGGTTATATGTAGACGACCAATGGCCACAACCTCCACAACTAGGAACCTTAAGTTATATTTTGGAAAAGGTCTCAGTTTCTCATTAGGGACTCTGTTATGGCGAGACAAGCCCTGAAATTGATGTAGTTAAGAGAAGCTAAACAAGTAAAGCACTGAAGGATGCTGCGGAGGCAGCCTTCAAATGCATTCAAGCCTAAATGTCGATGTGCTATTATGATTACTCTTATGTATGACTTTAATTTGGTGGTTTTGCCGCATGAATATATGAGTCAGCTGACAAATTACTGAAGGATTTATGGGCCAAGACCACAACTTCCTCCTCAGTGTGTTATATTTTGCCTCCACTCGGCCTGCAATACAATACAGCGCTTTAAATCATTCTGATATTTCAGCTGTTATAATGCTCCAAAATTAGCATGCGCTTCAGCCATTCAGTATGAAATTATATGCAGTATGAAGAATCCTTGATTCCATTGCTCTTTGTACATTTGGTAAATTGCTTGTGCTTAAATACAAGCATATGCAACAACCTTTTGGCTTATTGTATAATGTACACTTCTAAAATGACCCTTGTAACGGGTGCTCTATAGGAAAGTAGCATCCTTGTAGATATACATCAGACAGCTGTATAAAACAGATCATAGACAAATGATTAAAAGTCACTGCTTACCTGAGCCTCAGCCGGTGCAGATCCAACGCTTGTGAGGACAGTGGATTAGATCAGTACTCTCCAAGTTTGTCGGATGAGTTCTTGCTATGTTTTGATGCTTTAAGCTGGTTGGCTTTTAAACCCTGTTGCCTGAGGAGCCAACCAATAGCAGCACGGCCTGTGATGTCATGACTTTTACCACTGTTGTCCCACCTTTCTACTCCCACTCTTCCTGTGGGTTCTGTGGCCAGTCAATGCAAACATTCAGCACCAGGCATGACAAGCCAGAAAAAAGGGGAAAAAAAGGAAACACGTCCCTGGGATTGTTTTTTGGACATTTTCAGACAGTTTGTGAAACACCACATTTGCTGGCAATAATAGTACCTCTTGTCCATGTTGTATAGTGCCGTGACATTATATAACTGCAGCATTTATATTCTGCTCTTCTCTCTTCCTCTTCTTTAGAGTGTTAAATGGCTCTTGAATTAGTTAATTGTATAGGGAACATGCGATAACTCAGACTTGGCACGGCTCAACCACAGACACAAAGACATAGCTGGAGAAAATTACAAAGGATCTGTAAAATGAAAGGCTGAGTTCGGCTGTGTTGCTGGAATTCTGCAGCTTGCTAATTGTGAGTCAAGGACTTGAACAAGAATGAAAGATCAATGTAAACAAAGACATGACACATCATCACTTTTGTCAGAAAGGGAACTGGTGAGAAATGCACAATGCTTCATATCTTAAAGTTCCAGTCAGGAACGATGTGCAATAAACTATATAGAAAGTGTAATAAGCTCTAAAAATCAGGGATTCATTTTACATAGCTACATTAAACATTAAAGTGGATCTATTTTTCTTTTCGCTTTTCCATTTTTTCTCTTTCCCTTAGTGTATTAGAGCTTTTTGTGCATGTAAATACATCTGGATATATCATAGTTTTTATTCATAACTTTATATTACTGTTATATAAATATATATAATTTATAATTTATAATGTATATTAGGATAAACAGAGATTTTGTGGTTAGTATTGTGTATATTTATTGTCTAATGTATATTTTTTGTATTTAAGTACTGTAAGGGACTACGCACCTAAGTTTTTCACTCACCTTCACACCTGTGAAAATGTGACGTGACAACAAAAGTGATTTGATTTGATTTGAAATGTTCTGTAAAGTTATAAAGCCCATAGTATGCATTAGCGACATAAACTCTTTTCCACAGAAACCACTTTCCTCAGCGGCCTGAAATCCTTTGTTGGAATTCCAGCCCTTTTCTTTGTTACGAAGTGATGTCATCTTATAACACAATCCTTATTGTTCACCTACCGGCAAGCTTGTCCCGCCCCTTTACAACTGTATGTCAGGGGGGTCAACCGACTTGTTCTTCTGCACTTTCAGAATCGGACTTCAGCTCAAACTGATACGGCAAAACCGGCTTAATTGTAAGAACAGCCAAAGCAGTGTGGGGGCAGAGCTTGTAGCAGGGTGTCGCTCTGGCAGTTGACCAATTTAGAACAGAGTGGACAAGCTGACCTATCAGAGCAAACTGGGCTCATCAGGAGTAAAGACAAGGAAGCTCTAACAGAGCGTTTTTGGACAAATACAAATATAAATGTACAATATGAGAATACTGCATTTTGGCAAAGCTGAATCATGGTGATCTGTTCTAGTAGACCACAAAAATAGAATTATCAACACAAAAAATGACCGAAAAATGTCCCCTTGCAACACACACTTATTGTGCATAAAATTGCCACATTCTTGACAAACTGCCTAATTAAACCTCTGGTCATACATGATGGGTGGTGAGACTAATATGTTCCATTTCAGTGAGTTTGAAGAGAATAAAAATGCTTACCTCATGTGATTATATGAGTCGGTGCATCCACAACACATACACTCATTAAGCACTTTATTAGAAACATCTCCTTGTATATACACTCATTGTCCATTTTATCAACTCCACTTACCATACTGGATGTATTATTTGGGTGGTGGATCATTCTCAGTACTGCAATAACGCTGACTGGTTTTGTGTTAGCATGTGTTGTGCTGGTGTAAGTGGATCAGACACAACAGTGCTTCTGGAGTTTAAAACACTTCAGTGTCACTCCTGGACTGAGAATAGTCCGCTAACCAAAACTATCCAGCTAACAGCGTCCTGTGGGCAGCATTGTGATGAAGGACTAGAGGATGACCAACACAAATGCAGATGAGCTGTCGTCTCTGACTTTACATCTACAAGGTGGACCAACAAGGTACAAGTGTCTAATAGAGTGGACAGTAAATGGACATAGTGTTTATAAACTCCAGCAGCACTGCAGTGTCTGATCCACACATACCAGCACAACACACATTAACACACCATCACGTCAGTGTCACTGCAGTGCTGAGAATGACCCACCATCCAAAAAATGCCTCCTCTGTGGTGGTCCTGTGGGACCCTGACCATTGAAGAACAGGGTAAAAAAGTACGCAGAGAATCAGATGGACTACAGTCTGTAATTGTAGAACTACAAAGTGCTCATATATGATAAGTGTAGCTGATACAATGGACAGTAAATGTAGATACAAGGAGGAGAAGTGAGTGTAAATGTGCATTAAAGCACATATATATGCGTTTCCACACATGTATGCATTGTGTATCATGCACAATATGTAAATGTGTGTCAGTACAAGTTTAATGCACAAAGTGCTTGCACAATATGTATATGTGTGTATGCGCAATGTATAAACAAGTATCAGTGTGTGCAAAGTATGTATGTGTGTCAGTGCATACACAGAACGCATAGGTGTCAATGCATACACAATATGTATAAGTGTGGCAAAGCATGCACAGAGCTATTTGAAAGTGTGTATACCATTTTGTGAATTTCTATGACAATTGTGATCTAGAATATGATCAGCTCTTCATTCAACTCATAACAATAGATAAAGAGAACCCATATAACACAAAGCACAATCATGCAAATAGTTTTTCAGTTACCTAACAAAGATATCCAGTTTTGAAAGTCTTTGGTGGTAAAAATATGTGAACCTTTGCTTTCAGGAACTGGTGTGGCCCACTGGCAAATCGGCAAATGTCAGAAACATTCACACCTCATCAATAGTTCACAACCAGAGATTTGTGGCAGATAGTGGTATATTTTTAGACCGCTAGATACAGCAACTGTGTTGAACACTATTAGTCTCTTCCGCGCCAGCGTAAGCAAGTAGCATAATGTTAGCATTAGTAAACCCATGCATTTCCTGATGTGTCTTTTTGTACTTGACAGTTTCCCTAAAATTAGGTTATTAAATATATAGATTATTGAATAAATATAAATATATTGCCTTGTTTAAGGCTGGCCAACACAACAACTAACTGATGCTGAACATGTGAGAGACTTTCTCAGATTTTTCTGTCCTTGATTGCTGTGAGTCATCAAAGTCCCCACACTACACTGTCTGTCCTGAATAAAACACATTATAAAGACACTCATGCTGCTCTTACAGCTCCACAACTTTAAATAAATAAAAAATTAATTGCCAAGCTTTTACCTTCTTCCATACCTTACGGACAATTTCCGTTCAGCTCAGCTCTCATTGGTTGATTGTCTTTTAAGGCATGACATCAACACTGTGTCCACCACACACTACAGGATACTGAGTCATAAATGCTGAACATGTTTAATATTTACAATTCATGATGGCCACATCTGCACTGGGACTAAAGGACTAAAGATTGGATTATAGACACCCCATACTACAGGATAATCTGGGAAGATAATCGTTTAACATTAAACACATATCAGGAGACTTTTTGCAATTGTCATGAGGAGCAAATCCTCAAAACTGTCCAGATTCCCCTGTAGTGTGGGTTTTATGGTGTTACAGTATATATCAAATCGTAGCCTCGGTATCATGATATGTATCGTATCAGCAGGTTTTTGGCAATACACAGCCCTACTGATGCTTGCTGCCAGCAGGAGATATGGGCTGTCTGACTTATCAGCTTCCCAGTGGTTTGCCGAATACCATAGAATAGGATTGTGTGGCTGGAGATGACCTACCTGTGTCCTGGCTAACAGTGGGTGGTGAAACTCCCTTGCTACTGTGGACTAGTAAAAGAACATTTGCTTAAAGTGCTAGGTTTCCCTCCTGCTACTCTACACCAATGCCACAGCAGATTTATCTGTGTCAATGCATCTGTAATTCTAATATTACATAGTCATAACAGAAATGTATTCTGAGATACTGATTTATTAAAAGTATGTTGATCCTAAGTTATTTTATTTTAGATTTGAATATGGCAGTGCAGTAGTAAACCGCTTTAGAAATGGTTTAGGTAGTTTATGTAAACTACAATTTTTTCTTAAACTGGTTTTAGCAGTACTGTCTCAAGTGCTCTGACAAATTTATCATTACAGCATTCTGATTTTACACATTTGAGGTATTGTATTTGCTTCCATATGTAGACTTGAATTGTGTAACACTGGTGCTGTATATCACAGATCTGTGGAGCCAGACAGTGGGGCATTCCAGAGAGGCATCCAAATGATTTGTCATTGAACTGGAAGCTCATTAACTCATCAAACTCGTGCTAAGCAGTTATTAGAGTTCCAGCATTTATGATTTGCAAGTTATGGTATGGCACCTTTAGGCGACTATAAACAAGTCTATCTCTGTATTAATGGTAGAGAGATGACTTACAGCATGTGCAGTCTTCTACCCCTACACATAACTTACATAACCAAGCGATACTGTAGTATCTAGTATCTGCACGGCAGACATAAAAACATCATAAAGGGGAATAAAACCTTCATCAGACAGAGTAATCTTAGGTTGTCTTCTGGAAAGACTGAGATTCAGATGCGTCAAGACATGTTACATTAGGCTGCTGGAGAAGTGAAGGAGAAAAGCCGAGACATGTTTTTGAAATGTTTTTCTTCATTCGGGTTCACGTCGCAGGCGAGAAGTCTATAGTTTGTGTCTGGAATTTTCAAATGTTAAAATAAGCGTCTTTCTGTCACAGCCTGGCTGCCAAACCGCCCGTGGTTCACAGACGGATTAACACAACGACACAGAGACACCACCACATCACCGCAAGATTACAGAAACTTTCCCATTCTGCTCTGCAGCAATCGCAGCAGCTGGCTCAGGCTTCTCCACACGTAACCTGCTGTCCTTCAAAACAGCCTTGATGATGGACGACAGATGCAGTTTTGCCACACTCAAAACATGGCACACATTGAGTCACTGAGTTTTTTGTTTAAGTTAAGTCATATCAATCCATTGTTTGCTTTTCTTAGACCAAACAGTTCAGGGCAGGGGCCAAAGAAGGATCCTGTGGGCCCCACATACAAAACACAATTTTAGTGAATAAGAAAAATACTCAGCTGTGTCTCAACTGAATTGGTGCTGTAATGTATTTTTTGTTTTTTAGGTATTGTATTTACCCATGAGCCATCCATATAAACATGCATAAGTAACAGTATACAAGCTTTTATAAAGCCCCATGCCCTGTGCTATTGCCCAATAGTTAATGCTGCTATGGACGAATGCTCTTTTATTAAGCAGATTCGAAGGTCAATTGTCCTGATGACCACAGACAGTCCGAGCAGAGTCAACGCTTGGGGGCATGTCAACCGGTCGAAACATAACTACAGGGCCATGCTTAACACCGTCAGACCACCTAGTTACATAGCTGCTGCCAGCACCTCAGCGTGCTGCTTATTCCACTGTCTTCAGACAGGTTCGGTCCTCACAAGGGAGACTCTCTGTCTCACTATCCAGGTGCGGCAGTGTCTGCTCTCTGGGAAATAGCTGTCTGGCTACACTGTAGCCCCTTGCCCAAATCATTGCTGGAGGTCTGTGCTTAATGCCAATAAGCCTCCATGCTGCTCATTCCTGTCCTTGCCACCCGCCGTTATCCATACCTCCTACTGCCAGATTCTACTGTCGAGCCTCAACGTGCTGCTTTTTTCAGCCGGGTTTGGTCCTCTTCGTCTTTGATGGAAGTGCCATTTCTCTCCAGGCTGCTGGGGTGGTGTTATCAAACTTCTAAGATGAGTACCAAGTAGAAAACACTGTGTGATAAAAGGCGAATGCTTTTTTATTGAACACCAGCAAGGGAGATCAGCACTCGCTGAGGGAACTGGCACCTCCTATGCTCCCACAGTAGTGAGAGCCAGTAGGAAGATGATAGTTGATGATATCTTGATGGTATAGGTGTTTGCCTATTTAAAGGCAGTCATTAGACATTTACAAAATTGCTGCACTGAAAGACATTACAGGGCCTATATAATAGAAAACCCAGTTTCTGTTACCCAGCCCTATCTATAACACCTCTGTAATATCCTGTAGTAAACCGAGTGATTTGTCTAAACTAGTGTTTTAAATGAATCCAGTAGAAAGTCTCTTTTATTACTGTAGATCTTTTTTCATGAGAGAAAACTGTAACCTTGCACTGACATTTAGCCCAGCGTGGCCATGTCATCAGTGGACCGCAGAGGCCTTGTTTGGTGGTCCTCCTTCTCTCCACAGTGTCTGCATTTCTAGTAGGGATGCACTTTACGAAGCCAGCGGAGCATGCTGAAGAACGTCTCTGCTGTCTGCCTGATCATGTGCTCCTGTGCTGTGGTTTGACTGTTGGGGAAAATGGGGAGAAAAGGACACATGGCTTCAATTGCGCTCTGGTCCTCAGTGTCGGTTTATGAAGCTGATGTCACCCTTTACAAGACTGAAACCCAGAGCGCTACAACTCCTGTGCCATTAAATGCGACTCAAGCCATCAATCTCTGTGGTCAGCTTGTTTGGAAATATGATGTAGGAGCACTATGCATACATGGCTTATGCTAAGCCAGACATGCTTTTTAAAGGATCATTGAATTAAACCATCAGCTTCTGAACCGTTAAACCATATATGAGAGTATTAATAAACGGTAGGAAAGATCAAATGTGGTCTAGATTAGGCCATTTATATGAGGGAAAACTTGTTGGGGCCTACAGATGGTTTAGTGTTATTTCACGTTAAACAATGGAATAACTCTGCATAGGCCACTGAATGTGGGAAAGAGGAGAATCCGCCATGAATGGAGTTCAGACACTTTAATTTTCTCTCATATAACTGTATGTGGAGTTTACACGTGCATGAATGCATGTCTGTGTGTGTAAGTGCTGTAACATGCAGCTATCATACGTTAACCACAAAGTATACTGACACTGGCACTTTTATGTGTGGGTTTAAGTAGCAGGTTCTCTAATCAGACGTGTTGCACTGAAGAGCTTCCTCCCAGGCAATACAAAACCCTTCAAAGGTTTCACAGATCTCTCTGAACCCAGTGAGCTGTACCAGCATATTTAAACAGGGATTCTGAAGCTATTTTATATCTCTTTTTAGGCTATTTTCTATTTCACGTGTCTTATTTTAGTAAAATGTAAGAGAATACATCATTTAACTGCAACACGCCGCTACCTTAAGGGGGTGTTCCTCCGTTTGTTCAAATGGCATAATTCAGTAATGGAGATGTAAGTAAAGTTATTCAGAGCAGTTTGTTGCAAAATGGTGCACCGTAGACAAACTGAGACACATTTCTGCTCCAGAACAAGGAGCAGAAATGTCTACAAAATGAATGTAGCCATTTTATTTTCTACCCAAATTGACCAGTGAACCTACACGCATCTTTGAAGGTTTTATGAATTAAGCTGATAATAGTAACATAGTGGGATGTCTTTAAAAATGTCTTTTTTGGGCACTATTTTGCCTTGCAGGTACCCCAGTACTGGACTTCAAAAACTGTTTTAGGCCAAAATTATTGCTAAACAGTCTCAGGCATCAGGCAAAGTATCTTCTGTGCTGGGAAGGAGGATGCAGCGCACAGTGTCCCCACTCCAGCGCCCTGAAAGAGAGGACATGGCCAAGAGAGAAAACTGGGGTGCACTTATGTATTCATGTGTAATCATTAGGTATTTTTATGTACAGCACTTTGGTCAACGCAGGTTGTTTAAAAAGTGCTTTATAAATAAAGTTTACTTACTTACTTACTTACTTACTTGGCTGACCAGTGTGTGTATTCATTTGCTGGGAAAGTGGACGTTCCAAAACTCATGCTATGGAGAAACAGAATGGGGTTGCGCTCCAGGAGCTCTGATCAGACCTTGGAAGGAGAGATAGCTACATGTTTGTTCACTCATGGCCACACGTGAGGTGTGACAATGGAGCCCCCTATAGATTATCTACAGATAATCAAATTGTTAACAAACTCTGATAGATAATAAACTAGTTGATTCTAATTCAGTTTTAGAATGAGAGTTAGAATTAATTAAGCCTGCTGTCACTCCACCTCTACCCCTACTGCAACATCTGCAGGAACTGCATGAGGATATTCAAGCGGATGGATTACCACAGGACACAATTAGGAACCTCTACAACTCCTTCCCGAGACGTCTGGCATGTTGCATTAGCAAACAAAGCGGCCTGATGCCATACTGAGAGACACTACCTCTGTATGTGTAGCTCAATAAATATTATCAGATATTAACACATATCAGTCAAAATGTTTCATATATATATTTGAGTGTGTGTATATATATATTTAGTTATTGGCACTCTAAACAAGGTCAGCTCCTACAAAGCAGAGTGAACTATCTCAATAGAATTTCTGTGTTACAGAAAATTAATATTTTATAAAAGTAAACCAACTTTTTTTTCTCAGAGCAAACACCATTTCCTAGACTTACAGTGTCCCCCTTGGAGAAGGTGACATAGACATCAGCTACTGTTGAAATTTCATGCACTACATATGTGATATACTGTATATATGTGAATATAAATCATACATATGCATACATAAGATACATTTAAATAGACATCTTTGCTTATTCTAGCTATTTCTCTAATAAGATTATGTAAACATGTTTGGAACAAAAAGGAAATGCCATGGCTTATTTGTGTCTTTATATACTTGTGTTCCGTCTTTAGTTGTAGTGTGAACAAAACACCCTTGAGCTTTTACTGTCTGGGTCTACCAGCAACACAATAAGAATAGTAAAATTAATCTTGTGGAAACCTCTTAAAACACAACTGGACTTTTGGCCTTCAAGAAAACTATTTTGCTCTGTTCGACTGAAAAAAAGTGGACCAGACATTTGAACAACAATTCATAAGAATTAACGAGAGACACGCTGGAAGAGAATGCTGTTTGTTTGGGAAATGTATCCATTAAAAAGCATATTAATGCCTTGTAGCGCAACACAAAATTGTGTTTGCTTAAAAGAAAAACCACAAATACTTAAGATTTCTCCAAAACAGCAAACAACCACCAAACAGCTTGTTGACCATGTGGTCTTTTTTTTGGCATACTACATTTGAAGCTCAAGTCAGAAGCAGTAGAAAGGCTGCTAAGAGAGACTGTTAAATACACAATGCACTGCATGTATTTGAATTGCTGCTGTTGCTCCTCAAAGGCCTCAGTTGTTGGCGACCAATTGCAACATTTCCTGATTGGACTTTAAAGCATGTTGCGGTCGCATGGATGGACGGAAAGCGCTAAATACAAAGGCAGTGTAACTGATGCTAGGTCAAACCAAGTGATAAATTACAATGACATAACTGCAATCTTTTGGAAAATCACCCATATCCCAAAAATGGCTGTTTTCTTTACTCTTCCTAAGTCATTGTTTATTCTACACAGGTTATGCGCACATGTGTACACACCCTGCTATAATGCAGTCTGCTGTATTTTTGGTTTCCACCCCCACTTTCCTCCATGACTGGACCACCATGCTTCCTGTCTTTTAGACCTGTGCTCATTCTCTTCTGAGTCACTGCTCTGAGGAAACTTCTTGCTCCTCGTCAGGCCTTCAGGGGGTTAAGTTCAGGGGAAGATGTTTAGCGTATGGTTTGTTCTTTTGCCTGCTCATGCCTTGGTGCCTTTTTGTTGGTCAACATAGAGACCATCTACTCTGATCTCAGGAAAAATGAAGGCCAAAATTGATGTAAACTTATCAGTTATTGGTACTCATTTAGCCCTTTTCACAGCAAACACAGATATCTGATATATGGCACTATATAAGTTTAAAATATAGGACGTACATTAGCATACATGGATTCCACTTACATACAATTTACAGACATATGAAAATATGTAAATGGTAATACATGGATTTAAAATATACAACATATATTAGCATATATTGGTTTCTCTTATAATTAACGTATAGACTTATATGCAGTCAAGGCACATTATAATATCTAGAGTAACTGCTGTGTGCAGCACAGACAGCAGCTAGGCTGGGAGTGACTCACTAAGGTCCTGGTAGGTTGTCACAGGTATCTGGAGCCATGCTGACTGCAGTGCATCCCACAGGTGCTGGAGGGTACATGGGGGAGGACCCATAGAGTGAGCATAACGATTGAGCGGGTCATACAGATGCTCAGTTGGGTTCAAGTCTGGGAAATTAGACAGCCAGGGTAGTACTTGGATGTCTTGGTCATGCTGTTCCAACCAGTGCTGGACATTTCTAGTCATGTGATGTTGCATTGTCTTGCTGGAAGATCCCATCTGCCCCAGGGAAGACAATTAGCATATGTGGGTTGTATGTGATCTGCAAGGATGGATTCATACCCAAATCAGTTGAGAGTGCCTTCCACATGGATGAGTGGGCCCAGAAAATCCCACGAAAAAGTGATTTCCTTCATGAGCTACGTGCTGCTGCTGTCGAAAGTAGGATAATGGATATAATATTAATATGGTCATAATAATGTGACTGTTTATGTAACACAAATGCCAACTAATTTTACTTTGGCTGTTTCCAAATATGGGCCATGTTTTTCAGCCATATTTCAACATATACAAACATATATTTGTAACAGATATTTAACAATATACAGAGGTGGCAGAAGTACACAATTCCCGAAATACATTTACAATACTCCAGTAGAAGTATAAAAGCACATTCTTCTAAATAAAAACGTGCAAGTATCTCTTTTAACAGGATATCTTTAACAGGATAACATACTTAATGCATACTTAAACTGAATACATCGTCCACTAAAATGCACTCGTCTATCGCAACCAAACGCTTTTCATGTTGGATTTTCTTTACAAGGATTTGAGATGGACATTGTTGGAATCTGTACTAATCTTTAGCAGTAGCAATACTGAATAGCACATCAAAAAAAGCCTTTAAGTAAGACCAGAGTGCAACTTGTTTTCAGTTCAGACCAGAAGTTACATGACGCAGAACGGCCCACAGCAAACTACACACACACATACGCACACGCACACACAAACACACACACACACACACATCCTGCATGTCATTACATACCTACATACTCCAACACTCTAACACTAATACAAAACAACAACAACCAATCAGAATACTGGATTAACATAAACACAACCACCACTGCAACACCTTCACTATAATTACGATAAATAATGTGTGCACTCACCACAGACAAAACTTCTGTCCAGAGAGGAAGACAAAACTATGTTAAAATCAGACAGTTACACCTACAAAGTTAGGTGTACAAACCCTAAAAAACACTGCTTGCTCACAGGGGACCGACCCAATGAAGAGGTCATGGACATTAAAGTAAACAGAGGATAATGAAAATGAGGAAAAACAACACCAATCTTAAAAACCCAAACTTAGTCACTGTGGGTGAAAGCACAGCACGACGGCAGGCATCAAATATGTTTATGTGACATTGCCATGGCCCACCTGTAATCCTGTAATGACATCAGATGTTTGTTTTTACAATTATCTCCAAGCTTATGCTAGGTTTTAGTAGTAAAGCGGCACTATCAGTACCACATTCACGGAAAACATACAAAGACAATGTTTTCTACGTTTGTTTTCAGCACGTATTTGTAGTTTAAACATTCTTGTGTTTATGTATGTGAGTTTATACATTAGGTCACATTAAGTGGACCAAAACACCACTGGCCCACCGGGAATTGTCCCTCCGCTCTCCTGATCACCCACTCGGGCTCTGAGTAAGGCCATGGATACAGGTTTTTTTCAGACACCCCCCTTTTACTTCCAGTAGGATTCCGATTTGTTTCTTTGTTACACTGCCTGATAAAAATACCTGATTAAATAGAGAAGTAAAATAAATAAATAATTTTTTAAAACTAAAGTAATGAGCCTGTTTTGAAAATGGAGATAATGGATAAAAAGCATTTTTTTTGTTTATGTAGTGCCACGTCTGACAATATTTGCTAGAAAATGCAGATATATGGATGGCATTTAGTACTTCTACACAGTATAAGGACAAAATCATTAGGACACCTGTCTTAATCATTGAATTCAGATGTTTCATTTGTACCACCACTGAACTGGGGAGCAGCGGAAACATGTTCTGTGGAGTAACGAATCACTGTCTAATTTTTCTAACTAATCTGGCAGTCTAACAGATGAGACTGGGTTTGGCAAATGCCAAAAAAACATTACCTTCATTGTTGGGTGAGTCCAACATTAGTGGATGAATGGGACACAATTTCCAGAGACTCACTCTTGCAGAAAGTCTTCAACCAGGTTTCAAGCATATAAGTATGATCCATTTATTATGCATGTAGGTCCAATATTTGATACTTACATATATACATATATATATATGTGGCATGTATGCACACATGTATTGGAATTAATGCCTCACTCTTTATGATATATGTGCATATATGGCCCTTGTATCTAATTTCTGTATAGAAGTAAAAATAAAGCTATTTCCACCTGTTTTAACTTTGTGATTTAAAGTTAGAATGCTGCTGATCAAATTCCATGTTGTTGTCAATGACTGCAAATTAGTAAGCACATCCTGTATGGAGAACACACTTCTGCATAATTGTTGTTATTGCACAGTAATAAGTACTGTTATTGTCCAGAAAACTATTTTAAAAATGCCTTTTTTTTCAGTTTTTAGTTTTCTACATCATGTCACCACATGCCCTTTATACTGTGTGGAAATTTCAAGACTTCTCAGGATTTTTTTTAATAATCTCAGAACGTTTAACAACAACAAAAAAGTTGGGTTCCTGCTTGGGAATAGAAGGGTGAGAGAGGGGTGCTCAGCTGATTACAATCTGCAACCACACCACTAGAGGCCTCTAACACAGTGCACCTTTAATGCAGTTTTGTATCGCTCACCTTACCTTAGAGGCCTTGCAGTCACCCTGACCTCTAGTAGTCTACCAGGGTGAAACTTCAGGGTGATGCCTCTCCAAAGTACTTTTGGTTTGTGATTAGAGTTGGTGAGTAAGCATGTATGGCACAGCAGTGGTTAAATACTACAACTGTGAATCAGCAGCTTACGCAGACTGGAGAACTCAATAACCCCATATAGTCATCAGTTCTTATCAAACCCATCATGCTGAAGACCTTAAACATCTAAAATCACTGTTCAGCTTCTTACAATTTGCACTCTCTCTGTATGACTTTTTGAGAACAGTAATTGAATTGGTTCTCATTGGACCTTTTTAAGATTGGTTCCCAGAGGAGCTGAATCTGTTTACCGTCTCCATCACCCCTGAACCCAATCCTTTTCTTTAGTGATCTGTGAAATGCAGGGTATTAGACCAAAGTAGGCCGGAGACCAAGTCCCATTCAAGCCAACATTAAGTCAACACCATAATTAAAAACAAACTCATTAGTTTCGCCACAAAATTGGCTTTCTGTGGACTAGTTAAAAAAGTAATTAGATGTGGAATTGATTAACATCATCTAAATGAGGAACACAGTTTCTAGAAAATCCCAAAGCAGGGAACTTTATTGAAACAAATGCTGGGAACTTTGATTGTTCTGCATCCTCATCCTCATGGGTCCTGTCACTGGGTGCATTGTTATGGTGCAATGCTCATTGTCATTGCAGGTATAGGGAGAAGAAGCCATGTTCAAAAGAAAAAAATGTGAGCTAGATGTCTGCATTTTATCAGAGAATGACGTTTTATCAGACAGTTATTTCATCAAAGGACATAAATACAATGATGCAAACCATTCCTGAATTGCATAGGCACTCCATAGACAAATTAATGAATGGATTCTGAATGTTTCCTTACTTGGATGCATGGATGTAGGAAAACCTTAGGTTGATACTAAATATTTACATGCATGTTTTTTGTCCATATGTCTCTGAACTCAAGTCACAGGAAAAATAGAGTGCAGTAGTGTTGTGCTTTGGAATAGCTTATCATTATTATTTATCCATCAGTATTTTAATTCAGGTTATCAAAATGGCCTACCGGTGGTTTTAATGCTGGTTGCATTTTCAATTTAAGTATTTCTATTCAACCTTCTATTGATGCAACAATCTGTCTGTGCAAGATACACGTGGGCCTTGGTTTGGGTTTGGTGGGAGCTGGGACCTCCTTATTAATCTTTTAGACCCCCTGAATGTCTCAAAATCAAAGACGCTCCAGTGCAAATTTGGGAAAAAATCACTGCTTAGCTACTTTACCTACAATCAGTATATCTCTGTCTTTGGTATTCTTAACTAAGTAGAACTGCGGTACTGGTCCAGGGTGGGGCTGTAGCAGATTGGTTCTTCCAGCTGGTCCTTAGTGGCCTAGCAACTGAAATATGCTCTGGATACGTCTGAAAATCTTTACAGTGTGCCATAGTATAGCTTCTTCCAGTGCAAAGTGGTATTATGGACAAGGACAGGCTGGGGCTAGCTGGTTAACATACTAACTTCAGTAAGATATCTCTGCAACATGCTACATAGATGTATTTAATGTATCATCAAAACTGTTATTTCCTTAAGTTCTGTTGCCAATTTTAGTTTGTTCTGGAATGTATTGAACAAAAAATCTTGCATATTGCACCTTTAAAAGACTTTTTATACCATATACTCTACACCTCTGTTCCAAACAGAAAGCTCCTTTATTCAAGTTGATGCTCAAAGACAGGTCAACATTATGTGGAGGTTCTTCCCACTTGTTTCCCATCTCATATACAGAAATGGTTCTTTTAACAACCACCTATTGAGTGCTTCTTCAGGGAACCGAAAGGTGTTCTTCTATGGCATCTCTACAAGTAACCCTCTACAGTTTTAAGACTGTACAGGGCTAGTGACCTGCCATTTGAAACCCTGCCAAGACAGCTGATGAACTCTACATTCTAGGTAAGATTGACAGCACTGTGTTTCTGCATTTTGATTTGAGCCGAAATACTATAGCACAGATGTGGATCTCAAATTTGGATCGCAAATTTGCTTGCAAATGTATATAACACTGGAACATGCATGTCAACAGTTCCCAATCTAAAAAAAGGATGGCAGAAGAGGGGAAAAGCACTTTTTTCAGTCTTGGGGTTTAATGGGTGTGATATGGAGGGGTTCCACAATATCACTTTAACAAGCTTTCTGTTAAAAGATGCCATAAAATTCACTCTGACATTTTTTTCTCTTGAACAGAGACTGTAAATTGAGGCTCACAGTTTAAGGGTGGTATTAAAACAATTCTGGTTTTGACTTGTGGACAAAAACATTTTCACTCATTATGTAATGCTGTTTTTGCTCTGTGTCTGTCCTAGTGTAGCTGTGGAGCTCTCAGGACCAGCTCCACCAAATATCAATCCTGCTCTCCTTTTTTCTGAAGCAAGGTTACATATGTTTTCCTCAGTCACCTAAAGGCCTTCACTTTGGTCAAAGCATATGGAGCTCTGCAACACCGACAACCACAAAATTGTACATTTATAGAGAGTTACTGACTGTTTTAGAGGATCATGATATGTCAGTCAGTATTGGTTATATTAAACTAAACAATCTATGGATTATTTGGTGATTAATGAATTACAGAGAGGTAGCACGGTGGCATAGTGGGTAGTCTCTTCACATCAAGAAGGTTTGATTACAATCTGGGGTCCTTACTGTGTGGAGTTTGCATGTTCTAACTGTAACTGTGTCAGTGTGGGTTTCCTCTAGGTGCTCCGGTTGCCTCCTATTGTCCAAGTCATGCAGTCAGGTGATTTGAAATGCTAATTTGCCCCCTAGGTGTGAGTGAATTTGCCCTGTGTTACACCTATTGAACGCTGGGATTGGCTCCAGCACCCCCCGTGACCCAGAAGGATAAAGTGGTTTAGAAGATGAGTGAGTGAGTAATTGAGAAGGATATTTCAGAGGAGATTTGATATAAGATAATCCAGTCATGTACAGAAAGGGGAAGTAAATGGATAGAAAATGGGAAAAAAAGCTTTCTAAAACTGTCAATAAAATCATCAATAAAAGCTACAGAGAAAATTGGACTCCTAACAACCACCTGGAAGACGTGGTAGATCATCAAAACGGCCCCCTCTGGAAAAGCAGCACTTACAAGCTTTAAACACACAATGAGTGTAGCTATGAGGAGGTGTTCCCGATAAAGTGCACAATAAGTGTGGAACCACTGTCATTACTAAAAAAACATCTGTTTTTATAAAAGTAGCTTTTAGTGATGCGTGTCATGAAGTAAAGGTTAGTGTTCTGTATCCTCGTCTAAACAATTGCAAATTCAATGTTTATTTCTGTGCTACAGTACTGGGCAAAATTCAGAGACCAACTATCATGTATGACTGTATGACTCATGTATGACAAATTGGGCACTAAGTTATTGATTTTTCAGAAAATAAGACTGAGCACTAGTCACTTATACAATTAAAACACTAGTCCATTGAGGGGGCTTTGTGACTAAAGCTCCATCTCTTCCTCACTAACTTTCTCAAAGTCCCTTAGATCTTTTCCTCTTAGTCATCTTCAATAAAAAACAATGACCTGTTGAGCACTATTTTTCGCCCATCTGTAATTAGTACTGTTTATGTTTTGCAGTACTTAACAGGTCAAGACATTTTACACATCCATGCATGTGCCTGTTGCACTGCCAATGACTAAATAATGTAAATGCCCTTTCCATAAGACAGAAATAATCTTTTTAACCTACTGGTGGAGTCAATGTTATGATGAAGTCTGAAAGCAAGGCAAGTCAGACATTCCCAGACAGACAGTTCGGATTGGGCGTGTAGACCTACATTTACTGCACTTACCATTAGCTCACATGCTGTTTGTTGCCTTTGGCAGAGTTTTTATAAGAGATCTTAATGGTTGCGCTGAAATGTAGATGTTTGAATTCCCCAAAAGATCTGTTAGGCTTTGGAGCAATGTTACACTTAACACTCGTACTCCAACTGTAGACCACCTTAAAGAAAGGAAGCCTTTATTCTGTTCATTAGGTTGGGAAAGAATGCCTAGGGAGTTCTTGACGTGAGGCATCACATTGTAGCATCTTATTTAACCTCCTCCTTTCGGAGGTGGGCAATACGATAATATATCATTATGGCTATAAATTATGCACCGGTATAGTTTTTTTTATGAGCATAGTTCAGATAATATGAATACATTTAAGTGAACGTGAATCAGAAACCAGAACACATTTTTGTTCCTTAACGTGACATATTCTTCACAGCCACACATCTTTTCAGACCCTTAGCGTTGCATGGTTTTCTCACAGTAGAATGATAGACAGAGACACCTGTGGATGTTTTCAGATTTGAAACAATAGTGGAGCTTTATGTTCTACTCTCTCTCAAAGAGGAAAGCTAAAAGCACTAAAAGGTACTCTCTCAAAGAAGATGGTTCTTCAAGGGTTCTTCAATGGCTTTTTTGATCACTAAGGACTTTTGCAGTTCCACTTAACATATAGTAGCACTTTGTAGTTCTGTAGATACAGACTGCAGATCCATCTGTTTCTCTATATACTTTCTTATCGTGTCCTTCAATGGTCAGGACCCCAAACAGGACCACCAAAGGTATTATTTGGGTGGGGTATCATTCTCAGCACTGCAGTGACTCTGACATGGTGGTGGTGTGTTAGTTTGTGAGCTTCTGGTATGTGTGGATCAGACACAACAGTGCTGCGGGAGTTTTCAAACACTATGTCTACTCACTGTCCATTCTATTAGATGCGTCTACTTTGTTGGTGCACCTTGTAGATGTAAAGTCGCAGACGATAGATCATCCATTGCTGCACAGTTTGTTCTGGTCATCAATTTTGTTGAACTAGTCCTTCCAAAAGTGCTTGTGTTAGGGAAAGTTATTGGCTAGGGGCAGATACTGATTTCCACGTTGGACCACATAGGGGCGCCAATCACTGGCGTCTTAACTGTGGGCTCAGCCGGCTATGGCGGGCTGGGGCAACCCCCTCTCTCTCTTTTCTTCTGTGGACATCCTTTCATTAACATATAAAACCTGAACGCTACTATGAATACAGCTTGAGCTGGCCAACCTTTTAAGGTGACTTGAAGACTTGCACTTTAGGTGAATTGGTCTCTCAGAGGGTCGAACCAGTTTTAGGCACACACCTTTACGTAGGTTCACGTCTCACGACAAACTGCAACACGTAGGGGCAGTGTGTCTTATTGGCAGTATGCCAGGGTCAGGAAGTCCTAATTAAACCCTAGACAGTTTGCATTTACATTTACATTTATGGCATTTAGCAGACGCTCTTATCCAGAGCGACTTACAATCGTGCTTAGCGTTCTGTCGGATAATGTTTCCCAGCTAGTATAAGTAAGTTAGGAGTCTAAAACTCACCCTGAGCTCAGACACTGCCCGAACAAGGGCCAGCGCTGCTACCAAGAGACAATAATACACAGACATTTATAGCATAAGTGCACTACCTGGGAACCGTACCCAGTGCAAAACAAAGTATTTCAGCATACACAACTATAAGTGCAACAACAAGGTATTTCAGCATACACAACTATAAGTGCTCACTCATTTAAGTGTTTTACAAAGAGATGGGTCTTCAGTCTGCGCTTGAAGACTGCGAGAGACTCAGCTGTTCGGACAACCAGTGGGAGTTCATTCCACCATCTGGGAGCCAGGACAGAGAAGAGTCTGGACGTTTGACTGGTTTGACTCTGTGTGCCATTGGTTCCTGGGCTTTGACTCTGTGTGCCATTGGTTCCTGGGCTTGTAACAGCTTGACTATCAATATTTATTGCACATTGTATGTTTATCATCATCTTATGAAGTGTATACAGTTCCTTCTATTTCCCAAGGTGTCATGGACCAGATACTCCAGGGCCAAGGAGTGGCCTGTTTCCCAGATGACATTCTGATCACTGCAAAAACAAGACAGAGGCACCTGTAGAAGCGAGGTGCTCAGTCAGTATGGAATGAGAGTGAAAAGAGCCAAATGCAAGTGTATGCAAGACAAGGTACAGTACCTTGGGCATCTGATAGATAGAGAGGGGCGGAGACAAAGGGTGCAGCCATTGTGATTGCCCCCTGGCCTTCCAATGTTTTTTTGGCTTTTTTAAGGTGTGCATAATTACTATATTATGGCTGTTTTCTGAAAGACTTGTCCATCTTATTGCAGTCATTGCCTCCAGGATGTGAGGTAGCATTTCAGAATGCAAAGCAACGGCTATTGCAGGTCTCAGTGGTGGTGCACTTGGACACTCTGAAGCCAGTGTAAACCAGTGTAAAGCCAGTGTAAACCTAAATGGTCGTAATTCAGTCTCATCACTGACCATTTCTAGCCATTCTAGGTCCTGGGTCCACAATTCCAACTTTGGCAGCATTGGGAAGGCAGAGATGGGCACTAATATTCATAGCTTATAACTATGAGACCCAATACCAGTAATCAGAAGATCATGCAAATGTTGATGCTCTGTCTCAGCATGTTTTATTTCTCATTGATTGCTGAGGTGACAGTGCACACAACTGGCATAGCTCAGACCACCATAAATGACCCAGGTCTCTGCAAAACGATGACTTTTACACTGAGAGGTTTGCCAAATTATGGTTGGCCAAGAGATGAAACTCTAAAGTCTATTTTCAGCTGACAAATGGCACTCTTTAAAACAAGGATGTATTCTGTGCAGGGTCAGGGTCATTATGCCTCCAGCGAACCAACAAAGACTTTTAAATGACCTACACCAAGGGCACTCCGGCATTTGTAGGATGAGGTCCTTAGCCTAAGCCTATACGTGGTGGCCAAAATTGACAGCGACATTAAGAAATCTAGAGCACTGTAGTTCTTGTTAAGCAGTAAAAACTGCTGGAAAAAATATTTAGGTTATTATTAACTTAACAATTAGAGGGGCAAGAGTGTTATATACTGGAATTGTGTTCTATAGTAATCCTGTAGGGGAACATTAGCACCTTTGACTGGACAATGTTGGGAATGGCATTAGCACTGCAAAAGATGAAAAATACCCAGATGCTTCTGCTCAGTGATTGCCCAGTTATGCTCAATAAAGTGTTCCAGTTTTGGTACTTGAAATTTTGTTACCTCTTTAATTATTTTGAATACCATCAAGATATTACAGACAGTAAAGCCTTTACCACTTTCTAATGTTGCCATTCCTGTTTACAACACTTAAAGAGCATTTTGGCACAGATGATACGAAGTGATGAAGAGTTTCATTTGGTGCTCCACCCATATTCTGTGTTGGGGAACGGGTCAGGGCAGCAGGGCAGCTATTCTTCCACAAATCCCTGGAAAAGATCTCTTTTTAAAGGCAACATATGTTGCTTTCAGATTTCAGTGTACTTTTCTGCATTCATGTTGCCAAGGGTCCTGATATACTGACCCCATACCATGACAGACCCTGGGTTTTGGACTTAACAGACTGATAACAGTCTGGATGGTCCTTTTTGTCTTTGGTCTGGAGCACATGGCGTCCATTTCTTCCATAAAAGATCTGGAATACCGATTTGTTTCACCACAATACACGTTTCCACTGTATCATTTTCCATTCCAGATGCCTCCAAGTCCAGAGAAGTCAACAGCACTTCTGGACATGGTTGACATAAAGCCTCTGTATTGCACAGTAAAGTGTTAAGTGGCATTTGTAAATGTAACTCCTGTTGTAGTGCAACAGAGTTTGCCAAAGTAATCTCTCACCCATGTAGTTACATCAGTTACTGCATGTCGGTTCTTGATGCAGTGCCGTTTGAGGGATTGGAGATCATGGGTGGCTTAGGCTTTTGCCCTTTACACACTAAAAATTCCTCCCGATTCCTTGAATTGTTTAATGATCTTATGCCGTGTGGGGGGGGAGAAACCATTTCCAACCTTTCTTTGAGGAATACTGTTTTTAAATAATTCAATAATTTCCTCATGGATTTGTTGACAAACTGGAGATCCTCTGCCCATCTTTGCTCCTCAAAGACTCAGCCTTTCGTGGATACTGCGTTTGTACCAAATCATGATTACAATCACCTGTTGACATCATCTGTTTGAAATCACATCATTATTTAGTTTTTTTTTTTACCTCATTACAAAGCATAAATTGCCCAGTCCCAACTTTTTAGGAATGTGTTGCAGGCCTGAAATGCAGGAATGAATGTATATTAACAAATGAAATGAAGCTGACCAGACAAAACATGATATTGGGTACATATTGTCTGCTATGAAATACAAGTCGAAGTAAATGTAAGAAACACTGCAAATTTTGTTTGCATTTTCTATACTGTCCTACGGTGGCTGAGAAGTGCAAAACAAATGAACATTTTAGAAAACAAAATTACAAACAAAAAAAAACAAATTTACAAATGAAAAAAATGATTACATTCAAGAAAACAAAATTACAAAAACAATTTTACAAGGGCAAAAAAATATATTGCATTTAAGAAAGCAAAATTACAAAAGTAAAAACACATTTACAAGACTTGAAACACTTTTACCAGCACCAAAACAGTTTTACAAACTGCGAATTCTGATGGAAAGGGTAGGTCTAACATACAGGAAGTGCTTATTGTGGACTCTTGTCAATCAAACTGTTTGGCGGTGGTAGAGTGAGTGGAATTTGGGATGGTGACAACGCTAAAGCATGTTTTGTCCATTTTGTGGCACGCATTTTAGCCAGCTGGCATGCTTTTGTTTTTCCTGTGGAAGGCCTTTAGAGTTTTTAAAAGATCAGACAGAAGAAAAGGTAATGGAAAAACAAAAGCATGCCAGCTGGCTAAAATGCATGCCACCATCCCAAACTCCACTCACTCTACCACCACAAAACAGTTTGATTGATAAGAGTCCGCAACAAGCACTTCCTGTGTGTTAGACCTACCCTTTCCGTCAGAATTCACAGTTTGTAAAACTGTTTTGATGCTGGTAAAAGTGTTTCACGTCTTTAAATTTGTGTTTAATTAGTGTTTAAATTTGTTTTTACATTTGTTTGTAAATTGTTTTTGCTTTTGTGATTTTCTTTTCTTGAATGTCATTTTTTATCATTTGTAAATTTGAAAAGGAAAAACACCACTGAGCAAAAATTATTGTCATAGCAAGTAGAATAAAACTGCATTAAATATTAAATGTCAAATGAAATATGGATCTAAAGATTTGTATTGATTTGTATTGAATTCTATTTGTTGAATTAAATATTTGTTGCAGGGCTGAAATCAAGGAAATCCATCCTGTTACTTTTTCACACTGGAGATCTGGTAGAAGGCAGCTCTAAATAGGCCTTATTTTTGCAGGAGGGTGATTTGGGGTTTAGAGTGTGTGCTTTAGTGAGAACATGTTGAGCATATATAATTTAAAGCTTTCTGTCTGAATAGTCTGGTTAGAGCTTCATCTTTTGTTAAACTGGACCATCTGCACATCTTGTTCTTACAGTGAATGACTGCCCTGCCGGTCAGGCATGAAAGGGAGCAGATGGACGAGACTGTGTCTCTAACTTCTGTTTACCATCACAGACAAAGTACTGTGTGGGTGGACCTTAAACTTGTTTACATCTTTTGTCAAATTCTTTGAAAAAAAAATTAAATAGGCGAATATTTCCACAAAGCCGTCATAAGTGCACTTTTATAAATTCACTAATTTGTTTTGAGGTTCCTGTGACAGAAAAACATGGCTTCAAAATACATTTTATGAGAGGAGAACATCCGAGTATCTGAAGTGCGTTCCTGGAAATAAGGAGCCGTGCACAGCTTCCAAAACAAGACACTATTAAACAGGTATTCCGCAGATATTTTGGGTGCTGGCATGATTTCAGATTACTTATGGCTACAGCAGCCCACGCACATCTGTTATTCCCTTTAGAAAGTGTGCTAATGGGTGAAATGGAAAGAGCAAAGTGAGTTTACTTTCAGGCGCTGTAACCTTTAAGCCTCTCCTCCCACACAAGTTGATCTACTAAGCTTGCTGACTCTGCACCATATTCACATGTAGGCTGTTTATTACAGTATAGCGCAAATACTGTGCGCTGTCATTTTTAACAGAACAGCTTATATGTAATGGCACATCATCATAAGCTCTATAATAAGGCATAAGCAGCACATATGGCACTGATCTACATGGGCAGTTTAATGATGCACTAGAATTAACATAAAGACCGCTTGCCTTAAAACAATGAATCATATACTATAATCATGTTAGCCAACAATAATTACTGTTTTAAGAGGTCAGTGGCTACTTATAGGAATGAGCTCAGTGCCTGCTTGACCTCATTAGTGATTGTTATATAATGTTATATTATATTTTGCTTCTTATTTTTCTGCCAGATGTCAGCTAACTTAAATTATTCTTTTTTTCCCCATAGGAATGAATAGGGTGCAAAAGTTTGTGCACTCAATTTATGTCATGTATGTCATACATGTCCATTAGTAACAGCCCATTAACACATATATATATATATAACATATATATATATATATATATATGTGTGTGTGTGTGTGTGTGTGTGTGTGTGTGTGTGTGTGTGTGTGTTTGTCCTTTACATATGTATATATGTATAATATATATATATATATATATATATATATATATATATATATATATATAT
>CM067490.1:14559081-14588367 GCA_034552555.1 Semaprochilodus insignis | reverse complement strand
TATATGTATAATATGTCCTTTATATATGTATATATGTTACATATTAATTGCACATAATACAAATTAATAGTAAAAAAAATGTCTGTTATAACATTATATCTGTATCCTTTAGCTAGCTTGCTAACTGCTAGGCCACACTTCTAAAACTGAGGTCACACTGAGCTGGAGAAATTTCACATGCACTTTATTGTGAATCATGCCTGTTAAGTACAATGGCAGGGAAATACTCTAAAAAGTTACATTTCATCACATTTGAAATTTGTTACGTCAGCTTAAGTAAGTTAATGAAATATGTAATTATGATTATGTAACATATTTCATTCATGTGGAGCCAAAATACCCATCTAATTTCAACACAGTTAAAGCAGTTGTCTTTTTCAGTGTAGTGTGCCCCTAGTGTATGTGAGCAGTTCACATATTAGCTTTTCATTCCTACATTAAAGGTGGATCGCAATCTATTGTGGCCTCGCAAGTAGGAAGCAGTGTCCAGCTACGATCCAGACAGCAGCATAATATACTTTCATAAGAAACACCATGAGCAAGTTTAGAAAACCTAGATCTTACTTATCTCCTCTCTTGTCTTCAGGCTGAGAAACAAGTACCAGTTCATTCCACCATTTCTTGTGAAACTGGACAAGTTTTGAGATTTACTAATGTTAAGGTGCAGTATAAAGTTATCTCATAGCTAATACATAGTTACTGGCCTATCAAGGACTAACTGGCTCAACCAGTTTCCTACGGCACCACCCTGAGCCAGAACAGTGCTGCAGCTCTAGTTATTCAAGAATACCAAAGACAGAAACTTGAAGTTTTGTTGGTGAAGCAGCTATACAATGATTTTTCACTGAATTTGTATTTGAGTGACTGCTTTTTTTTATAACAAGCTTCAAAACTTCATGTTTTAATTTTTAGGGACCTCCTGGAATTTTCATTCTGAGGTATTGAGGAGGTCCATACCCCCATAAGGGCACCAACCCCCCAAGGGCACCAAACCACCCCCTGTATTTCACACCTTGTCCATGACTTGCCACTCAATAATGCAAACCTATCAGGAGGCCAATTTTCAGGTGCAGTCTGCATGCAGTCACAATTAACTTCATTTTATTTCATAAAGTTCTTTGGGGCGGGGGAGTGGGGAGGGTGCTGCTGCCGACCACCGGGTATTTCCTATTAACATTTCTCAACTGTTCCGTTGGCTGCTGATAGCCAACCATATTATGACTTCTATTCTCAGTATTTTGCTCAGTGGTAAGTTCATTAGCCAGTATTTTCAATGATAATCATTTTCCTCTTGTGAAAACTGGAGTTTTATGGTTCTGTTTAATTGGTCTTTTATTGCATGTCCTGATATGAACCACATCCACTAAAACTGGATTTCTGTTCAGTAATTTACAGTACAGTATTGTTTAGAACTCCACCTAAACGAGCGCAGCAGTGGATTTAAACTGAGAATGCAAACATTTATTGGGGCAGAAATTTCACCACGCTGAAAGCATTGACCTTTCATGCTACTGCAGATTTCCCAAATGGAAAATGTATGAATATGTGCAGGCTCTGAATAGTTTTCCTGGTAACAGCAGCCTGTCTGATCAGCTTTCCCAGCATCTGAGTAGCCCTGATACCGCCACAGCGACGGAATTCCCCCCACACACACACTACAGTGAGAGGTTAAGAGCGGTTAAACGTCGATGAAGCATTCAAACCTTGTTTTGCTATGCTTTAGATATGCAGACTTTTTCTCGCCGTCTCTTCAGTGTTATTTTCTCTCCCCTCTCCACTCTGTTATGGTCTGTTCTTTGCTACCACACAAGTTCTGTAGCCTAGAAAAGATTCAGGTGGCATTCCCTGCAGTTTTGGGTAGTGTGGCTCCCACTAGCCGTTCTAAGCATTCAGAGAAGACTTAATAATAATATTATATTTTCATTGATAATACTCAGTTTACATTGGAAACCAAAGGGTTACATCCATGAAACAGCCAATGGAAAATGATCCAGTCAGAATGTTTTTCTCTGTGGCATCTGGATAGATACAACTAAGCGAGCTCTTTCAGTGGTTAGGACATCAGGAGCCACTGCCAAGGCCTTACATCTTAGATTGACCAGTGGCATAATTAGGAGTATGGAATCAACCAATTATCAATCATGTTTCGATTTTCAGTGTGTGGAACCCTTTTTTAATGAAGCAAAAAAAGGTCACTGTAGTTCTTCTGGAAGTCTTTATTGACTGGGAATACACGTGTGTACCAGATGCCGACAGGCTCCAATGAGACTCATAAGAAGGCGGTTCCCAATCCCTACATACTTATGTCATCTGCGAGAAACAGGAAACAGACCTGTGCCACGAGCTCCACCTCCTGGGTCCTACCTTCTGTTCTGATGTCTCTCACAGTTCTCATTGGTGCCTGAGGGATGGGTGTCTGGAATAATGGGGTAGTAGTCTAGCAGTTTCTGTCAATTGTTAGCTCTATGTTAGGGCTTTTTACTAAAACAGCTCCTGCAAAACTGCTACATATAAGGTACAGAGAGAAAACAAGATTACAGACAATCACCAGAAAGATCTGGTAGACCACCAAAACTGTCCCATCAGATAAACAGCACTTTAAGCTTTCGTCTTTGAGAGAGAGAAGAAGACCAAGCTTCTTGCTTCAGATCTGAAAACATCCACAGGTGTCCATCCTTCCACCATGAGAAAACAATGCTACGGGTCTGAAAGGAAGTGTAGCTGTTCACGAAGCTCCTTATTGAGAAAAGGAAAGCATAAAAAATCAAGTGCATAAAAGTAGGCAAAAGGGCCACAATTCCAGTACCTTGCTCACAACTTCGAACATCTGGCTGTGAGGTGATAGTCCAGGTTTGTCTCACTTCCCTAGGCTTGGACAGGTCACACCATCATGCGTGTGATCCAGATGATGACCATGTATGCGGAGCTTGTTCTCAGACTGCTCTATGCTACTCCGTGTTGTGTTTTTCTAAATCTAAAGACAAACAGAACTGAGACATGACTGCATATTGAGAGGCCTGTTCTTGCTTTTCATGGATGGATAGCACCATGAGCATGTACGGGGCGTGCATGCACGTATGTGTATGAGGAACATGGTGGCCTGGGTTGCGGGCTGGAAGGCCAGAGACAGACTGCAGCCAAAGCAGTGTGTGGGAGAAGGGTGTTCATCAAGGGAAGGCGGTTGCGGTCTGCAATAAAAGCCAACAAAACTAGCTGCTCTAAACCCACAACACATACACATTAGCCTCAAGGGCTCCTCTGACCTCCTCGCTTGGGGAGAGTTTATTTTTAACTCTTTTATTTTTTTTTTAGTTTTTTTTCTGTTTTGTGTAAGTCAGCTGAAGTGATTAGTCTTTCAACAATCCCATTCTCTATGGTCTCCTGACCTGTCCATGCTCCGTCCAGAAATGGCTACTTTTGCAGGAGCCGTTGTGTGGTTGGACAAGCAGTACAGAACGTTGGCATAAATCATATTCAACCTAATGAGAAACTGTAGCACACGACTTTGTCAAAATACATGGAGCCTTGAGGGGACAGAGGCAAAAACAAAATTATTTTGTGGGAATGTTTTTTTGTGAACATGTGTCCTTTTATTTTTCCCATGATTCATTTGTTTTCTCGTTTTCTTACAACACAATTTTTTGAATAACTGAGTGTTTGAGTTTTTAAATAACTGAGTGTTGTTATTTTTTTTTGTTTGTTTGTTTGAGAAACAGAGTGATTCAGAGTGTTTTGGTGTGAAATGGTTCAGATGTCTTTACATTGGTCTTCTTGATGGGAACCAGGGGTCAACATGCCTACAACACAAATATAGACATCCAAAACCACCAGTGAGCCTACATGTCTTCTGAGTTTTATATGGAATGTTGATGATGGTAAAGTAGTCATAAATTTGAAAATATAAGTTGTCTTTGGGGACTGTTTTGTCTTAAAACAAGCTTTGTGTGTCCTTCCACTATGAATGGATTATAATAAACTGATAAAACATTGTCACAAAATTGTCCCAAAGTCTCAGACATCAGGCAGTGTATTCATAACCATTTCATGAAATCATTTTCTGTGAGGGAGCTTTTAGAGGTGGACATCTGGTTCCTATCACCACCACTGTGAGCAATTGTGACTCAATTGTGAACAATACGTTTCTACAGAAAGGAACTGTTTCACACCAAACCATTCTGAATGACTCTGTTTGCATGTTAACCATTGCGGAGACTTTCTGAACAATCGGTGGATACCCACACAGCATTTTAAGAGTTAATGCTGGTGCTTTTACTGCAGGTTTACTGCATGTTGTCTGTCTAGAGGGCTGGAGAGAGAAACTAGAACTGCTGTATGGTCAAATAACATCATTAAAAGAAGTTTGATTAGTGTTTGTAAGGTGTTTATCTGACTGTTGCAGCTTCACACAGCATTGCACACTTGTATTTTCCACGAATTGCATCAGAGTTGCAGACTGTTCTCACTGTTCTCAACAATAGCTTCATTTTCATGAAAAGCCTCTCAGGTAATCCTGTATCTCAGGAAAGTTGAGATGCCGAAAAGCTGTGTGTGTGTGTGTGTGTGTGTGTGTGTTCAAGGGTTAAACGTGTCTTTGGTAGTTTTCATTTGACTCATTTTTTTCACACCTTCAACTAAAAAGTAACTGAAGGGGAATTCCACTGATATTTTCATCATTTCTGTATAATTCAGTGTTTTGGTGTGAAATGGTTCAGATGTTCTTAACAGTGGTGGTCATGGGAATCGGGGTTTGCCATGTCTACAACACAAATATAGACATTTTATTTACTATAAAAACCCCCAGTGAACGTACATGTCTTTTGGGTTTAATATGGGATCTTGATGATGGTAGTCATAAATCTGAAAATATAAATTGTCTTTGGAGACAATTTGTCCCTGTGCCAATGTGTCCCTCTGCCATGAATGGATTAAAATAATTCAGTGAAAATGAGCTTTGAAGACTGTTTTGCCATTTAATACCTGAATGTATACCTCCACCATTAGCAGAGGATATATTTTAGGCCAAAATCATATTACAAAACTATCATATGACACCATTTTTCATTATATCTGAACCATTTCACACCAAACCACTCTGAATCACTCTGTTCATTTTTGTCTAGAGTCACTAGGGTCTTTTAGGATGTCAGGCTCACATAGTCTAAAGTGATTACCTGGATCAGGTGTATTAGATTAGGGTTGGAGCTAAACTCTGCAAGGTGGTATATCTCCAGGACCAGAACTGAGAACCCCTGAAGCAGAATTTGCCATCACCCTGATGTTAGCACAACAGGAATAAAACAAAACCCTATCTACATGTCTATTCACCTGCATACAAAATATTAATACAAAACAGTGTGCTACCGTTACTCTTTCAATTTAATAGGATTTGTGCTGATGTTCTGTCATTAAACCCCATGGTAATTGCTACAAAAGAATGCATTTGTTGGCTGGACATGGGCAAGTCTATTCTTTCACAGAAGGAATTTCATATGGTGGCAATGTCGTGGGCTGCATATATAGGGTCTATAGGTCCGCAAACATGACTCTGTGTTTCCCGCTTCCCGCCACACTCACATACCATTTTCAAAGGGTGGACCACGCTCTTCTGTAGTCCAAACAGGGCGAGTGGGTTAAACTGCAGCAGGAAGTTCCTGGAAGCTAGATGTGGCATTGGTTTGTTGCCGCCAACGCTGGCTTCATGACTGTGCCTCAACAGATGTAATTACAGAGTAATAGAAAAGGCACGGTGATTGGCAGTAGCTCTGCCTTTCCACTCAGGAGGAAGCGGACTTACATGGTCACCATTTGGGTGACGCCCATGGTACTGTGACCTGTCCAAGCTTGGGGAACTAAGCCAAACCTGGACTCTTAGCTCACAGCCAGATGTTGTAAGCACGATACAGGAAGTCTGGCGAAGTCCAGTGTGGCCTGTCTATTTTTAAGCACTGGAGCTCTTGAAGCTTTTTGTTGTAGGCTACCGTATCATCTTCACCATCGCTGATCGGCCTTGTGGACAATTGCACAAATTGATGTCTCTACTGAAATGTGAATAATATATAATAATGTGAATAATAATTCAGACTCTACTGAAAAGTTCCTCTCAAGAAATCCCTGCCAAAATTCACACATGTTCTACTCGGCGATCGCTAAATGTGGATACTGTTGATCTTTTAAATTTGGTTCTTCTTGTGGTTCTAAAATTTCAATTGCCAAACCAACATTTTGTAAACCTTGTACGAACGTAATGTTTTCAAAATTCCTATGACCAGGCACTTGTTTTAGCCAAACTCTGTAATTACCCGATCATGCTATTTCATTCAGGCATGATTGATTCTATCCACATGTGATTTTAATTTATCCAAACCACATTAAAGAGTTGTTATTGGAGCATGATGTCTGCAGGAAGAATCCCAAACTCCACTCATGCAAGTTCACTTTAACTTGAGTAGCAATACAAAATTTCAAAGCTTTTCTTCAACTAGTTTAGTAATGACTTTTTACAGCTGTTAATATTTCAAATTTAAAGTGAAATATTGAATTCAACTGCTTACAGACTAACTGACCCAAGCTGAAATATTGACTCGGTTATAAATACAGCATTGAGAACATAGTTTCTCTTTAAATCATTACCATTTCATATTTGAAATGTTATATTTCAAAATTATTTTTTATTATTTCTCCATCAAAGATGGTAGCAAGCTGTCCTGGTCCAATAGCAACATAACAGCCCCAAACTGTGACGTGACACTGCCACTGTGTTTTAAAGTATGCTTGAGGTTCTTGTGCTAAAATGCAGTATTCTGTTTCTCTTATATATACATAACACATAACATTATTTAATTCAATACGTACTATTCTTGATCAGCAACACTGTATATGTCTGTGTGGGTTTATGTATGTGCATGTGCATACAAAGTTATCTTTTTATGTTTGTTGTTTTTCCGACTAGACACAAAGCTGACATCTCCTGCTCCATCCACACAAAACAAGCTAAAGCTTACCAGTAAAAAACAAAAGCTAGCAAGCTAAACCACCTGTCTGTAGCTGGCTATCCCTCTTTCATTCTTTTATCCATACACTAACATTTTTCCTTCATCTGTTCATTTCTTTATCCATACAACACTGTTTTTTATCATTCATTCCTTTATCCCTACACCAGTATTGTTCCTTCATTTGTTCATTTCTTGATCCATACGCCACCATTGCAGACATTCAGCAAGCAGTGATGCTCTCCATGAGGCATCCTGTTAGTGCCAGCACCATTGACAGACAGCTGCATGAAGCAGGACTACATGCATGCAGATTGTTATGATGACTGCCATTAACACCACATCAACTTCGCCAAAGACTGCAATGGTGTTATGGCAGACTGTCAAGGATTGACTCAGGATGGCAGCGGGTCATCTTCAGCGACGAGTCACGCTTTTGTGAACCCCAGGTGTCACTCCACCTCCACCCCTACCGCAAAATCTGTAGGCACTGCATGAGAATATTCAAGCTGCTTTGGTTGGATTATTGCAGGACACTATTCGGAATCTCTAATTCGGAAACTTGCAGTAGCAAACATGGTGGCCCGACGTCATACTGAGAGCCACTACTTTTGTATGTGTAGCTCAATAAATATTGTCCATATCAGTCTAAATGTATCCTCATTTATTGTCTCTGGTAACCTTTATCTTCCTTCCCAATAGCACTGCAATTTGACACTTCCTTCTGGGTGCTATTTTTTTTGACAGTAAGTGTATTTGTATCTCAAACTTTTTCCTGGATCTTTAAAGTAACACTGAAATTCATATCTCAATACAATTTCATATATATATATATATATATATATATATATATATATATATATATATTACCTCTATGATATCTAAACATGTTTATTAAGTACCTACATAATAGAATATATAATTATATTATTACAGAAATATTACTAATATAACATACTAATATTACATAATAGAACAACCTGACTTTAGTCTTGACCCTAGTTCTGACTCTAGGGATACTGTTCTGCAAAAAAAATTGTTCTGACCCTGGTCTTTATACCTGAACAAAGTATTCAGATAATTATAGTTTTTTACAAGTGCTAACAAGTGCCAAAATTTAAGAACTTAACTGAACGTAATCAATCACAGCACAACAACGGTCAAAATACTAACATTAAATGGCATTACAGAAAAAGTAGTACTTTTTTACTCGTCACCAACAAACCATAGAAACTATGACATCCACTGCTTTTTTACAATGCAGTTCATTTTATTGTACCCCACTAATTTTTTTTGTTTAGGTGTGGAATGTGTGCATTCTTATGGCCTACACTGTAGGCCCTACAGTTACTGTAGAACATAGCAACAGTAAGGACAGACAATGCCCTTGTGAAATGTTTGGATAATGGAAGCCACAGATGACCATCTGAGGTTAGGTTGCACTCTTTCTTTCATCAGCTTCTCTCAGTCACGGACCATTGTTTATCACATGCTCTATGATGGTGGATCTTATTTCATCAGTGACAACATTTTTTACTCTTTGAACACCACCACACATTTATACATTCTTACTCCCCCTAACTCTCCCTTGTCCTGGTCCAACTATTCCTTTCCCTTGTCCAGACATTTTTTTTTATTTAGTTGTGTTCTAGTTTATACAGCAGCAACTTACATCTGCTATTTCTCGAATGATGATAATAATCTATTCATTCAAAAAGGCGTATCTGTCATTTCAATGTAGCTTTTATCACAGAAAAAATAATACATATGTTATTAAAAAAAAAATATATATATAATGCATTTTAGGTTTTGAACCTTAGGTTTGTAACGGGTAAGCTTGTGTGTACAGAAAATGTAAGCATTTTAGAAACATGTTAATTGACTGCATATTCTGTGAAAACAATGACAGACAGATGTTGTATTAATTGTGTTTAGAAGTTTCGACAATGTAACTACAAATTGGATAAAAGGGTGTTAGCAATTGTAATAAACTGTAACTGTGCTGTGTTAGATTTAGAACTAACCTTTCTGCCTGGAGAGTAACGCACCAGAACCTGGTTTGCATCCCTGCTGTGAAAGTTATTTACTTCAGTGACAAACATCATTCAGAGAATTGTCACTACTAGTCCTGTTGACTGAGTGCAGTTTTGAGTTTCTCCCCAGGTAACTCTCAAACCTTTTGTAAACTGGGTCAGGTATGTGGGGCAACCAAAAACTGACCCTCAATGCATTTGATTTGGTATCTCTGCCAGTAGTTGCTTCTATAGTTGCTTCAGTAGTTCTTCTAGTCTATCATGACTCACTCACTGTGATGTTTTTAAGCGAAGCATGAGACATTTAAGCCCAAATAAATATTTTTTTTGTGTGCTGGAATACTGTATAAACTAAGGTTGCATGTGTATGACAGTCTTTTCCTAAATTCTCAAATGCTCTTTGGCCAAGCGTCCCTGTAGTAAAAGAGAAAATGTGGGCTATTACGGTTTAAATATAGGAATCTCCGGCCCTTCTTTGGCTTTTTAATAAGATTCCATCTTTTATTTGATGCTATACTTATTTCAAGTACAGACTATTTTAAGAGGCAACCACTGGAAGGGAATTCTGACATGCTTTTTTTCCATTTCCTATCAGCGTGGCGAAGCCCGTAAAACGTCTGTTTCGAGGATTTTACAAGTGTTTTGGTGGGAGCAGCGGAGAAGCTGGAACAGCATAGCACTTAATGTGAACCAATTGTCTATGTTTCAGATCATTTGCTTCTCCTCTGTTGCAGAATACAGAAGGTTCTTACTTCATGGCCTTTTTTTTAGCTTCTAACCTTTTACCATGTTGTTTTGCAGTCATCAGTTATCACAGGTTAATCACTGGTTATCACTGGTTAATCTAAATACTTCTGTCCAATCACAGGCTATATATATATAAATGTTTCAAATTGCTTGTGTGCTTTATCCTGCTATCTGAGGTTGACCTGAGAATGGGTTCCCCTTTTGAGTCTTGCTCACTGGTGGCTTGGACCTGGATTCTCTGTAAAACTCCTTTGCTACAACATCTATTTTAAAAGACCCGATATAAATAAACCTTGACTTGTACTATGTAGTAGACTTTTGAATTACAAGATTCATTATAGTTCTTAGGAGCAAAAAGCAGCACAGATTATTTTTAGCTTATCTTTGTGTTTTTATTTCCTGCAGTCAGAAAAAAGCCAGAAGATGAAGGTTTCATAGCTGCTGATGTCAGTGGAAAGACGATTTGATCCATGAGCAGATTCATGCTCAATGCTCTCATGTCTGGTTACTGTGCAGCAAAAAAAATCAAGATTAGGCTGCAAAGTACAGTGGGTGACAGAGGTTATAGGATCCCCTAATTAACTTCATGGACCCTATGAAAATCCTAAAATGTCAGTTTTGAGGGGTCCCTCAAAATAAATTTATTTTGCTGGCTGGTTCACCCACCAATCACCCACCTTCGGTCTTTCTAACATAACTAGAGCTGCAGCAGAGGTATGGAGCTGTAGCAGATCAGTTTACCCTGTTGGTCCTTCATAGCCTAGAAACAGTAATACTGTCTGGGAATACGTAGCAATATGCCGTAGCACGTCTGTAAATATGAAAACTTGCTGAATTTCCCAAAAGTTTGGTGGAAAGAATGAACCGTACTCATTTCTCAAACTGAAGGCAGAAGAGGAGGTATTGAGTAAGATCTCAGTTAATGTGTGGAAGACCTACCAAACTAGAAAAGAGCTTTTCCGGAAGAAGAAATGTTTATTGGCACCAAATATTTTGTTTGAGTTAGTTCTAAGAAGAACCAAACCCAGTAAGAACCGGAGAAACACAGAGAAACTCTGTATATCACTGTGAGTGATAAATAAATCACAGAATAGTATAGGCGAAGCAGAACATTCATGCCATGAGTGCACTCTAGGTGTTGCACAGAGTAGTCAGCTTGTCGACTTCGCTACTCAGCAATGGCGTTTTAAGCTTGATGTTGACTATGCCATGTGATTGTGACATTAACAGAATGAATGCATCAGAGAAGACAACAGGTGAGGAGCCTGATGATTTGGGGTGTGTATTTTTGGTTTCCTAAAGGCTACCAATGTGATCCTGGGCTTGCTGGAAAGGGACCTTCATTCTAACATTTCGCCAATGATCTACAAAGGTCAGACTGCTGATCTACAAAGATCAGATGGCTCAGGTTCATAGATCAGATACTGAACGTCGTTATCTCTGTTTTCCTAAGAACTGCAATAAAATGTGTAGTTGGAAAGGGAGCATGACAACCTATAAGCCTGTAAAGTCTGAGGTCTGTTACTCCTATTTTCACAGAGTAAAAATGCTCTACATTTCTCAGGGTCTCCAGACCTCTGCCTCACATGAGCACCTCTTCATGTACACCTAGGTGTGCACTTATGTCTAATTCTGGGGCTTGCATCTATTTTTATCTATCGTATCTTTGTTGCAAAGCATTGGATTTATTCATGAGGTCATCAGCAATTAGTTGTAGTAGCCTCAGCTGGATGCCATGGAGACTGTCCATGACCACTGCCACTTCTGTGGACTTCTGTGTTTGTGCTGGTGTCACCTGACCCCTGCATGGACTTTAACTAAAGCCCTATCCAATCTGCCAAAAATCTGCTCGTAGGGTTTGCTCATCTGGGCTCCGGACCTGCATTTCCGTAAACTGCTTTGTGACAGGCCACACTGAAATGTGCTGTAGAAAGGCAAATTAATTGAACTGGATCCTGCTTTGTGAAGCTAATGTCCAGAACAATATCCATATTCTTCCAAACAGCAGTATGGGACGAATTAAAGGTTCACCTTAAAGCCCAGATGTTGTCAGCTGGATTAAATAACTACTGTTTGCATAGAAATATGAGGGTCTGTATTTCACTAAAATACAATATTAAAATTATAGTATAATATATAAAAAAGTTGTGTGCAGTCATTGAGAGAGAAGGCGGGTTTGTGTGACTTTCCGACTTTGGGCCATGTTCCAATCTTTGGTCAGCCCTGTTGTAAAGCATGTCAAAGTGAAAGGGAATCCGAGCTACTACAGTTATCTTTTTCAGCTGTATTAAAGTCACTGTGAATCATAACTCTTTGTATTTTCCTTCTGTACCATGACTGAATCTTACTAGCAGAGCTTTTTCTCTGGATGACAGGTGGGTGTGGTTGGAGACGAAACATGATATCATACATTAATGCTATTTTTCCGTGCCCACTGGTGGACAATAATTACATCAAAACCTAGATATTTTAAAGGCAGAAAGACAAGAATTTTGTCCTTTAAATGAGATTAGAAATGAATGATGCTTAATATGACCAGGGACACGAACATGGTTAATAAAAAAGGTCAATTCATGAAAGCTTCAGACTGAAATAATATGTGTTACACATATCATCACTGTCCAAAGAAAAACATGCATACCCATTTTTGTTGATATTTACTTTTATGTAACATTTGAACACAGCAGCTGTCGTTTACACTGTGTGAAAATTTCATAGTAATTTCATAGACCAGCAGAGGTGGCCCAAAATTGCTTGGACAAAAGACTGGTTCCATTGACTTGCATTAAAATGAAATTAGGTTTTTTCTTAGGTTCCTGTAGTTGTTGTCATTTTGGAGATGCTCCTTTTTCTGTGGACAGCGACAATATATTTGTATGTGTTGATATATGGGGAAAATATATGTCCTAGATTTGAAAATCTTAAATAAATTTTCATGTATCTCACCAGTGGAGTGCAGTACCTAGAGTGGGTATCCCTTCTGCACTAAATCTGATTGGTCAGATTTCTCTGTCATTTGCTGATAGACTCGTATTACAGAACCCTTCAAAACATTATCTGAAGGGGCATGTAAGGACATTCACAGGAGTAACCTCTGGAGTCATACCAGTGAGCGGTTTTGATTGGTGGGTACCATTCTCGGACAGATATAGTAACAGAGAAAGTGAAAAGGAGCGTTTTGCTTTGGTTGATGTTTTCTTACTGTATTCGTGACATATACAGTGTATTTATATCATTTTTCCATCCATCATTTTGTTACCCCTTCTCTGAAGGGTTGGAAGGGCATGGCTGCGCACCACCATATATGACTGATTTTAGTTGGATATAAAAAGGAAACCCATAAATGATAATACATGTCATATATATGAAATCCATGCATCGTCATATATCAGATTCACCTTATGGGTGTAACTGTCATAGCCAGGAGAAGGGCTCAGATGAATGAGGATGGATGGAAAGCGTGTAAGAGGTTTAATGTCAGTGTCCGTGTTCTGGCAGCGCTGCAGTGCGTATCTTCACCAGCAGATGGCAGTGTTGCTCTTAAATGAAAGCCTGGATTTGCTGACACAACGCTGCAGGTTTCGCTTCATCATCACTGTAGTGTAACCTGCTGCAGCTCTAGGCAGCGCTCTCCGCCGTCAGACCCGTCCTGAGGACAGCAGGCACAGATGGATGGCAGGGAGTCTTCAGAACAGGAAACGGAGAAAGAACCCTGAGTGATAAGGTGAGAGAACCAGAAAGAGTCAAGTGCAGACTGGCCTGTTTAGCAGAATGTGCAGTGTTTTCGAAAGCAGAGGAGCGGAGAGGTTTCGAAAGTTTCGCTCCTGTGTAGGAAGAGGATCTTGTTCTGCACAGTGACATTTTCGTACTTGTGTGCTCCCAGTTGCGGGGGAGGGCAAGAGCTGCGTCAGTTCCAGATGCGTTGGTCGGTCTTCAGGGGGAAGAAAGCTCTCACTTCCTCTCCTGTAAATAATGAATGAATTCACTAACTCACTTTTATCAGCCCGTCTGGTTACTCACGTTCAGCTGCTCGGGCTGGACCCCAAACTACAGTCTTTGAAGATGGTTCTCCAAGTACAAGCTATGGTTCTATCTAGATCAATTAACAAACAGTCGCATGTCTAAATGGTTGTCTGCATTGTGAAATATGTACATATATGTGTATATGATTCTGTGTAGAACCCTTTGGAAAATGATTCTATGTAGCCCCCAAAATGATTCTTCTACTGTTAAAAGCTTGATATCATATAGAACCATATACAAACAGTAAAGGCAAGGGTTCTGTGTAGAACCATAAACACTCAGAGAACCATTTGCACTGTAAAATGGTTCTTTGGGTTGACAGAAAATGTGTTGTATATGGTTAAGGTAATAGTGCCTTCATAGAGCTCCTATATAGCAACAAAAAGGCTCCTGCTATTGTTATCAGTCTGAAGAACCATTTTGCCATATTTCCTAGATCTATATAGAACTATGTTCTTTAATGGAGAACCATGCTTTTCAAGAGTGATACCCATTCCGAATAATGATGTTGATAGTTGAAAGGTAGGCTATATGCAGTTCTGGATGTATTGCTAAAAGTTTTGTAGATCTAAAATTTCATATTCAGTTGAATTCACTATATTTCCCAACAGCACTGCACTGTAATATTATTACAGTCCATTAAATAATAATATTCCACATTACATTAGTGAGCCCAATGGCAAGTCATGAGCAGCACTCATAACAAATGTTAGGCAGACACAAGACACATCTCCAACAAGGAAACTTACTTTTTTACATTTTACATTTTGACTTGTGCTTTCAAAATAAAACCTGCATAAGGTGCACACATTAGAATTACACACTAGAAAACACAAACTAACCTTTTAACAACAGGTGGAGACAACTATTTTATGTGCATTATGATAGATATAATGCTTATTATTTATCAAACACACCCAAGTTATTACATGAAATAGTTATAAATAAACTGCCTGCTGTCTGTGACATTGTTCTATGATAGTCTTGCAAAGATTTTGTCATAAAACATCTATATTTTTAATCTGTTCATGGAGGAGGTGTCATGTGTAGGTTGCTCATGCAGGTTGTTGTGTAGTTAAACAGTCCCAAAGAAAACTTTTTTTATTTTTATTAAATTTCCCTCTATTTTACCCTCATCAATGTTACATTTCACTATTGTCATAACAAAATCTCTAAACTGGCAACTTTACAGGAGAAAACATACTTTACCTTTATTGTAGGTCAGTGGAACCAAATCAAAAACAAGTAATTTCGTTCTGTTTCGTATAGTTCATTCATCATGAAATCTGCCCGCAATGTAAAAAGGCAACAATTTCAAATGACATCATAAACTGAAAAATGTGTTCTACCAACAGCAGCGATATATAATCTCAGAGGACACGTGTAGGTTCGCTGGTGGTTTTGTATAGTAAATAAAATGTCTGTATTTGTGTGGCAGACATAGTTTCTCCTGATTCCTACTGGCACTTCTTCAATAGAACAGAAATCAGCAAAATATTATTTGCTGGACTCTCCTGTGTATCTCTTGGCCTTGCCCTCGCTGTATAACTGCCCTCAAGTATAACTGACTCAGGAATGGATACACATACAGTCGTATGAGTGCATGTCAGAGTGCAGAGTGCATGTTTTGTTTATTATCAGAGTAAAGCCGCTGTCTGGCCAAAAAACGTCACTCACTCTACTATTTGGTTAGAGTGCCTTTAGCTTTGATTATGGTGTACATTCACTATGGCATTGTTTCAGCAACCTTATGCAACATCACAATGCTTATTTCCATCCAGAGTTGCAGGACATGAATCTGACCCTTCGGAAATACAGTAAGATCTTTTGCATGTCCACAGGGTACATCTTCCCACATGGCTTTTTAAAAAAAGACAAGCTACTCACTGCCTCAGTTTTAGGTTAATAGAATTGTTGCAGTTTATTAACTTCGTTTATTAAGCATATTAATTCTTAAGTTACCGGTTTAAATTTAAATTTTTGGCCAGGCAGCATAAATTAACACATAATCCACAGGGAACAAATTTAGACATTCTGCAACTTTTAGTGCTATGTTTATACTGACCATATTAGGAAAGCATAACATTAAATGTAGCATGACATTTGTATAGCATATGTGGCTGGTGAGAGGCAGAGAGGAGGTGGTCTTTGACTTGTGGTAGTGTCTGTGTGTTTGTGTCAGAAATAACAAACGTAGTTTGACGCATGCAGAACTAAAAGTTGAATGATTTTTATTAAGCAGATTGACAGTTGAGCACAACAGCAAAAGCCAGGCCAACATTACCAAGGGACAAGGCAGGGTCATAAACAGAGAGGCAGGCAGAGGTCGAAAACCAAGGAATCAGAGAGACCAGCAAACAAATCCAAATGGAGATAACCAGAGAATAAACCAAATAAGCAAACAAGGAGTCAAAAACCAGAGGGGCAACTAAAACAGCAAACAGATCAAGGGTAGAATCAAAGAGAGTAAGTCAGAACTAAAAAGAAGTCGAAACCAGAGAAAGTAAAGAAGGAAGGCAGGAGAAAATGCTCAGTAATACAAACAAGATTTGGCAAAACTTCACAAGGAGCGTGTGTATCTGAGGGGTTTAAATGCAGCCAGGGAAATGAGGGGCAGGTATGTGCAATCAGTACTCTGGTGAGGAGGAACAGGAGAATGAGGTGAGATTGGAGGCTTCGGGACATGTGGTAGTGACATCATCAGGTAGTGAACTCTGGGAAATGGAGTTTGGGAGATCGGAGGTGTCAGGGAAACCCGGAGGTGTGACAGTACCCGCCCCCCCAAGGAGTCCGAGAGGGACAAAGAATAAGGCCAAACACGTCAACCACCCCCCATGACCAGAAGACTAAGGCAGAGAGCTCCCAGACCTGTCGTGGCGTGGAACAGGGACCCTTCCAATGGAACGACCCCTAGGACGTCCAAAGGACAGGCTCAGGGACAGTCGCCTAGGACGACCATGTCTCTGACCAGCAGACGTACTCAGGGACAGCCATCTTGAGCGGCCTCATTGGCTACCAGCGGACGGGTTCAAGGAAGACTAGGATGACCCCTTGGCCTGGGAGCAGGACGGGACGGATGACGGGAATGGAACTCGTCGATAAGAGCTTGATGCAGTACATCAGCTGCAGATACCCAACTCCTCTCCTCAGGCCCATAGCCCTGCCAGTCAACCAAATATTGAAGGAGTCCTGGAGTCCAGCAGCTGACGGACAGCGTACACAGGAGCCCCTTCGACAGTGACCGGTGGAGGGGGCGTGGCATCAGGCAGTGCCTCATCCAAGGGACCAGGAAGTACAGGCTTTAACAAAGACACAGGACTGAGCTGGTAATTCGAGTTTGTAAGTAACATCGTTAACCTTACTGATGATTTTGAATGGACCAATGTATTTTGGCATGAGTTTTCTACTCCCCTTAGAAACCCTGAAGTACCTAGTGGACAACCACACTCGGGGACATATGGGGGGGGTGTCACCTCAGTGCCTGTCAGCGTGATGTTTATGCCATCGTAAGACGGCCTTGATGCGCTGATGGGTTTCCTCCCACACCTCCTCACTCCATCGCATCCAATGTTCCACAGATGGGCACATCCAACGACTGAAATGACCAAGGCATAAGAGGGGGTTGATAACCGAGAATACATTGGAATGGGGTGATGGATGTGGTGGAGAGAGAGTAAATACACTGAGCAGTCATTTTGATTATTGTGACAGTAAATCCGCAAAAACTTACCAAGCTCCTGATTCATCCTCTCACACTGACCGTTGCTCTGAGGGTGGTACCCTGAGTTGAGGCTGACAGAGATACCCAGTCTTTCCATGAAAGCTGTTCAAACTTGGGAGGTAAACTGGGTGCCTCTGTCAGACACTACATCCTTAGGGATACCAAACAACGAAACGTGTGGTTAAAAAGTCATTCTGCCGCTTGAAAAGAGGTGGGCAGTTGAGGGAATGGAATGGAGACTCAGTCGACAAAGGTGAGAGTAACGGTATTGCCCTGTGAATTGGGTAGGTCTATAACAAAATCAACAGTGAGATTAGACCAGGGGCGAGATGGGACAGGTAAGGGCATCAGTTTACCTGCAGGTAACGTACGTGGGGTCTTGCATTGAGAACATGCGGTGCATGATGAAACAAAACAAGGTATAACGGTACTCATACTTTCCCACCAATACTTCCCAGAGGGAAGCTGGAAAGTTCTAGTCTCTCCGGGATGACCTGTGTTGAGGGAAGTATGAGTATAATTAACCGATCACAGAGTTGTGATGGAACAAATAGTCTGTCAGGGGGGCACGCCTCCGCAATATGCTCTACAGAATTTAGCTGCTCGATTTCATCATCAATTTCCCGCCTAATGGGAGCTAAAATCATTCTGGGTTCAAGAATGTGCATAGGATTGTCCTGCTCATTTGGCTCAACCTCAAACATTCTAGATAAGGCATTTGCCTTCGTGTTCCATGTCCCTGGACGGTAGGTAATTTGGACATTAAAATGAGAGAAGAATAAGGACCAACAAGCCTGATGTGAATTGAGCCATTTAGCTGAGTGGAGATACTCAAGGTTCTTATAGTCGGTTAATACGAGGAATGGGTGTTGAGCGTTCTCCAGCCAGTGGCACCACTCTTGACCATCTTTACGCTGTGATATCAACCCATCAAGTCATTATAGAACGACCAGGACCAAACAGAAACTTCATGGTTTCTATGTTGTTTTTTTCAGCACTGTTAGATTTGTCATGAGCTTATTTTTAATAAAAAAACTCAAAAAAATACTGTTCTGTGTCAGCATTAGTGTTGAAGACCAATTATTGTCACTATTTTCTGCAATTAAGTAAACTTTTTGGTGTTTTAATAAATAAGATTGTATGTGTACAACTGTTTAAGTTGTGTTTGATAGTCAAAATGAGCTACAGTTGTCACTACCGAGACATTTGGTAACATACTGCATTTAGTATTGAAACATCTGGTGTTTTGGTAGTGATAAAATAGAATCTATCCAACAGAATCTATTCCATTAGTTAAAACACTAATCCACCATTAGTATAAAATAAACATAATTAAGGTTCAGAGTCACTCAAAGCTCAAAAACCGTGACTTTGAATCAGTTCAGTAGCACGGTCCAAAAAAGAGAAATAAAAACACTTATGCTTAGCTAATCAGTTACAAAAGATGCTAACTTCAGGATTGTGAATTCAGGCTTGGAAACTCTGAGAGTGTATAAAACTTTATAGGAAACATCTCTATAGTCTCGTAGCTGTCTTTTATTATCTAGAATTAGCCTTTAGCTTACATAGCAGTGAGCGATATAAAAGGAAATGCTCAGAGCGGCAGAGCCACAGCAGGGTGCCATCACAAGAGAAGCGGCCAGAAAGAAGTGCAAAGCAAAAGCTGTTAAGAGGCTTTACATAGACAGAGAGCAGATCTTATCACTTCAAATGACAAGGAACAAAAACTGCGTGTTCTTTTACACAGAAGATCCAAAGCCGGGACTGGTTAAAGCCCACTGCTCATGCCGACTCCCGTTGAAACCAAAACTAGCCCTTTGCCTTATGGATAAAAACACATCATCACCACAGATTACGGCTTTTAATTATTTGTTTGGGCACAAATCTGTTTGATTAACTTGCATAGTTAAGTTACACTTAAATTTGTGTAGTTTAAGGTGGCTCAAGTAATGCTAGGTTCTGTCTGTCTGTCTAATGCAAACTATTGCAGGCATTGCTGAGTCATTAGGTTCCTACTGCATCATCAACAGCTAAACTGCAACAGGCTGATATCTTTGTACTACTGTAAAATGTCAGAGCCAGTTCCAGTCATAATTTCCACATTATTCATTTCTCAGTGTCAGGAAAAAAACTGAAAATTACACAGAAGCCTCAACAACAACAGTGCTGCTTGAAAGTTCTCAAAGGTCTCACAACGATAGATAAAAAGAGCCCAAAATCAATAATACAAAAAGTACACAGTTTCCATTCATTTATTGAGCTAATTAAGCTAGCATTGAATATTTTTGTTGGGGAAAGTGTGAACCTCTGCTTTCAGGAACTGGTGTGAACCCCTTGAGCAGCAATGACTTCCACCAAATGGTTCCTGTAACTTTTGATCAGTCCTGAACTTTGACTTGAAGGAATCTCGCTCTGTTCCTCCTTACAGAATTGCTGCAGCTCTGTTATGTTGGTTGGCTTTCCTGCATGAACGTCGCACCTTAGGTTCGACATTTCTATTAAATGCAGGTCTAGACTTTGACTCCAAAGGCATTTCTTCTACTTTAACTATTCTTTGAAGACTAACTGGTGTTTTAGGGTTGTTTTCTTTCTTCATGACTTCTTCTGAGTTTCAGTTCATAGATATATTCTTCTGTAGAATTTCTTGATACAATCCAGAATTCATAACTCCATCAAAAGCTGGCAAGCCCTCCTGGTCCAATAGCAGCAAAATAGCCACAACTGCCGCCACCATGGTTCATAGTTGGTGGTCCTCGGGCTCATGCAGACGATCTTTGGGAAATTTTAAACAGGCAGAAATGTTCATCCTGGATATGTGAATTTCTCTGTGCTATCATTTCATATATACTAGTTTTGTCCAGTGTTTGCCTGATTGTGGACACATGGACATTAGCCAGTTTAAGAGAGACCCGCAGATCCTTAGATGTTACCTGGGGTTCTTTGTGACACCCTAGAATATTCTACTTTGTTGGATGAACACTCTTGGGAATTTTCTGCTTCTCACAATCCAAGTAACTCCAAATACATTCAGTGATGTTGAGGTCTGGGCTCTGGGGTGGTCCATTAATTGTTCTGAGAATACCAGCAGCTACTTTGTGTGATGTGGCTCCTTTTCTCAATGAGGGCTTCTTGACAACCTTTCAGACCGATAGCATTGATTGTCTTCTCACAGTGGACGGGTGGAAGAAACATCTGGGGATGTTTTTAGATCTGATGCAAGAGTGGAGCTTGATGTTCTCCTCTCTCTCAAACATGAAACTTTTAAGTGCTGGTCTGGTGGTGGTGGTTTGGGTGGTCTTGATGATTATAAGAGTCTAGCTTTCTGTTCAGTCTTGAAAATTCTCACATATTTTCCTTTGACCTTCTCCTTCTTTATGCTAGTGTAATGTCTTTGTAAATGGAAATAAATTGTACTTACTCTTGTTTTACCTGTAAATAAATTAAACTGTTTGAACTGTAAGTTTCATAAGGCTATAGGGTAAGTTTCAGATTTATTACAACCAGTTTGCCAAGAGTTAAATACAATGATGGATTATCTCCAGGCAGAAGAGCAATAGAAGAGGAACTTGCTTAATTTTAAAATTGACCTTTGCTTCAGTAGATTTTTCTTAACCATTTTTAACTTGGTGGTTTTATGGCCATTTCCTGTTGCATGTTTTCGTGTTGCCACTCATTAAAATAATGAAAAGGGGAATCTGAGACAGTGAGGGTCTGTGTCCTGTCCTGTCATAGTGGAAAGTTTTGCCCCCACCTATGCAAAATGAGTAGGTGTTTGTTAGTCGGTTGAGCTTATCATATCAGTTTATGATTTAAAGGTGACACATGATGTCCCTTTTCCACAATGTTCCCTGGGGTCCTCTGGGGTCTTAATGAAATGTCAGACATGCTTAGGTGAAAACAGCATAAGCATGATGGTTCCTTTCCCACTGTTGACACCGCCCACCTCCCGCATGGAGGCGTGTCCAGACACCAGTACATATTTTCTCATTTTACTCTCACCTGATTCACCTGTTGATTAGATGAAGTATAATCGAATCTTGTATACATTCAACTAACAGACTAATGGTGTTAACATTATTGTGGCTCCTGCAGGGGCAATAAAGCCAAGGACTATCTAGAACATTACATCTCTGTTTCCATTGTACCAGCCCTCTACTGGCCACACTGCCTCTGAGGAGCTCGGGAAGTGTGACCATTTGAAAAACTTCACAGGAGGCCCATAACAGGGACTTTTTGTTGCTGTTCTGTGTAGTCATTCTCATTGTTAATTTAAATGTGTGGACGTTTTATTTGTGTTATTTTATGTCTGGGTGCTAGTGGGGACCTGCACTGACGCCAACTGTTATCATTAGCTACAGCTAAACAGTCAAAGAAACATAGGGCATTATAATTTTTATTATTTTTAATTTCCCCCAACTAATTTGTAGTTTTGTTACTGACAGTTGGTATCCATCCCGCCAGTGCTGCATGCTTCCAAGTTGGAAAAGCAGTCAGACACACAAAGCTGAAGTCGGCTTATTATTCACCAGCTATTTTCTGAATTTTCTTGTTACTTTAAATGCGATAGAATGTCACCGCTGCACCACTTTTAAGGTGGTAAAAAGTTGGCTTGATGCAGCCCCTCTTGATGCAGGAAGGGGAGTCAAACCTGAACGGCTTGTTGGATCCTATGTTTTCTGGTCCACAAAAAACTGACTGGGTTTTCATATTTTACAGTTTGTGGGTTCATTGAAGCTTCAGATGCCAAATGTATGAACACAAAAACTGAAATAGTGAACTTTGCAGGCTAAATGAACACAATGCTACTATATACAGTCCTAACATATGCACGCACAGAGCAACACATCATATATCATCGTGCATCTTACAAATATGAATTGTAGTACCTTTATAGCAGGGGTCAGTTTTTGACTGAGCATACATCATAGAACAGGTGACGAAGCATGCTGTGTGAATAAAAGGTTCGTGCGTACACGCTGACGCGTTCTTCTTTGATTCCATGTTCATTTGATCTGCATCATCCATGTAGTTAACTGGCACTTTACAACAAATGAATGACATTAATTGATTGATTGACTGATAGTTGAGTTTTAGGAGTGAAAATTGCCTGATTCTGGCCCAGTCCAATCATGCACTCCCAATAAACAGCATCCATAGAAGTAAAGAAAATGCCATTTAACATTTCTTAAAAGCTTTAAGTAGAGCTGCCCAAAGTGAAATTAAACCTTACATGGGAAGTGAATATAAACCGACATGAGCTTGGCACTAACATGGCAACAGTGGTGGACGAAGTACACAAACCATGTATTTGAGTTAAAGTAGAGATACCCAAGGTAAAACATTACTTCAGTAAAAGTCCTCCCTTTAGAGCTCTTAGACTTGAGTAAAAAGTATACAGTATCTCACAAATGTGAGTACACACCTCACATTTTTGTAAAAATTTTATTATATCATTTTATGGGACAACACTGAAGATATGACACTTTGATACAATGTAAAGTAGTCAGTGTACAGCTTGTAGAACAGTGTAAATTTGCTGTGCCCTCAAAATAATTCAACACACAGCCATTAATGTCTAAACCGCTGGCAACAAAAGTGAGTACACCCCTAAGTGAAAATGGCCAAATTGTGCCCAATTAGCCATTTTCCCTCCCCGGTGTCATGTGACTCGTTAGTGTCACAAGGTCTCAGGTGTGAATAGGGAGCAGGTGTGTTGAATTTGGTGTTATCGCTCTCACACTCTCTCATACTGGTCACTGGAAGTTCAACATGGCACCTCATGGAAAAAGAACTCTCTGAGGATCTGAAAAAAAGAATTGTTGCTCTACATGAAGATGGCCTAGGCGATAAGGAGATTGCCAACACCATGAAACTGAGCTGCAGCACAGCGGCCAAGACCATACAGCGGTTTAACAGGACAGGTTCCACTCAGAACAGTCCTCGCCAATGTCAGCCAATGAAGTTGAGTGCACGTGCTCGGCGTCATATCCAGAGGTTGTCTTTTGAAAATAGACGTAGGAGTGCTGCAGAGGTTAAAGGGGTGGGGGTCAGCCTGTCAGTGCTCAGACCGTACACTGCACCCTGTATCAAATTGGTCTGCATGGCTGTTGTCCCAGAAGGGAGCAGACTAAGGACGTGGATTACTGGAACCATATCCTGTGGTCTGACGAGACCAAGATAAACTTATTTGGTTCAGATGATGTCAAGCAAGTGTCTTGCCTACAGTCAAGCATGGTGGTGGGAGTGTCATGAGTGCTGCTGGTTGTGGGGAGCTACAGTTCACTGAGGGAACGATGAATGCCAACATGTACTGTGACATACTGAAGCAGAGCATGATCCCCTCCCTTCGGAAACTGGGCCGCAGGGCAATATTCCAACATGATAATGACCTCAAACACACTTCCAAGACCACCACTGCCTTGTTAAAGAAACTGAAGGTAAAGGTGCTGGACTGGCCAAGCATGTCTCCAGACCTAAACCCTATTGAGCATCTGTGGGGCATCCTCAAACAGATGGCGGAGGAGTGCAAGGTCTCTAGCATCCACCAGCTCCGTGATGTCATCATGGAGGAGTGGAAGAGGATTCCAGTGGCAATCTGTGAAGCTCTAGTGAACTCCATGCCCAAGAGAGTTAAGGCAGTTCTGGAAAATAATGGTGGCCACACAAAATATTGACACTTTGGGCACAGTTTGGCCATTTTCACTTTTGTTGCCATTAATGGCTGTGTTGAGGTATTTTGAGGGCACAGCAAATTTACACTGTTCTACAAGCTGTACACTGACTACTTTACATTGTATCAAAGTGTCATATCTTCAGTGTTGTCCCATGAAAAGATATAATAAAATATTTACAAAAATGTGAGGGGTGTACTCACTTTTGTGAGATACTGTACCTTCAAATGTACTGCATTATGGAGAGTAAAAGTACCATGATTTATTATGGCTCTAATGTCCTATTATCATACCTGCAACAAGACTCACTATAGGTGAAGAGACTCTAGTGTCACTCTCAGTCCACCAGTTTTTAATAGAAGGTCATTAACTAGTCTGACACATTAATTAGTCTGACACATGTCTGTTCAAATGATCATAAGCACAGAACACTAAAGGAGTGCAGGTTCCATTAACTAGAACTATAAAATAACTTTTTGCAAACAAGCAAAGTTTCATTTTAAGATTTATTTGCAACTTAGTCACAAGTTGCAGAAAAGACACTCGCCAGTCGCAAGTGCATGTGTACATATTTCTATATTGTGGTCTATTTACCCACAAAGTCAGGAACAATATATTTTGTCTGTTTACTAACCCCATCCCTCCTTTACCTTTCCGCTACCTTCCTCCAGGTGGTCCTTGATGTAGTCCAGGCCTGAAATGGACGTTTCCATGGAGGCCAAGAATCCATGAATAAGCTTGTTTCGTTTATAGTAGTGGTATGATAGCAGGGCTGATTCTAATGTGAAGGGCTGTGTTGTATACTGTATAGTGCATATAAGTTCTTGAATTACTAATTAGATTGATAGTGACAGTCGTTAATAATAATAATAATAATACTAAATCATAGTTATATTACTAGATTGCATGTAGACAGATTTATATTGGATCTTGTAAAAACTGGCAGTGTAGGGGTTTAATATTTAACCTAACTGATTGCAGGTCTCTCACTGCCTCTCACTCCCACTGCATCAAAACCCTGCAACACATGAGAAGATATACAGATATTGATTAAGGCTGAAATCTTTTTTTTTTTTTTTGTCTTCACCCTGCGTAATGCAGGGAGCTGACACATTTTGTTTTACTTCCCACGTTCCGAATGCATAGGAAAAACTGCTGAATGAATTAGTAATGTGGGTGGTGATTAATTCCAACAGTGAGCAATGTATCAACCTTACCCTGACCTTAAGTGAAACCAGTTTTGTAGAAATAAATCTCTATGTCAGAATAGGTCCTTTCCATCTAGGAACCTCTGTTACATCATAAAAGAAGTTGGCACAGTATGAGAAATGCTAGTTGAAAACAGAAAGCAGTGTATCCTAAATTATGTTTTATCTGTATTACATTTAAAACGCTACAAATGATATTTGATGTTTTGCCTTTGTTTCATGTTTTGTAAATATATGCTTAGTTTCAAATTCGATGCCTGTAGCACATTTCCAGAGCACAGTTGACCACTATGTTATATCACCTTTCCTTTAAACAGCACTTAATAAGTGTTTAGGGACTGAGGACACCAAAAGCTGCACAATCATACCAGGTCTTCGTTGTTGAGGACACCAAAAGCTGGACAATCATACCAGGTCTTCGTTGTTGAGGACACCAAAAGCTGCACAATCATACAGGGTCTTCGTTGTTGAGGACACAAAAAGCTGCACAATCATACAGGGTCTTTGTTGTTGAGGACAACAAAAGCTGCACAATCATACAGGGTCTTCGTTGTTGTTGTGGCATCAGCAAAAAAGAAGACCTATGTTTTTTTCAAGTCAAATTCTCTTTTATTGTAAAGGCTACAAGGGAGAGCCACCACTGATTGCTGCTGAAATGACCAAGACAGCAGGCAAAGTCTCTCCTACCTCGAGTGCTGCAGTCCTGAGAGCCTCTTCTGCATGGACAGGCCTCCCGCGGTCTTCCGGCCATGCAAGCCAGTAGCAGGACGTTACATAGCCCTCTGTTCTTAGTGCAGTCGTCCTGGTGACATTTAAGTTCCTGGGGTATGCAATGGCATGGCCGCCATCCTGTGGTCTTTCCACAGAACAGGTTTCAGAATGTGCACCATCATGGCAGCATGCATGCCCCGGTAGCAAGGGAGAACAGTGCCAGGTTACAGAGGAACCTAGGGTAACTACAGTCTTCTCTCACAGTGGCTAATGTTAATGTTCATGAGTCCATGAACAGTTTGTCTTTATCTTATTTACTGGGTTTTCTTGATTATGTATTATAGGACTGATTATGTTTTAGATCATATTTATACACAAATATAGAAAATTCTAAATGATTCACAAACTTCCAAGCACCACTGGATGTACTATTGCCCTGAAAAAGTATGTAGTGTTTATTCTTGTGCAAGGAAAGTGATGTCAGGACCGCTGATTCACTGTTGCCGATTTACTGTCTTTCAGGGTTCGTTTTGGAAAAATGAGCCTCTTCCGTATTCTAGAGAGGCAGTTTACAGACAATGGTTGGCCTTGATAGCAAAGAGAGTACATCATTCATCTTTTTGCACTTCTACATTCTCATACGGGAACCATTATCTGTGTACTTTATAAGCCTCATTCATTAAACGGCTGCATGATAAATAAAAAGCATTTAATTTCTCAGATGGAAAAAAAAGAATGTGTGTGTGCTGCTTTGTGAAGTTTCCTATGTCTCAGTTTCGATTCCTTGCTATCTTTCAGTGTTTTTCATTCCTTCTGGCCACCATATCTACCCTCTTGAATCTTCCGAAGTGGGCGAGCAACTGTAGCGAGGATGAGGTTGCGTGAAGACCCCCTGCCAGTCAATCTGTTTTAAATTCACTCATCTTATTTACATGCGGCTTCATGGACGTCACGTAACCACAGGCACTCTTGGACTTCCTCTGTTAGTTAAGATGAAAGCTGTCTTGCGTTAGCATGCTGTAGACTCTGCAGAAGGGCAGGGGACCCTTCCAGTAGGTTGAATCATCAGTGCTAAAGTGGCTGTAGACTCTGCAGAAGGGCAGGGGACCCTTTCAGTAGGTTGAATCATCAGTGCTAAAGTGGCTCTGTCCTCTTTTGGGGAAGTGTGGGCTTTAATGAACCCTAAAGACGTTCATTTGCCCCTGAAGAGTTTGCTGCTTTTACAATGTGCTGTCTAGCATGAGAGATCTGATTCCTGGTAATAAAACGTACAGAAGCTCAGCTCTTTTGCTTCATATACCAAACATGAAGCAGGAAAACTGGGTGTGAGCTTAGGACTTTGAGCTCTGTTCTATCACTCGCGTAAACGCGGTCACTAAAGTAGCTTTACATCATTTGGAAAATTTCATTAATGTTTGGCCTTTTTTCATCTCAGAGTGATGGAGAAAAACTTGTTGTTGTTGTTGTTTCTTACATCTGAGTTGATCACCGTAATGTTCTTTGTATAGGAGAAAACAATCCATCCCCTAAAACTTGTAAAGAACACAGCAGCATGGATAACCACAACACCAAAACAGAGACTCATATCACCCCCATTTAGAATGTAGACTGACTGCCTGGATAGATTTTAAAGCTCTCCTACTAGTTTTTAAAGCTGTAAATGACCTTAAAGCTTAGAATTGCAGCATGACTTTTACAGATGCTTTACCTATTAAATAAAAGATGCACACAAAGCCTGCTGTTCTTCTCAAGAAAGGTTAGCGTGAGCCATCCAAACAACTTTTAGAAAAGCTCAGAAGACTTGTTATAAAGACACATAAAGCTGTAAAGTCGACAAAAGTGTTACTAAAGATCTGGGTGTACATCAATTCACACTTAGACAAACTGTCTACGAATGGAGAAGGGGTGTTGCTACTCTTCATAAGACTGGGCGTCATCTTATGATCACTCCAAGAGCATAACAAGAAAGAAAGAGGTGAGAAAGGACCCAGTATTTGTAGCAACAGACATACAGATTGTACTAACTGCAAAAAACACATTTGTTCATATGCCCACTATTAAAATACACTTAACAAGAATGGTGTTCATGAAAGGACAGCACAAAAGGAAGCCGCGGCAAAAACACTGCAGCCTGTCTCAAGTTTGCCTCAAGGGAAATGGACAGATGAGAGAAAAGTGCACAAAAACAGGAAGGAAAAATGACACTGCACACCAAAACCTCATCCCAACTGTGAAGCATGATGGAGGGAGCATGATGGTTTGGGGCTGCTTTATGATCATTAGGGGAACAATGAATTCCAATGTGTATCAAAGCATTTTACAGAAGAATGTTTGGGCAGCAGTCCAGGACCTCAAGAATGAAGAGACGTTGGGTGATGTAACAAGACAATGACCCAAAGCACACAAGTAAATCCACTAAAAAACTGTCAACAAATATTAAGATTTGAGTTTTGGAATTACCAAATCAGAGTCCTAACCTTAACCCTAACGAGTTACTGTGGTATGACCTGAAGAGGGCTGTGCAAGCAAGACATCCCAGGAATTTAATGAACTGAAAAACATCTGCAGGAGGAATGGTTCACAATTCATGTCTCATTAGCAAATTTGATCTGTAGCTACAGGACACATTTGGTGGAGGTGATGCTCCTATAGATCACCAGACAGAAATTAGTCACCTGTGACTGAAATATACCTAATTGCATGTAATACTTCCTCAGTTCGGACACTTTTCTGGATATAAACAACATCAGCGTTCAGTTACTGTTGCATCAAAGAATTGAGCAGTTCAGCCAGACTTCGTGGATGCCGTTCATGGCACAATTCTGAGGAGAAATTCCTATAGACTGAAATTTTTGCCACTGCTGGTAGACCCGAATGACCATACACGTCCATACACCTGTATATTCAGCTATATATTATACAGCTACTTCCTGCGCACTGCGGCCTTTGGCATATATAGCAATCACTATATATATAGTGATATATATATACATATCCGCCCACTTACACCACTGTCTCTGTGCTCTCTTTTAGAAAATGGCCAATAATAATAACACCACAGCCGTGCAGACATGCATATACATATATATATATATATATACATGCATACTATATATAGGTAGAATATATATATATATATATTATACACATATATATTATGCATGTATATACTATATATATATG
>CM067490.1:14517790-14558681 GCA_034552555.1 Semaprochilodus insignis | reverse complement strand
CATATATATATAGTATATACATGCATAATATATATGTGTATAATATATATATATATATATTCTACCTATATATAGTATGCATGTATATATATATATATATATGTATATGCATGTCTGCACGGCTGTGGTGTTATTATTATTGGCCATTTTCTAAAAGAGAGCACAGAGACAGTGGTGTAAGTGGGCGGATCTCATAAATAGCACATTTGAGTGAACCAGAAAGGAAGTCGGCTTACTCACTGCAAACCACTCAGTTTCTGAGTACTTGCACATACTACTTCAGATGGTCTCAATGGGTAAGACCCTGTTTCATGTATTTATTTGTTATTCCTGAGGCCTGCTGCCCTGTTTCTGCCAGGCTTTCGATTATGGTAGTGCCTTATGCTTGTGGAAAAGGGTTCTGATGTGTCTTTGTGCTTGTGCCAAGCGCAAAGCCCAACATAGAAAGTATGCACGGCTGGTACTTTTCATCTGGGGATTTTAAAGGATGTTGGTCAGAATTCCTGTTTCTGCCAAACAGAAACTAGAAAGTGAGGACAGCATCATAAGCCTTACAGTATTACAGTTAAATCAGGTTGAGCTTTACTGCCTACTCAGCTGTACTTGGCTCCCATTTATGGAATGGGAAGTGAGAGAAGCTGTTCACTCTGCTTTGGTTTACCTGTAGGGGAAAACCTTCCTGGATTGGAAAGTCCAGGAAATTTGTGATATTTGGGCTAGTGCAGATATTGCAGCCATGCTCACAGAACTCGAAGCACTGGTTCCCCGGAAAATGTACACAATTGTCAACTTACTTTAAATGTAGTCAACATATTTGGTGTCCTGAGTTTGCTTCACTGAAGGCTAATAGCCTGACTATGAGCCTCAGAGCCTCACTACAGATCTAAACAAGTACACTTTTCAACATTTAACATGCCTTTAAAGTGGTGCCATTGACATGTCCGTTCCTTTACACATTTCTTTGTTTGTTCTTTGGTTTGTTTATCTGTCTGTCCATCTGTATATCTGTTTGTCAGCTACTTCATGCATCGTTTTGTCTGTACGTTTGTTCGTCCGTCTGCATGTCTGTTATTTCACACGTTGCTTCATTTCTGTGTGTTGGTTCATTTGTCTGTTTGTTTATCTGTGCCCTTGTGTGTTGCTTCTTCTGTCCGTTTGTTCATCAATCTGTTGGTCTGCATGTCTGTCTTTTCCTATGCATGTGTTTTACATTATATTAGTAACAGTATTTGGAAGACACTGTTATCTAGAGCAACTTACAGTTTGATCATTATATCCACAGGTAGGCCAAGGTAGAGTTAGGAGTCTTCCCAAGGACCCTTATTGGCAAAGTGTAGGGTGCTTGCCCAGATAGGGGATCAAACTCTAGTCTACAACGTGGGAGGCAGAGGTGTTACCCACTATGCTATACCAAAAACTGGTGTGTGAGTTTTTTTGTCCATCCATCCATCCCTCTGAACATCTGTTTGTGTTTTCTTTTGTGTGTTTGTCCGTCCGTCTCCAAGTCTGTTTGTCCATTTCTTCACGCGTAGCATCATCTGTCCATTTGTTCTTCTCTCTGCAGGTCTGTGTGTCTGCCCCTTTGTGCATTGCTCTCTCTGTTTGTTTGTCTGTCTATCTCTCTGCACATCTGTTTATCCGTTCCTTCTTGCATTGCTTTATTTGTCTGTGCCTCAGCACAGTTCTGTATAAGCTACCATTTTGGAGATATGAAGTTATGTTGCACCGTCAGCGATGATGTGAAAACAAATCGAGACCTCTTTGAGGCCCCTTTTCCGACCCTGATCTAGAAAGCTTTGATTTTGCAAAGGTACACATCTATCATCTGGGCATTGAGTACATGCCCCCCCCAACCGACTGTAAAAGCCAATGGCGGTGGGATGGAAAGTCCCTCTCCTTGCTGGTGAGCTCAGGCTCTAAGCATGAGACCCAGCCAATCAGCTTAGCCACACCAGCCAACAGGAAGTCACACTCTGACACAGACAGTCCGTGTACGCGTTGTGGCCCTAGGGAGGAAGTGACTTGTCACTATATGCAAACTTTAGATCATAGACTGACTCTCTCCAGCTCCTCCACTCTATTAGTACCCAAAACCTGCCGTCAGTGGTCTCCTTTGTGATTATGCGTTCGGCTTCAAGCAGATAATATGGTGACAGCCCTGTACCCATGGCTCTGTCAGTGAAGAAGAAAATTTCATCTGTACATCCGCATCAGTCTGTGAAAATGTGTCTGACAGACCGGAATATCGTGTAAGTACTTTTTTCCTTCTCAGTGCCCCGCTCCTCTTCCACTTATAACCCGGCAACACAAATAATGTATTACATGTATGTGACCCAGCAAAAACGTACTGATGAGTACGTAGAGTTATTGGAGGATGACTTTTAGTATTGCCTGGACAGCAGATAGAAGTGAAACTGAATGTTCACAACCTTGAACCGCTGCCTTGTTACTTCTTAGACAACTTTTTGTTTATGTAAATGTGATAATTGCTTCCTGTATGCGCTGTCATGAAACATGTAGACTTGAGGTTTAACCTGCTAGGATGCTGAACCTTTCATGTCTCATTAGTACAAACCCTCAAGTGCCAAATTCGAGTCTTCTCACTGAATGGTTCTTATTGTGGTCGAGACATCTGATAACCGATAATGAACAATTGATTCAGTGCTGTGTGCAGATGGTGATTATGTGATTGCGATGTGGTGAAGAAGTAGGCGGGTGTCCCACAGCATGCGAAACAGCTGCCCACACAATCTCAACAGCCTGGTTGCGAAGACAGTTCTCTGTTACAATATGAGTTTTCTCAAATTGACTCATGTTGCAGCCAGGTGTGCTGTTGGCTTGTATCATTTGGAGCATTTTGTATTGTTCCTCCTGCACTTTTTTGTAGTTGTAAGAGAAGTTTCCTGTTTTGAGCAGCGTGCCCATGTTTGGAGACAGGAAATGATGCAGGGGAAATCCATGGAGAGCGCTTAAGCGGAATGACCGCATGCAATTTCTTGGTATATTGTTAGCTTTTATTTTCATTCAGAAATAGGACGTGGAAATGTGTCTATGTTCCAAAGGGGAACAACAAATGGTTGCGCTCATCAGTGGCTTTACTGGAAACCCTTAACTTCTACAGTACTTTTTGGACAAGTTGGAGACCTGTCAAAGCAGCCTCTCAAAAAAGTACTAAAAGCTATAAAGTAAAATGAGCCTAACAACCACCTGGAAACCCTGATAGACCACTGAATCAACTGTCCCCATCCGATAAATAGCACTTTCATCTTTAGAGAAAGGAGAACATGAAGGTCCAATCTGGCTTTAGATCTGAAAATATCTACAGATGCATCTGTCCATCCTTCCAATGTGAGAAGACTCAGGGCTAAGGGTCTGTAAGGATGTGTAGCTGTGAAGAAACTCTGATTGACTGTAATTCATGCAAAGATTTTTGGCAATCAAAAAATACATTCCGATTGTAGATTTAGACTGAGGTGTTTATATAGATGCTCTATACCAGTTAGTGTAGATGTTACAGTCAGTGTGAGATGAGCAGCTGTATGAGTTAACTGAGCTTTCAGTTGGCGCCCTTGTGTTTTTTAATTGCTTAAAATTATGTAGACTCAGGAAAATGTAATTCATATGTACTTATTAAAGAAGGGAGAGGTTAAATAAATTCATCCATAGTTTCGTACAGCAGAAAAGTGGATGCATTGGAGCCACTTGTAGCTTTGTTATATTTGAGAAACGTCCATCTGTGTTTAATGTGCTCTGTAGTTGGTGTAAACTGTTATTCATTTCTTCATATACTCATTTGAACAGCTTGCTATTGGAAGCTTCATGGTCATCCATCCTGATCACTATTCTAAGTCTTATTTTTTAGTTTGAAGCGTAAACCTCTCTGCAGTTCAATTTCCAGCTCCTGCTATTTTGAATGTTACAGACTTCCGCTATGATGCAAATGAACATGTTCAGAAAGTACTTCTTTACTGTCTGCAACTGTGGCAATGTAATCAGATCCAGACATTTACATGGCTACTATTCTTCTGTTTAACAGATTATAGGATTATCTTCCTCGATCGGATAGAAATTGAATTCATAATGTCCTTATTCAGACTAGACTATTCCGATTGGAGATTTATGTCAATTCCGATTGAGCGATAAGTTGAATTACTGATAAATTATAAGGCTGGATGTAAACATGGCTACTAAGAAAAGGAGACTGACACATCAAACCAAGAAGCTGCTGGTGTTCTCTAAACAATGGACTGGCCACCCCAAAGTCCAGTCCTCAACATCACTGGATGTGTTTAAGATGGTGTGAAGCAGGAAATCCAAAACCATCTTCTAAGACTGAACTTTGGAGGTGTGGCTGTTTGGGAAACTGAGTCTGCTGAAAAGATGGAAGCTGTATTAAGGGTAAAAAGTGGATACACTAAACACTCAGAATCATCTGATAATGTGATGTAATTGCTCTGACTGTGTTTGTGTGCCCTCCTATAGCCCTTATTCTGCATTATCCTGCATTATCCTTATCCTGGCTGCATATGTTTTGGTGGTCCACCACTTTCCACCTAGCAGTCACTGTAATGTGCCTGAACCCCCCCAGCACCACCACCTGTGGCTCATACATTGTTACTAGAATAAGCGACACTACCGTACAGCTTCCACATCAGTGTCAATACTGTGTTGGCAATATTCCACCATCCATATATTAGCAAGAGTGATCATGTGGTGAGAAACTGACTAATGATAAAGATGGTTGATGATGGTAGTACAGTATTCAAAGAACCTATATGGTTCTTTGTTTTATGTGTCTTCTTTTCTCAGTGAGGGCTCCTTGTGGATGTTGTCAGATCTGAAGTAAGGGTGGATCTTAATGTTCTCTCTCGTTCAGAGATGAACGTGCAGTTTACCTGATGGGGGCAACCAGATTAAGTGGCTGTTGGGTTGTTTGATTTCTCTGAAGCTTTAATTTTTAATTTTTAATTTAAACTTTCTTGTTTCTTCTGCATACATCCTAATTAAATTAAAATTATTAATAGCTGCCCCATACAGCAGTCTGATATATGGCAATATATGGATTTTAAATATTAAATATAATAACGGAGGTCCTGTGGTCGGAAACTGACTAACAATGAAGGCAGCCAATGATACTAGCACAGTATTCAAAGAAATAATAGGGTGACTCAAATGATTTCAAACTTGTGGCGACATTCATTACTGAGACATTTGGTTACTATTGTTTTCATCAGAAACTAGACCAGAATGAACTGCATTACTGTAAGTAAAAAAAACTCTTAGACCTCTGATGAAACTACAAATAGTGTGGCTTGATAACATCATCTGACTGGTCACTCCCATGAAGCTTAATTTTGTTTGGTTGTGCAACAGTAAAAAAGTAGGGCACGGTCTAAGAGAGGAAGCTGCCTGTTGCTCTAACAGTGTTGGTTACTGAACCTAAACATATTTTAGTGTTGGACTATGGTTGACTGTTAACTGTTGATCTCTGGCTGACTCTGGAACTAGAACTGGACCAGAAAGACTGCAACTGGACCATGGTCTTAGAACGAGGACCACAAAGTCCTAAAACTCATGTTATCATAGTTACTATGTTCACATAATCAGGCTGAAGTGGCATGGGAAACTGGCTGGTGATTCTGAGTGATCAGAATTGCGTCAGAATTGCTCACAGTCCTGGTTATGGGAACCAGATGTCCACCTCTACAAGCTCCCACAGAAAGTTGTTACATGAAATGGTTATGAATCCGCTGCCTGATGTTTTGGATAGGAAATAAAATGGCTATATTTGTGCTGTAAACATTTCTGTAGACACCTGGACTCCTGACATGGTGACTCCACCATTTAACACCAAAACACTCTGTTTACATTTCAAACACTAAATTATTCAGAACTTTGGAAAAATTGGGGAAATTCCTGTTCAACACGGCAACAACATCTGTCCATTTTCTTTAGCTTCATCTTGCATCTTGCCTTAAAGGGCCATTCTAGCGTAGAATTAGTGTAGAAGTAATGTAGACCAGCATTTGATTACTGATTAGTGACTGCAGTGACACTTTATTTGGATGGCTCACTGTAGATACTTTGTAGATGTTCAGTGTATCTTTGACTAATGGTCAAATAAATATGTATTAAATGCAACTGAACTTGAAAGATTAAATCTGTCCTTAACACTAAACCTAACCCTAACCCTAACCTTAAGGAAAGATAAAACCTACACCTACTTCTATCTTCTGTCCACAAGAATCCACCACAGAACACTTTTAATGTTTACTTCCACCTTCAAGATCATCAGAGGGGTGTTTTCCTAGCCTTTAAGTCAGGAAATATGGGTATACATATTCAAAAATGGGTTTTTCAAGGGTTCTTCCTGAAGACAACAGTCCTGTATAAAACCATTTGCATGTTCTTAAGAATGATGGAGTGTTGTGTATGATTCTATATAGCACCAAAAAGGGTTTTGTTATTGCTACATGGCTGACATAAAAACAGCAGGACCCATTTTGGTATTACATAGAACCATTTTAAAAAATTGTTCTATATAGAACCATGTACAACACATTCTCCATCAAGCCAAAAAAAAATACATTTTGTCATGCAAATAACTTTTTAATCATGCAAATGATCCTGGATAGAACAATGAACCATTGTCTTTACTAAGGAACCTTTGAGCAATGTTCTGTTTCAGACAACAGTTTCCAGTAGACACTACATCTGTTGTGTCTATTTTTCATTTTGTCCTTTCAGGGACAGTTTAAACGTTGGTCACTGTCGTTGGCATGTGTGCAGATGTCATTCTCTTTGTGCTGGGCCCTGAGCTGCCACTGAGCTGTGATATATTTGTGTAGCTGTAAAAGTGTGACGTCTAGAATATCTGTGTAATATCAGTTGTGCATAGATTAGCCTTGACGCTAGTTCTTGGTGTAGTCTGATCCATTCACCTTATGTTTTTTCTTTGCATCCTGTTGAGGAACTCAGAGAGTTGGCCTATGTTAACCAAGTCTCTGGGTTTCTCAAGAGAAGCCCTTCAGGAAGTTAGCTGAATGAAGCTGGTGTTTTTCGGCCAGCACCCCCCAGCTCACTCCTGGTTTAACCTAGTTTCTGTGAGCCTTTTCCTTTGATTACCATCTCAGTTTCAGTGCAAAAGGAGATCTGAGGTTCAGATTATATTGTTTATCTAACCAATTTCAAACTCATTTTATCTGTGTTTTACATGTTATTGTACATGTAATTTACTTGGCCAGCTGCAGAGAACAAACACTTAAATATGCCGCATGACTTCCTCAATATAAAATATGTGAACTACTGCCAATTTTAGGGCTTCGAAACTGCAGTTATATTGTAGCTGGCTTGTGCAAAGCAAGAGCAGTATATATATTATATATATAAAAAATAGAAAAAAATGGAAAAAATATATTCCAATATATATATGTACATGTGTATATATACTGTATATATATACCAGAATCAGTGTAAACAATAATTTAGACTGATATGGGCAATATATCAGGCCAGACATCTCGGCATGGAGTTGTAAAGGATCCCATGCAGCTTCTTACGCAGAAGAAGCATTCTTACGCAGTTCAGATTTTGTGGTAGGTGTGGAGGTGGAACGACACCATGCCTTCTGGAAGTGTAACATGTCACAACAAACTGTTAATCTTGTGCCGACCATGGTGCCTCCACACACGGATTCGCTGGTCGCCTCCACCAAGAAAAAAGCGGGACTCGTCACTGAAGATGACCCGCTGACATTCTGAAGCAATGTTGACGCGGTGTTAAGGGCAGTTGTGCATGTAGTCCAGCATCGTGCAGCCATCTGCCAATGTTGCCAACAGGAAGATTCATGGAGGGCATTACTGCTCGCTGATTGTCCGCAATCGTGGCTGTTGGGTCAGTCAGGTGCAGCAATAAGGCCCGTCCTTGCTTATGCTACATGCGCAGCAGAACATGAAACTTGAATCATTTGCATGTCTAACGATGTCAAACCTACCCACCAAGTTTCATTCATGTTGACTGATTCCTTCTGGGTGCAACTTTTTGTGCAACTATTCTTTTGATGAGTGTGTGGCACTGAACAAGGTGCTTCAACGTGTAGATATGTGGGTCGTCTCCACCAAGACAAAACGGCATGACGCCGGCATGACACCATTGCAGTCTTGCAGACATGGTGTTAAGGGTAGTTGTCATAACAGTCTGCGTGCATGTAGTCCTGTATCATGCAGCCATCCACCAATGGTGCTGGCACTAACAGGATGACTCATGCAGGGCATCACTGCTCGCTGAATGTCCGTATTCATGCCTGTTGGGTCACCGTGCATGTCGGACAATTCATCGGCTTTCTCTTTGTGTGATTCATGTAGGACAACCTTATATAGTCAGTCAGGTCAGTCACAATAAGGCCTGCCCTTGCTTACGTCACATGCATGGCCGAGTTTATAGACACACACAATACATTTACATATATCCACCTACTCAGCCTACAGCAGGTTAGCCCCGCCCATTCACACTTTAATTATAAGAAGTTTTTCAGCCTGGATTACTTTTGAACAAGGCAGTCAATCAGAACAGATCCCTTTTACATTCATTACTACACGACAAACAGGCTGTTTGTTTTATACGTGACAAAGATAGATTCGAAAAATGGACATATTAAAATGACTTATGAATAAGGATATGGTTTTGGTACATAAAACCCCAGACATAAATACATATATGGGTTATGGACAAAACATGCATTTTTTAAGTCTTTTAATTAATTTTAGTTTCTTTTATCAATGGTTCCGTTCCACCTTAAATTCTGCAGATTCTACAGGTGTCAGAATGCAACTGTAGCACCACTTATATCGCTTGTGTGCCAACTATAGTTCACACATCTATAACAGCATATGAAACAATTTAAAATTGCTAAATAAATGCAATTTATGGCACCTTTAAGGTCTGTCAGGTCTTTTTTTTTGACATTGCTTTTTAAGTCTCTTTCCTATAGCCCTTTTTTGAATTCATGGTTAGTGATGTCATGAAATCCAACACATTTAAACATGTAGTCTGCAGGAGATTAACTACAGTTAGTAACCAAAATAGCCTGTCTTGGATAAAGAGAGATTGGAAAATGGGCATGTTAAAGTGGATTTTTTGGCTTTTGGTGCATAAATAGGTAAATATGTAGAATGTGATCCCTTTTAGCAATTTATGCATGTTGCATCACCTGTGCAATATACTGCAGCCGAGGTTCATTTTGCATATTGTTGCTGTCAGAACAAAACCTCTCCATCTCCATGTTTGTCATTTTCCAGTGTTTGATATAATGTGAAAACGCTTTTTACGTTGGTTGTAAATATCATTACAAAAGAAATGGCCCAGAATGACTTGGCTGGGAGAAGTCTGGTTCCATTCCATTAAAAGTAAAGTATGTTTTTTCCTTTCCTGTAAAGTAACCATTTAGGAGATAGGAGGTTTTGTTCCAGCAGCAAGCCATAAAATGGACTGAACTGCATATTTTGTTGTGATGGCCAGCTCTTGTGGCTAATCTTTTCTCACACCCCTCGACACCCCATTGTCATTTCGTAGGTGAGATGTCCTATTTTAACCTTGTGTCACCTACACAACGCTCAAGGGGAAAGGAAGACGGCCTCCGATGCAAAAGTGTGTTTTCCACCCGGGTTAGTGTTCCCTAGTGGAAACTATACCAACTTCAAAAGAAGCCTCAAAGATAAAGACCTCTTGTTTGTCCTTTCAAGTGCCTTGAAGTGAAGGTCATTAGAGGGTCAGCAGAAGAAGATTTGCTGCTGTGTCGCAACCATGCCGATTTTACTGGCTAAAGATAGCATCGACTCAAGCTCGGTGGAGCAGAAGTTCTTCACTAAGCATTCCTGCATTCTTGAGGACATTCCCTCTTTTGCCCCATTTGTCAGATTACTCCCTGACCTTTGGGTAATGTTGTGTATCTTTCATGCTACATTTCCGTGCCTCATTCTTTTAGGGCTGAACCCTCCGTTTCAGATGTCCCATGGCACTAGATAAGCTCTCAGCTCCACCCTGTAAGTTTACAAAGTAATTTAGGAGAAATCAGATTCAGACATCAGACACTCTTTTATTTTTTTCCCCCATCTTTCACTGCTTCATACGCCCTGGTGTGCATCTGCAGACCGGCACTAGGGCACCAGCAGTCGCACGGTGGCCTTGAAACAGCAAACTCTGCTGGAAATCTGTGACCTGCAGAGCGATCAAGAGCTCACACATTCCACGGGAAACGTGCTGTTTCCTGCCTTTCCTGTCTTGGCTTTGTCCGGTCCACGGTCAAGGTTTGGCTGGAGGGTTTGGGCTGGTCGGGCTGGCTTTATTAGGACTGTGGTGAGAAGCTCCTCAGTCTCGTATGGATCTCCTCCCAGGTTTAAACTCAGCTGCCAGCATGTTCAGTGAGAGCACAGCAGTAAAATGCATAAGAAGGCGGATGAGTAAGAGGTAAGCACAGCCTGTGTGTGAGAGAGAAATAGAGAGAGAGAGAACTAGTGAGAGAGCTGAGTGGTGAGAGGATTTGGAGTTTTGATTTCAGCCTGGAGTTGCTGCTTGGTTTTGCATACCAGTCTAACTTTACCTTGTGAAGTACCATTTTGGACATGCAGTGGTTTTGGTGCCAGATTCGACCTTGCTCTGGAGTCAAGTGAAGATGCTACGCAGATTCAGAACAAAACTGAAGCTGAACTATCTAAACTTTACATTACAAGCAAGCTCACGCCTGAAAGATAAAGTAGGACTTCAATTGTGTTTGTCATTTTTGTTGTTCTCCCCATTTCCTGTCTGAGTTCTTTAAACACCTCTTCATGTATGTCTTTCTGGGGCATCGCATAGTTGGTGTTGGCTGTTAACTGACTGACTAATATTTTTCAGTTTTGCTACTCAGTTGCCATAAATAGCGTAAATAGCCATAATTTTTTACCCACCTACTATATTTCCACAGTCACTGTCTATTTTATCAACACCACCTACCATATTGGAGCACTTTGTAGTTCTACAGTTCTACTGCAGTCCATCTGATTCTCTGCATACTTTCTTAGCCTCCTATAACCCCATTGTTCAGTGCTGGAGACCCTCACAGGATTACCACAGTGCAGGTATTATTAGGGTAGTGGATCATTCTCAACACACTGACGTGGTGGTGATGTGTTAGCATGTGTTGTGCAGTGTAAGTGGATCAGACGCAGCAAAGCTGGAGAATAGTCCGCAAATCAAAAAAGACTAGAGGATGACAAACACAAACTGTGCAGTAACAGATGAGCTATCGTCTCTGACTTTACATCTACAAGGTGGACACGCAAGGGGGGAGTGTCTAACAGAGTGGACAGTGAGTGGACAGTGTTTACAAACTATAGCAGCTGATCCACATGTACCAGCGCAATACACACCACCACAATGTTAGTGTCACTGCGGTGCTGAGAATGAATCACCACCAACGTTATACCAGCTCTGTGGTGGATTAGTGGGGGTTCTGACCATTGAAGAATGGTTGCCTATATGTAGAGTAAAATGACCTATTTGTCATAGCCTTTTAAATATAATAAAACATTCCTGTGTTGTTTACGTGTCATATATTAATAGTATTAGACATGTACGTATACTCTTTCCAGGCATACCTGTCTTAACAGTCAGGATTCCCTTTTAAATATCCAATAGAGATGAGCAATATGGCAAAAATCACAATACTCAGATATCTGATCAGCTGGAACAGAGAAAAAAGAGCCAGCAAACTGCAACCAGTGTAATTTTTATTCTGTATTTTGCACTTTGGCTAGTTAAACTGGGCTAATTTCACCTACTTTATAATGATACATGCATGTTCTACAAGTATAGACTCTATACACTATATGTTCAGAAAACTGTATTGTGTTGTAACATAATTTAATTACAATAAAGATAAATATCATGTAGTCCAGCTCTAATATTCTGGAATGGCTACTAGGGAGTCTGCAGAAGGAGGCCATTGAATGGACGTCTCATGTTGACTCAAAATCTTTCTTTCCTTCTATAGAAATATGGCAACTACACAGATCTCCTGGCCCGTCCCCATGAGGGCTATCGGAGCTCAGAATCTTCTGACCATGCCTGGAGGGGTCACCTTGTCTGGGTACCTACACAAGAAGGGCGGGAGCCAGTTCAGCTTGATGAAATGTGAGTACTCAATGTTAATTAAATAGCCAACTCAGTTTTTCCTCCTGGCAGTTTGGAATCTGCTTTAGGCTGAAATGATTGACACTTTGGTCATCCTGGAATATGTTTGATTTCCATGCCAATCCCACAGGGCCTCTACGCTACGTTATAATCCACAAAGGTTGTGTCTACTACTTCAAGACGAGTACCTCAGCCACACCACAAGGGGCATTCTCCCTCAACGGCTACAACAGGCAAGTTCATTTCCACTGCTTTAGTCATGAAAATGTGAAGTGCTGGACACCCCAGCAAAAACACTATTTACATTTGCTTCTAGGTTGCTAAATAGAGTTAGAGCTGCTAGAAATATGCAGCTCACATAGAGCTGAAAATGGACACACGCTGCTATGTTTCACGCTAGTTAGCCACATCCTGTCCCCGACTGAGCCCCTTAAATGCACATCTTAACAGGTACAAGAGTTTCAGATCTGCCCACAAGTGCATAGAAGCCTGGGTTCTCATGCCTGTCAGGTCAGCGGAGACGTTGCATGCTTTCTTTTCAACTTTCCATAAGCTGGGTTCATATGAGAAAGAGCACTGAGACACTGAGGAGCCTGCAGTAATCCTTTCAGTTCCTCCCTGTGTGGGCCTGACGTGGCGTAGGCAGCGTAAGTGTAATTGCTGTGTGTAGTCACCAGGCCCTGCTGTGGAATGGTAAAAATAGTCCTATAATACAGCAGCAAGCAGAGCGTCTGTACGGAGAGCCCCACCAGGCCCAGCATTAAAAAGAGTGGGCGTAAACTGAGGTTACAGTAGATTTGCTATGAAATTTTAATAACTGATGTTCATAGTAAAAAATCACAAGGAGACCATATTAGATCTATTTTTTTTTAGATTAGAACTATAAGTAGCTATGCAAGGCATTACAATCAATTATAAATAATGAAATAATTCAACAAAGTACAACAGTGTGCAAGACTCAAAGACCACCCTTCTAGTATCTAGTGTCCAGTCAAAACAGCCATTAAGTACAAAATATGTAATTTTCTGGAGATATTTTTTGAAGGGAATAGATATCACTGGAGAAAAACTGGAGTTTCCAAACTGGAGTTCAACTGGAATTTAAAAATGATGTGTTTGGGGTTACTTGAGAAGCAAGGACTGAACTTGAACCTGCAGAAAAACTGAAAGCAGATCTGCTGCGCTCAGACCCGGCAAAGCATCACAAAACATTTCTTAAAATAGAATCGGTGGTGCGTCGTACGCTCTATAACAGCTGAGTAGGCCATTCTTGGTGTCCTTTTCAAAGAATTTTCGGAGCCTGATAAAAAAAAAAAACATGCCTTCTAACGTCTTTTCAGTTGTTGCACATGCCAAGCTGCAGTATGTTGAGAACTTTACCTTAGCATGTAGTGTGTGCGCTACGTTTTTAGTAGGGCATATGGTTCATATACTTGCCACTGCTGATTGCATAACACATCAAACCAGAGATAACATATTTCAAAGGCCATTTTGCACCATTACAACAAAACATGACGTAAAACCCAGAAACCGCTGCGAAATACTGAAAAAAAATCACATTGTATTTCGTTTTGACACTGTGTTTTTTTCTTACATACATGTTTTCTGTTTTTTTTTTTTTCGTGGTGCTGAATAATGTGTACATAATGGGCATTTTAACTGAAAATTAAATAAACAAAGGGTGGTCTCTGGCTTTTGCATGGTCCTGTATGTACAATTGTTTTGTTCCAAAAATCTCTATTTTTTTAATATAGAAATGCCCTTTAAAAATGTATATATTGTTCTACTGTCTTATACTGCACTACTATTTAATAAGTGTTTATATGGTATAACTATATTATATAGTCACTGAAAACAAGTGTCTAAAAAGAAGTTAAATATTTATTTTTTAGATTATATTATATGTATATTTTGCAATATACGTACAGCAATCTCAGAATGAGAAATATTAGCTATATCGACTAGATATAAGATACCTTAGCTTGCCAAGATGCCATTTTTTGGATTTGCAAATGTCATTAAATCTAAAATTTTCAGAACAGAGACACTATTGTTGTGTTTGGTTGACAGAGTCATGCGGGCAGCAGAAGAGACCACGTCCAGCAACGTGTTCCCATTCAAGGTTGTGCACTTCAGTAAGAGACATCGTACGTGGTATTTCTCAGCAGCGAGCGAGGACGAGAGACGGGTGAGACTTCTAATAATTATTTCATCATCAGGGCTGTCTAGACTGGAGGAGGATTTTCCAGTTGATCTATCATGTTCACAGTGATGTTACGTGTGTCGTGGAAAGAAATAAAAAAAAATTATGCTGATGTAAATATACACTTGACTTTACTGTACGCTAATACAGTATAACCGGATTGTATTGCGTGCAGTTGTAGAGCACTTCTATTGGTCCATTCATTATGAAATGTCAGCACTATATGGAATTACATGATCTTGCTATGACTTTGGTGGATAAACATTCACTCAGCTCACAAAATGTAAAAATGTACATTTTGGGGTCCTTCAAGAAAAAGGGTGTCTTTGTCTTTACAGTTGTATGCAAACATTTGGCTACCTTGTCACTAAAACTGGCTCAGATTTAAGCTCTCTGTAGAGGACATTTTAACATATTTCACTTAGAATCAATCGAAGCACGAAGAATGTATGTTGTAGATTTAGCCCACGACTGTATCTGCATTTCTCATCTCCAACAGAAATGGATGCGTCTTCTGAGGAAAGAGATCGACCACTATAATGACAAGAAGGACTTCCTTGATGCAAGGTGACTCTACTTCTTCTCTTCTTAAAGGAGAGATTAGGGCTTCTGCTGGTTTGCGTTTATGTATAAACACCTAATCACATGGCTGTTCATGTGAGCAAGAGCAAGATGTTACCTACAACTAAAGCCTGAACTGATGAGACAGTAGACTGACCTGAGCTTTTAGCCTGTTTGACGTACTATATATTTTATGTGAACAGAAAATGCTTTTTTCTTTTAATCTGAAATCAACTGTATGGCTTCAGTTTTGATCACTTCAAAAGCTGGTATTTGGTGAAGTGAAATTGTCTTAATTCCAGTCAATATTAAGACAATAAGTCTAATATTTCTAATTTATAATATACAAAAAATAAAATTTCACCTGAAACTATACCATTAAGACAATTTTACCTGAAACTATACCGTGCTTTGCACTGCAAATCTAATTATATGCTAGTGAAATTTCATGAATGGATTCGTCTCCTGGTTTCTGTTTTCGGTACTGTTTTCCTAATGGCACTTTCCAGGACAGATTTTGCCTTAAAAACACTTGGTGGTCAGGTTCCCGTTTATTATTCCAATACATATTTGCTAAATCAGTAGTTATGCTATGGCTGGCTTTGCATTTATTGTTAAAGTATGTATAGTATATGTATAAATTGTACATTCTTGTTCCAGTAGTGTGACATTTTTTGCAAGTTTATTTTGTCATTTGTGTTGCTTAGTCTAGAGGAATAGTGTCTCTATGGTGTTGCAAAGCATCCTGTCGGTTTTAGTGAGTCCTGGGATTTTTCCATTGTAGCTAGGCACATATAAAAATAAAGTGTTGAGTGTGCTTTTAACTGCAGTTGCCTCTTTACAGAAGTAGAGCCATATATATTGCTTTTTTTATTTTTTTGTAGCTTCTCACACCATCAGCTGTGACCACTTCTCTTTTCTGATAAATGGGCCTTGTGCATGCTACTGAGCCATTCTCCATCCATCTGTGTTCCATAGTTGTTCTGATGTAAAGTGGAAACAGTCAGTAATAGATTTAGATGGAAATTTCTTTCATTTCTTTAATTCCAGTGAATCTGAGTCTGATGCTGAGAGTTTCTATGGCACGATAGAAAGTCCTCTGGAATGCACCAGTGTCCCAGATCATCCAGACCAAGGTAGGTTGTGACTTAGTGACTTGCAGCTGGAATTTCCTATTAGATACACAAAATTGCACCAGAGTGTGCAAAGGTCAGAGACCATCCTGTATTTATTCACTTACCAGTCAAAATGGCCATAAAGTACACGTTTCAGAAGGAAAATAAGTAAAAAAACAAGTGTTTCCAAAAGTTATAGCTACAGAGGGTAAATGGGACACCTAACAAACAAGAAGACCTAACAAAGCCACCAAAACTGTCCCCATCTGTGAGAGAGAGGTAAACATCAAGCTCCACTCTTGCTTTAGATCTGAAAACATGTTTTTGTTCATCCATTGGGAGAAGACAGCTCAGCGTTGTGGGTCTGAAAGGATGTGTACCGGTCAAGAAGCTACTCACTGAGAAAAGGAGATAGACGCATCAGACAAAGATGGTGTTCTCAGAAGCTGTCGTAAAGGAAAACAGTGGACACATTTAATACAGGAATCTTTTTAAACAGAAGTTTTCTGGTCTCTGTCTTTGTTAACCACAGCTGGTGCCGGCCATTAATGGCAATGCTCTTTACGCCTCTATTGACCTTGTATTGACACCTGAACACCTTTTTTTTAATTTTGTAGAATTTGATGACGACAGTGATGAGGAGGATTATCTTAAACCTGATGGCTCACCAGGTAGCTGCTGCACTTCAACACCTTATTTTACGTCTGTATTTGTATTGAATCATCAAGTGAAATGTAATTAATCTCATCTGCTCTTCCAGTTCGACCGATGGCACCTCCTCCATCTTACCCTCCACCCCCTGTCCCACACCTCGATAGAGAGGTCTCCACTCCCAACCACTTTAAAGGACCTCCACCTCCAGTGCCCCCTCCACCCAACAAGACTCCACCATGCCCAAACCCCATGAAATTCTTACCTTCTCTGCCAGGTCCTCCTCCCCACTCAGACCCCATAAACAAACCCCCACCCCCACTGCCACCACATCCATCCTTTCCTCCTAAACCAGGCCTGAGCAGGACCATTGGAGGCTCAGTAAGTCCCTCCTTGCCAGTTCCCCCACCCCAATGCCTCAAACAGTCCATCACTGCTGGCAAGTCCTTATCAACCCTTCCTGCATATGACAAAAAGCCCGCTTCTTCTGTGGTCGTCAAAACCCCTTCCACCCTACCCATCTGTCACGACCTGGAGAAGAAAGTGGTCCTGAAAAGTGGGGACAACCCAAGGTTGCTCAGTGCACATAACCACTACCCGGGGAGCAAACCAGCAGAGGAACGAAAGCCCAACTCTACCAAGTCTCCTCTTCTCATGCCCAAACCTCCACTACCAGGCCTCAAGCCCAAACCGGATCGGCCGTCTTTCCAGTAGGTGTCCTCTTTCACTGCTGTTATTTCAGTTTGAGTGTGGTTTAAACGTTACGTAAATGCTTGTTTTTCCTTGTTTTGCCTTTTGTTACATAAATGTAAACATTCAAGTCATTCTCACGAACACTGCCTTAGAACATATCCATAAACATTTGAGTGCCATAAACACTGTGCTGATAAAGGAGCTTCATCTAATGGTACAGCACAAAGTTCCTATTCCAATTTTCCTATTTTACATTTCTTTTACAATCTTTTTCCTTTACAGAGAAGGACAAAAAAGACATTCTTTACTTTTAATGCAAGTAGCTTTGAAGCATTTCAAATGGCCTAGTCACCATGAAATTTTCACACAACAGAGCAGCTGCTGAGCTCAATCAATGCTGAAAAGTCAAAATACAAGAATGGAACAAGAACAATACGTATCTCTCATTACCAGTATTAAAACATAATTTTCTTATATTGAAATGAGTTTGCTTTACTATTTACTGTTCAATCTTTTAAACAAAGATTTAAGGATGCGAACCACAATAACAAAATGTTATGTGACAAGCAGAAAACCTTAATGTACAGTTCAAACAGTGTAGCGAGTGATGATGAGAATTTGGTGGTTTACGTTGTAAAATAAGTAATTAAATCATTAAGATTTATTTGTAACTATTGATTCAGGCATGATTGTTTGTATGTTAAAAAACCAAAGGTTCCAGTATTCGTCATGTTCATAAGAATAAGCAAGTAAACACTTTGAAACAAATTGGCAAAAACTGCACATTCTAAATTTACCATAGCTGACATGTCACAACCAATAATGCATTTACAGATAAACACAAGGTTTGAGAAGCTGTCCGGCGTGAAATGTACAGAGTAAACTAACAACTTTGAATTAAAGTTGTCTGAGATCCCGATGTGGAAGATGTAACTCCTATTTGCACAGCTTGTTTAGCAAATTTTCCACCTTAAATGGTGCCTTAGTTACTATTCCTGTACAACCTGTAGACTTTAAGGTGGAACAGAACTTTAGATCAAGAAGCTGGTAAATAGGAAGCAACTTCAGACTCATTTAAAGATGAACATCAACCATGTACCGTTGGCAGTTCGGTTCTTTGGGAAGTAAAAGTCTGGAGAGGTAGATTTCTCCTCGAAGCCAACCAGTTTTCTTACTGTTGCTCCGTCATCATTGCTTGTAAATGTTGGGGGTGTAAATATTAATAAGTCTCTTAGGTAACAGTTGAGGATTTTGGAATCTGCTCGTTTTACTGTCCTCTTTTGTAAATGCAGGATCTGTATTTGAAGGATGAATAATAATGTTTGATGTTCACGGTCTGTCTGTTCTGTATACTGAACTCACCGAATTCAACTTTTCTGTTCTTGGGGCACAGTTAAAACTGTGATAAGACGATTACTGTCCCCGCCATTTGTGGAAATGTTTGTTAATCAAGAAAGCCGATAGCAGAATAGAGATGATCAAGCTATGGACTCTGGGATCAAACACATGGTGTACATTTTCACATTCCTTTTCCCTCAGAAGATCATCCCCTGACGGCCAAAGCTTTCGAACCTCCATGGACGAGAACCCCTTGAAAAGGAGAGTCCGAGTTGAGAACGGTGAGGAAGACTCCGACAACGATGATTACGAGAATGTGAGTGAACCTCAAGCGCACCACCCACTGCTTACGGGGACAATAAGGTTGGGGCCATGAGTCACTTCCTCAAAAACACTGGCAGCAAAAATAGATTCAGTTTTGTGTGGGATTTACATCAGACCCTCTTTATAGCTGTCATATGTTATGCTTTGCTGTCACTGCATGAACTCTGCGTGTTTTTGAAGCTCTGTTACTCATCAACCCAACCTAAGATGTTTTTTTAAGTGAGGATGATGTGGGAATTCTTCAGTATAAACACAGACGCAATGGACACTTAGACACATGTAAGAAGTCTAAAGGAAGAAAAATGAATAACTCATTGTCTGTCTCACATTTTCAGGTGCAGCTGCCTGACTCTGTCTTTGTGGACACGACAGAGACCACATTTGTTGAAAAGTAAGGCTGATTTTCATGACACTATTCATGACATTATTTATGATGTTAGCTTACAATGTATCTTGATTGATACAATGGATCTCAGGAGACACGTGCAGGTTGACTGGTGGTTTTGATAGTAAATAAAATGTCTATATTCATGTTTTAGACATGGCGACCCCTGGTTCCCATCACCACCTCTGTAGAGAACCATTTCTGAACCAAACCACTCTGAAAGGACTAAAGGACTAAATCATTATTTAACACTGTGCCTCAATGTTCTGATTCATTTGTGCAGTTGTTCTGAGTTATGGTACAAAAAAGGTACACATTATACACATCATCATCAGTTATTAATTACATACATACAAACCCCCAATGCCACTTGGAGAAACTGTAATGTACATTTTTAGTCAGGGAAAGCATGCAGGACTACAAATGAAACAAAGAGCTCCAGTGCATGAGATCTGAGTAAGATGGAGAGAGTAAATGGAGAAGGTTGTCCAGCTTTGCTTGTTTTGGTTTGTAAAGAATCATTGGACATTTACAGTATTATATAGTGTAATATATATTTTTCAGATCTAGTTATTTCTCAGCAACATCCATCCAAGTGCAAGTAGGAATCATTAAACTTCAGCAGCACAAAAGCTGTTTAATACCCCCCTCTAGTGGACTAAAACAGCAGCGAGGTAGTGAAGTGTGTGAACTTAAGCCTCTGTCTCTCTCTCCCCATTAATCCTTGCTTATTACTGTCATTTCAGATTGTTTAAAGAGGCAGCTGTCTCCCCACATGACGGCCTCTACTGCATCCGAAACTCAGGAACAAAGACATCAAAGGTACAGCACAGCGTGAAGCATATGCGGATACTCGGGCATGAAATAAGCAGTGTGTATTTGTGTGTGTGTGTGTTTAAATAATGTTCTCCTTTTGTTCTTCTGAAGGTGCTGGTGGTGTGGGATGTGAGTCTGAACAAGGCCAGAAATTACCGGGTGTTTGAGGAGGTAACTATCATCTCCATGTACTAAGACGTGTGTCCTTGTTAAAGACCCAGAGAACCTAAATCTGTGTGTCTTTCTAATGAGGTTAATCTTGTTCTACTAATTAAACCCTCTGGATAACGTTCTACTGACCAATAAATGGCAGATATATATTTTACTATATATATATATATATATATCAATGTAATTAAGAGCTTAATTTAAACAGAACTACGTGCACTGCCTGCTTCACTATTCTTTAAATCCATATGGTAGCCTAACATTATTCATCGATGACGAAATCAGGCCGCATTTTCTGATTGCTAGATAATCTATATGAAAAAAACAAATATACCAGATGAATATATGAAAACAAATAGTCAAATCTGCATTTTTGAACAGACAATTGTGATTCTTAGTCATTTACAGCCATTTACAGTGGAAAGAGCAACAGGTACTTATAATGAATAATTATTATATTATTATTAGATTATATTATTATTATAATTATTAATGATCCAAAACCCCCTAAGAAAAACGCACACGGTAAATTATGTATACAGGGTTACTGGGATCTACCCCTGGAGCCAGGCTTACGAGTAGTGTTGCTCGGCAAGCACCAGCTGGCTGTGCAGGCCATGTAACCTGGTTTTGGCTCAGCCCAAAAAAAGAACGTGAGGGGACCATTGCCAGCCCACCACCCGTGAGGTTCAACATGGGGGACCGGTGCAGTGCCTTATAGGCAGTAAGGGATGGCGGGGAGGTGCTTGGCGGAATGGATCCCTTCAGCATTCTTTTAATATATTGTGTTGCAGACTAAGATGATGATAACGTTGCTGTGATTCATATGTTGGTGTAATAATCACAGTGCTGGCGTGACAGTGTTGACAAATGCATGCTGGATGCTTATACACTAAAGACCTGAAAAGAAGAGAAAAAAGAGTAATGACACAGTTCCCTTACAGACCCAAACAGATCTTTAAGCGCGCGTAAAACATAAATATCCACATTCATAGTCTTGTGGTCTCTCTCTCTCTCTCTTTCTCTCTCTCTCTGTTTCACCTGGATCTGTAGGACTCATCAGTGTTTTTGGAAGCAGACATGACGTTTCCATCTTTGGCAGCTCTGGTGGAGCATTACCACAGCCATCCTCTGCCCAACCACGGCTCCCTGTGCTTACAGCAGCCTTACGGGTACACGCCACCCAGGTGACACAATCACCCCTGCGTTTGGGACTCTTATTCACAGCTCTGTGGCTCCAGCACTGCAGCACAGATGCGACTGCGCCCTCTGCTGGCTGCAGCATTTCACTACAATTACGGTGCCTCCGCGCTATGGACAAGCTAGATTTGCCAGTGAGTTTGGGCATACGAATGGACAGAAACGAATGCTTGTGATCATCAAGAAGTCTTCATAGATCAAAGTGAACCTGATGGAGATCAAACAGAGTTTAGCAACCAGGTTGCTATTCCTTCTTTTGCACAGAGATGAACCTGCTGAAACAAGTCACTGAAACGCTATGTGTTTATCATCCATAGCTTGATAAAAGGAACACAAGGTGAGCTCTTGTTCTCATCATGAAAAAGATACAACCCAGTATTTAAAAAGGTTTGGAAGAGACTCCAAAGAGGTGTAGCTATTTATAGTTGTCCTATTGACAGAAGGTCATGGGTTTGAAGGCAAATGATGCTGCAAGTCCAGCATAACAAAGCCCTGCTTAATGTGATGCAGTTCAGTTTATTAAATAGTTTAGATTTTTTGCACTACTAGTGCACTGGATCAATTCATTGCCATTTTGCCCACACCTAGTTGGTAAAACACTGTATCATTTCTCATATAACACCATCAGGAGAGGTTTCATTTGAGAATTACAGTTCAAAAGATTAGACTCACTTGAAAGTAAAGGGGAATTCCATTTCTCAGTATTTGGGAATAATTGAATATTTCAGATGTAAAGAGTGACGCAGAGTGGTCTGGTGTGAAATGGTTCAGATTTCTTTACAGTGTTAAAGAAAGTATTCGAGTGCAACCATGTCTACATAGACATTTTATTGACTATCCAAAACCACCAGTGAACCAACACGTGTCTTCTTAGGTTAGTACTGTGTATGGAATGTTGATGATTGTAATAATAGTGGGTTTTTGAGGCCTATTTTGCCTAATAACATCCTGCACATATCCCTCTACCATGAATGGATTCAGATAATATGTTTTAGGCCACAAACATATCATAAAACAATGTTTCAGGCATCAGGCAGCATATTCATAACCATTTCATGTAATAACGTTCTATAAGGGGGTTTTTGTGAGGATGTCTGGTTCCCATCACCACCACTCTAAACAGTTCTAACTCTGTATGTTTCTCTAGAATGGAAGTATTTCACTCCAAGCCACTCTGAATGACTTTGTTTACAACTATTTAATTATGCATAAATTCTGGTGGTTTAATGCTGTTTTATTAAAACTTGTAGAGTACATTGATACAATCTAGGGGGTATGTTTAGGTGTTTCATTCAATATATTCAAAGTAAAATGTTTTGAAAGAGCCAAAAGTTTTTAAATGACAAATAATATATTGGAATTGTCTTTACTGATTACGTTTGCACATTTCTGCATTGTCGAATAGAAGGCATTTATTCTTGTTGCTATACTGTTTTCTTACTTATCTGAGAATCATCTACAGCTCTGCTCATTGTTCTGGATTTAAAATATATTTATTGTTTCGCAGTTTTTGACGAGGTAGTCAATGCCTGTGAAGTTGATAGCATCATATTAGAATCATATTATATATTTTTATGTTTGATGAATTTTTGCCTGTAGTGTCAATGTACAGTTTTGAAGTTCTGTATGTAAACTACTTTTTATATTAGAATTGGATTCTACTCTTCTTACTAAAAAGAACATGAAAGCCAAACAAGACAGTTCTTATAAAAAACTCCAAAAGCTGCCAGCAACAATGTAAATATTTGCATAGGCCATCATTTGATCAGATTCTATGTAAATTCTGTAAACATCTCGTTACCGGAGTAAAATTATGCATTTTGTATTAGTTTGTATCTTTTTAGAACCTGATTTGTGAAAATGCACATATGTAAATAAACCTTTTTTGTACTGAAGCTGAATGATTGTTATATTCTGTGAGGGTGCAAGTTTACACTTTCTGCTCCAAACATTCGGTGAATTGTTTATCCTGGAGGAGACGTTTGCTAAAAATGTTAATTCTCAGCATCCGTTTAATTTGCATATCGCTGCTGTCAGAGCAAAACCTTGTATCTCCAAAATGACAACTTTACAGGAGAAGGAAAAAACATACTTTACTTTTAATATCAGTCAGTGTAACCAATGTTTCCATGTCATTTTGGGTTATTCAACTCACTAAACACTGTATTGAAAATTGTCTGTGTCTGCTCTACCTGACGTCTCTGTGGATAGTTCATCTTATTTTGGTTTGATATTTTGAGAATGCGAAGAGCAGATGGCTGCATGATGCAGTATTACATGCACGCACGCCGTTACGACGACTGCCCTTAACACCACATCAACGTCACCAAAGACTGCAATGGTGTCGTGCTAGAATGTCATGGAGTCTCAGAAATGGTAGCGTCCTTGTGTGGAGGCAGCATGGTCAGCGGCAAGATGTACGGTTTGTTGCCATGCGTCACATGTCCAGAAGGCCTGGTTTCGCTCAACCTCCATCCCTACCGCAAAATCTGCAGGAACTGAGTGAGAATATTCAAGCTGCATGGGATGGATTATCACAGGACACCATTAGGAACCTCTACAACTCCATGCAGAGATGTCTGCATGTTGCAGTGGCATTAGTGGCCCGACGCCATACTAAGAGACACTACTTCTGTATGTGTAGCTCAATAAATATTGCCATATCAGTATAAATTATTCATCATTTATTTTTCCTGGTAACCTTTATCTGTGTATATGATGTATATATATATAGATTGCTGCAAAACTCATTACGCCATTATGTCTCAGGCAGATATGTAAATGATTACAGGTGTGGTCTGGTTATGTGAGGGCATGCACAAACAGGCTCCAGACTGCCAAGTCAGACCACCAGTAGAGAGGATCATTGATTCGCCAACAAGCACGAGCAGCTTTTACAGTTTTCTTGTCCACCATCCAGACACTGGTGGCACCTTCTTTACACACCCCTGTTTCTGCCCAAACCATTTCCAGGTACTTAGTCTGTAACAATGAATCCAGGTTCTGTATGAGATCTTACAACAGTCGGGTTACAGTATGGAGGCCTCGTGGTAAGCAATCCACCTTCAATCCACCTTTGCTGTGGAGAAACACATTGCCCCAACTGCAGGTGTGATGATCTGGGAAGTCACCACATACTACAGCCGGTCACCCCTGGTAGTAATATGAGGGGCACTAACAGCTCAGCAACATGGGCAGGACATTCTCCGGCCACATGTGTTGCCTTTCATAGCAGGGCTTCCCACTGCCATTATATATATTATATACATATAGAGAGAGAGATACTTAGAGATACATACATATAAACATACATATAGACATACAGAGATACATACACATATACATAGAGAGAGAGAATTCAAACACAATATAAAATAATAAATATTAAGATATTAATACATATAATAATTTTAAAACAACTGAACTGAAGCTCTTTATTTGATATAAATCAAGTAAACATAAAACCAGCATATTTCCTCATATGTTAAAGAAAGCATGACAGTTCTGTAAGCAGGTATTAAAAGTGACTAGAGTTTTTGTTTATTGGTATTTACTGACATTTTTACAAACATCATTCATTCATCTTCTAAGCCTCTTATCCTTCTGAGTCACAGGGGGTGCTTGAGCTTATCCCAGCGTTCATTGGGCAGAAGGCAGGAAACACGCTGGTCAGGCTCCCAGTCCATCACAGGACAGTGTTTTACAAATATAACAAAGCTAAAACATCAGTTTTATCAGGGCTCGGATGAAGTCTTAGTATCCAGCAGAATATGTTTGGTAGATCTGGCTACTGAATAAGTGATTATAATGGAGGTTCATAAATATTCAGGGACTGAACATCTTGTTCAGTGAGGAGAAAATCAGCCATAGGTTGTGTAACGTCTTACCGAGACCCTGAAATAGATCCAAAAATATCTGGCTTTTCATCACAGCATTTGCATTCTGGTTAACGCCTTTACTATCGTGCTTCTATCATAATACTGGGCTAACAGGATATTATAGCGGCCATAGTCACATCTCAGACGATAAATATGAAGTATTGCAGATGAAAAAAAAAAAAAAAAACATCAGTTTTATCAGTTTTATTTACATACATAAAGTGGAGAGACACCAGACTGGTGAATGAATTAACAGGGCATGCTGGGGGTCTGCAGGCTTTACAGCCAACAGCCTTTCAAACATATTCAGCCCTTTAGAGAGCCTTCAAGTGAATGATCTAACATCTGAGAACATCTGTATTAAAGATGTGCAACAGAATCAGTAACAAAGTCAGCAGGTAACACAAAAAAGGATCTATGTAATCTGTTTCTTTTTGATGGTTTGCCACATTAAAGGAGCAGTGTGTAAGATTTAGGAAGATCTAAATTAAATTTAAGAAAACTATGTAGAATTAGCTGTAACTACAAATCACTGTGTGTTTGTTACCATGAAATGAGCCTTCATAGCTGCATAGGAGTGTTTTGTCTTCCAACACATAGCCATATAGAGCCATCATGTTTCTACAGAATCTTTGAACTGCAAAATGCAGAAAGAAGAAGAATCCTTGTTCAAAAGTCCCATTGTAGCTCATAATTATCAGTAGCTCCGTATGTAAAACTAAAGGGTAGAAAAGATAGATTAAAGATCTAATTATCAAAAACACTACCAGCATTACAAGCATTACAGGGCTGCAAGCAGCTACTTGTCAAACTATAAACCATTTGCTGGGTTATAGTTCAGATTTACTGTTCCACCTTAAATGATGCTCTATTTACATCCAGCTTCTTATTCACCACCTTCTTGTTTGGATTTTCCTGCTCCACAGCAGTTTGGCACCAATTTTGGCACTGATATTCAGCTTTATATTTGCCAGTTGGCGGCGGGGGGTGCAAAAGGTTGCAATACTTAAGTTTACCACTAAAGAAGAAATCCAGCCAGTTTTTTTACATCTGGTTTAATTCAGTGGTTGAAATACAAAGCCATTCAGAGGGGTGTGGTATGAAATGGTTCAGATGTTGTTTACAGTTGTGGTGATGGGAACTAGGGGTCACCATGTCTACAGCACAAATATAAACTTTTGTTTACTGTCCAAATGAATGTACTGTAATGAATTTTCTTTGCGTAAAGTCCTGCATGTCTCTCTCCACTCAAAATCTAAAATCTAAATCACAATCAGTGAGCTTCTGTCTTTGGCATTCTTTACTAGAGCTGCAGCACGGGTCTGCCTCAGGGTGGTGCTGTTGCAGACTGGTTCACCCTGCTGGTAATTCATAACCTAGAAACTGCAACTAAGCCTGGAATACCACTGAAACATTTTTCTCAAACTGAAGACAGAAGAAGAGATGATGAGTAATATTCCAGTTAATGTGTGGAAGAGCTACTGTTTAACTAAAGAGTTATCACTGAAGCTAACTTAGGAATACCCAGCCAACAAGGGACCCCCCTAATACCAGGTGGTATTTCATCCACTGACTAAAATAAGTGGATTTTAAAAAACCTTTTCAGAAAAAACACAAAAATCATAAAACTGCGTCTCAAACATCAGGCAGTGTATTCAAACCCATGTTATGTAATAACTTTCTGTGAGGGAGCTTTTAGAGATGGACGTCTGGTTCCACCACTGTGAACAATTTTGACTCAGAGAGCTTCTCTAGAATGGAACGTTTCATACTGAACCACTTTGAATGACTCTGTTTACATGTCTTTCACTGAATTATCCTGAAGTTTTGAAACTATGGTGGAGTTCCCCTTTAAATTAAGGCCCACCACCCGAAGCCTGCCACTATGATTCAAATAAACAACAGCCCATCGACACCAAAAGAGGAAATATCAGGCTTTTGCGCATTGATTGAAAATGAATTATCTTGTTTACATTGCATTCTATTTCCAGTGCTGTCAAAAGAGCACATGCACAAACACAGGTCGTTTATTAGATTTTTCAGATGTTAGTTAGCTTCATATTATACATCTGATTGTGGGGAGGTTCCAGGAGCCTCGTGAGACCACAAGCATTCCCTGCACAGCACACAAATGTGGAATGTTGATCTCCAGTGCACGTCCATGGTGGCCTCGGGGCTCCTTTGCTGAGAAAATAGTGGAGATTATCAGAGGCCATGTCGGGTAATCATCACAAATTTGCTCTTAACCAGAAACTCAATGAATGACTGTCTGAATGAATGAATACGTGGATGGTTAGATGGATGAAGGCTCATGTGTTTCAAAATGATTTCATTAGTAAGATAATGAACAGGGCATCAATAAACAAGCAAGAGTAAATTAGACACAGTATGGAGGCTAGGTGAGCAACTGAAGGACAACCCCATCAATTTCTCTAAATCAGAATCAAAATGAGAATGTTTATTCACCATGTACCAAGTGGACAAGGAGTTCCTCTTGCTGCAGGTGAAAATGTAAAGTTAAGTACAGTGAAATAAACAGAAGAAGATAATACACACTTATCATCAAGAGAATAGCTGCACCCAGAAGGAAGTGTTGGATTGCAGTGCTATTGGAAAGGAAGATAAAGGTTACCAGGAACAATAAATGATGATAAATTTAGACTGATATGGGCAATATTTATTGAGCTACACATACAGAAGTAATGTCTCTCAGTATGCCGTAGGGCGGCCATGTTTGCTAACGCAACATGCCAGATGTCTCAGCACGGAGTTGTAGAGGTTCCTTATGGTGTCCTGCAATAATCCGTCCCATGCAGCTTAAATATTCTCACTCAGTGCCTGCAGATTGCGCGGTAGGGGTAGGGGTAGAGTGACACCAGGCCTTCTGGACATGTAACGTGTGACAACAAACCGTTCATCTTGGTGCTGACCACGGTGCCTCCACACACGGATTCGTTGGTCGTTTCCACCAAGACAAAAGCGGGACTCATCACTGAAGTCACTCCATGACAGTCTGGCATGACGCCATTGCAGTCTTTGGCGACGTTGACATGGTGTTAAGGGCAGTTGTCGTAACAGTCTGTGCACATGTAGTTCTGCGTTGTGCAGTCATCTGCCAATGGTGCTGGCACTAACAGGGTGACTCATGGAGGGCAGGAGGGCATTGTCTCAAATCGTGGCTGTTGGGTCAGTCAGGTACAACAACAAAGCCCGTCCTTGCTTACGTTACATGCGCGGCTGAGCGTGAAACTTTTGCAAGTTTTTTCCCTGTTAGTTGATTCCTTCTGGGTGCAACTATTTGTGCAACTATTATTTTGATGATGAGTGCACATAATGTCAGTACATAAACAAATGGCAAATAAAAGTATATGCAATGTACTAAGCACAGATATAACCAAATACTGGAGTACTAAGGTACAAATGAACAGTATGTACAGATAAGATACTTGAGCAGCAAAAAAATATATATAATTCTATGTGTAAACATTGTATAGAATGTGTACATGCAACAAGTTAAAGTGCAAATGTGCACTGGCTACAATAAATAGGAGAAGGCTCTTGTTCTGGAGGATTATGTTATGACATGTACACTGATTATGTGAATTACAGTGTAGGTAATAAAGTGCACATGCAGCAGTTTCAATCTGTGGGATGTGACACCCTGTTTAGAAAGTGGATGGACTGGGGAAAGAAGCTGTGGAGGTGGTGAATATTACATAATTTTACATAATTTACAAACGATGTAAAATTCTACATAATTTGATAATTAATATGTAAATAGAGTGAATCCGAGTGGTTTGGTGTGAAATGGTTTAGACGTTTTTTACAGTGGTGGTGATGGGAACCAGGGGGTCACCATGTCTACAAAACAAATATAGACATATTTACTATCAAAATCACCAGTCAACCTACACATGTCTTCTGAGTAGTATATGGCATGTTGATGATTGCAAAATAGTGGAATCTTGGGAACTATTCTACTAAATGAAAAACTGTACCACACAATTACCATAAAACAATGTGTCAGACATCAGGCTGTGTATTCAGAACCATTTCATGTAGCAACTTTCTGTGAGGGAGCTTTTAGATGTCTGTGGACGTCTGTTTCCTGCTACCAACACTGTTCCACTAATGAGGTGGGGTTTCTAAAACATCCTTTAACCAAGTGGCCGCATGCGTTTAACACGAAGTGGAGTATAAAGGGTTAACACCACCTAAATGACATGTTGAAGGAGCGCGCGCGAGAGAGAGGGGAAAAAAAACCACACACACGCGCGCGCGCGCACACGCACACAGGCAGGCAGACGCGCGCGTGCACGCACGGCTGGCGCGGTGATTAGCTGCACGTTCATTCGCTCGCGCCATCCTTCAGTATTGTGAAAAAAAAAGAAAGAGAGGAGCGAGCTACATAATCGAGGACATGGATGGCGGTTACGCGCGGCGCTCGCCACCGACCGGGTGTGAATTAAAGAATTAAAAGGAGGCAGAAATAAAGAGAAGGCGCTCCTGCTGTCTGTTTGTCCACCGAGCGGACTGGGTCTGCTGTAGCGGCGAGGAGAAGGGGGAGGAGGAGGACAGCGAGGCCAGAGAGCGGAGATCCGGACTGAAAGCGCGAGCCATGCTCCCGTCCCTGCTGGGGCTTCTCTTGCTGCCCGTGTGGCTCCAGCTGGGCAGCTTCGCGGGAGGTGGGTGGAGGCGAAAGCGGCGGAGGAGCTACAGTCGCTGGGCTTTGACTGTGCTCCTGCTGGCGCTGATTTAAATGGCCTTGGCTTCATGTCGTTGCTGTGTGATGAAATGCTGCCGCTGTTTTTGATACGCCTATCTTCTGTGCCTTTAAATCGTAGACGTGACCTCTGCTACAGCGCGTGGCTGTTTTATTGCTTTCATTGTATAAGGCGTCAGTTAAAGGGTAGGCCTCTGTTGGTAGTAGCATGCGTTCAGCCTGGCAGCTCTATTTTATTTATGTATGTTCTGAAGCAATGGTAAATTTATGTTCTTCTTTTTCCCCCGTCATTGATTTTATTCGTCTATTCTAAGTGATGCAGTCAGGCGACATTGTGGACAGGCTGGCTGCTAGTTGCTGCGTTTGTTCTTGGAGATATAGATGGTGGTCAAGTCACTGCGCTACGCAACAGTGCAGGCCTGAGGATGAGGTGGAGGAGGATGATGATGATGATGATGATGATGATGAGGGTGGGTGTGGAGCATGATTTCAGGTGCTATCAGTAGCCATGGGTGGTCTCACTTGGGTCCTAGGTGGCTGCAGGGCTGCGCTTAGTTCGTGATGGGTCTGTTGGGAGTGAGCTACTGAGCTGAATCAGGTGTGATGAATGAGGGAGCGTGCTAAGCTCTGGTCTGGTCCTGGACTGGACGATATGGCATAAATGTATTAAATGCTGCATCACAATAGATTATATATCAATGGGTGGGCAGTGTAATGATATTTTATTGTTCTGATGATTTATGTTAGAATATGCTTTTCTGAGTATGTGATGGATATCCTCAGAACACTGATCGAGTACATTTCATTACATGGTGAGCCTAATTAGGCCTGGATAATTTCTGCTGTTTTCATATTATTCAAGTGGTCTTGTGAACAGAATACTAGATCGTCCAAGAAATCAGATGGCGAGAGCTGGATTTTAGCTCTGTAATCCGGTTTCTCAGTGCATGTAAACTCTTACTCTGATTTCTTTCAGTGATCTCAGTGTGTGCATGTGTTAAAATGGGCTGTGGAACTAGAAATAAATAAGCAGCGTTGTAGCACAGCAGCTGCAAGAAATACTTTTGGAGCAACATTGAAGTTACATGCTTGACAAAATGAAGGATTTAAATGTTCATCTTCTAGATGATGCATATTTATATTTTCCAAAAAGATGCAGAAGAAGATATGAGTTTTACACTATGTTTATAGTTTATTAAAGTTTATTGGCTGGACTCATGCCTGACTCATGTAGATACAGAGTTTTATTATGAGATTACTCAAGTGCATGTAAACAAACAGAATGGGTTACTGACAAAATTAGATTTTCTGCAGTTAACAGATTAAGTGCATGTAAACAGTCATTGAATAAAAATCACTGTAGTTAAAGGATTTTGCGATGATGATGATAAAGATAAGATAATTATGAAAATAATTTTAAAAAATACTATCAAAGATGTAGTTCAGTAGTTTTTGTCCCTACTCACTGGCTCACGTGACACAAAACCCAATCCAGCAGGTGCAATTATGCTCTTTAATGCAGCTGGTGGTGCCGAAATCCAGGATATGTTGAGATAACAGAGCCTCATGCCTCTGATCTACATCTGTGCATCTGCCATGGAAAATGCGTTCTTGGTGGTCAGCATCTCGCTTTTGTGCTCGCCTGTATTAGAGTAGTTCATATTACGTTCACGTTACGTAAGTTAGTTGCAGCACAGCTGACCTAATTTATACACAATCGTTTTGGTTTAAGCCCATTCTGCTGTTGTACTCTTCAGTAGGCTCTTAAAGCTGATGAATTGTTGGGGTATTTATTATAGGAGACGGAGATGTACCGCCATTATGTGCTCTAGGTGAGCAGTGTTTTCTCTCCAGGATTCGCACTGCTCACATCATCTGGTTTCAGTTATTGGCCAATTATCAAGCATTTGGTAGATTGCAGCAAGGCTGCTGGGGTAAGGGAAGTACTGAGATGTGTAGTGGTGGTGTCTCTGTACTGGGAATACTTTGTCACTATATAGAGGATGTGAGAACATGATGATGTATATGTACATATAGGCATTGTTTCAGCAGAGCTGTGTCTTCCTCTGCTGTTCTCTGGGGACAAGGGTTAAAGGGTGCGTGTTGTACATCAGTGGTTTCCACCCCTCCTCCTAAAGAGATGCATTTCTGCAGAGTTTGGCTCAACTCTATATCCAGTGACCTGCCCAGACCCCTTACCTAACTTGAACACATCTCGTCCAACCAGTCAGGGAAGAGCAGGTGGTAAATTGTGGTTGGAACTAGACTCTGCAACAAAGTGGCTCCCACTTAGAACGTTTGTCACACTGCTTGACATCATAACAGCAGAACACCTTATGGTGCTATATAGTAGAGCTGGGCAAAATGACTATATATATTATCGTGCTAAATTGTATCACAGTACATTATGCTTTTCTGGGTCTATGACATACGTTTAGTACTGGTTTAGTTTCATTATAAAGAACGCAAAATTGGCCCCATTTAACTGGGTTTAGAGCAATACAATATGCAGTGTACAAATAAATGCAATCTGAAAATGAGTTTTCTTGGTGGACAGTTGTCTCAGTAAGTTTCTCTAGAACTGAATATTTTGCACCACTCTGAAAGACTGTTTAATTCCAGACCATTTATTTATGCAGAAGTTTTTCAAATTTGTGGAGTTCTCCTTTTAAACCACACTGGATGACTGCTGTAAATCATTTTATCATAAGCATTTTATGCGCACACTTTGACAACTTACGATTAGTGAGGTTCCCCTTTTTAAGTGCCTTGTTTTCAGACACTGTACACCACTATACAGTAAATACTGAGCTCTCTCTACGTTTACAGTTGACAGTCTGAGCCTTCTGTCTGTTTTCTGGAGGGGGTGCAGAAGAGGGTGAGCTTTGATTGGCAGTGACAGCAGCCAGCTCTCTGACAGAGACTGATCTTGGGCTGCTCTCCACCCAGCCTGATTGGACTCAACAGCGTGTCACATGTCATAAGTAGTGCTGCTGAAGTGGGTGCCTGCGCAGGGACCACATTGTTCCCAGGGCGCGGACACAGGGTCACGAGTGCAGATGAATGTGGGCTGTGTTGTCTGGCCAGCTGTGGACTTCTGCTGTTCTGTAATGCTATGAGTAGTTTGGGTTGGGACTGCATGTTTTGAATGAAACTCCTATTTCATTGTGTTTATTGAACTATTCATATGTTTATTGTTCTTGGGTCTCTTGTAGCTGTGTTGGTCTTGTTTTCATATTTTGGACTTTATCTTGAACATATTAAATCCCAGATAACCTTGTGGATAGCCTGTGGAGACTAGCACAGTCTTATCCTAGAAGTCTTTCTTAACATGGCATAACAACCAAATGTGACCTCCATGGTGGTGGTGTAGTGATCCATGGATAATTAGGGGAATCAGTCAGTTAGTCTGAGAGGCTGAAGCATGACCCTATTGATATGCTTTATGTCATCTTCCTCTCTCTTCCTGTGCCTCACTGGCTCCCTTTAATCATACAGCTGGAAGGGTCTTCTGTGGACATGCCCCAGGTGCTGCTAAGCAGCAGGGTGTTTTCAGTGCTTCCCTTTAGGGCTGGAATATTTAGATTTTTGAATATTCTGCGACAACATGAAGACAAGTTGTTTTAGTAATAAATAATTAATAATATTTTTTAATAAAGGTGGAACTGCTCCTCTCTTCAGTCTCTTTAGTGTCAAAAGCTGAGTCAACTGTCCGGAGTAGGCCTAAAATCTGCAGACTTTGAATTAAAGTTGTCTGAGATACTGTTAAATATGTGGAATCTGTAGTTCCTATTCACTAGCTTACAAGTTTTTCAATTTTTCTGTCCCACCTTACATGGTGCTACAGTTACAATCTGGTGCCTGTACAAACAGTAGCCTTTAAGGTGGAACGGAGCATTAGGTTAAGAAACTAGTGAATAGGAATCAGCCTTGTTTAAAGATGAAGAAGAGACAACAGTGCTTGAGGTTCACAGTATGTCAGTTTTAAGTGCTGAACTCTCCTTATTCAACTGTGACCATGTAACTGCAGTTTTGCATGCATACTTTTAAAGGAAAATACTTCAAGGTAACAGAAACTACTTCTTCCATCTGGCAACCCTAGTCCTTGGTGGGGATCAGAAACGGTAAACTTTTAATGGTGAGCTCACTGATAATGGAAGTGATGAAGGTCTTTTAGCCACCCAGCACAGCTCTGAACAGCCTGAATGCTCTTGTTTATTCTCTGTAATAAAGACACCTGAGAGCGTGCTAGCTAGCCAGCACTCTTTATTTGAAGTGCACCTGTAGTTAAAACTGATTCTGTCACCTGAAATTGTGGGGTTCTTACAAGCTGTGTGGAATATTAGTGAGTGTGCTTTGAGTCTGGTGCAGAGCTCTGCTGAGAGTCTACTGTTCGGCTTGATAAGCATTTATTTATCCGCAGAGGTGCCTCTTCATAAGTGGTAGACATGTCGCTGGAGCTGGCCAGTATAGCAAAAATATAGCATTGTGATGCTACAGGATAGCCTACTTTTTGTGATGGATGATATACCACCATATATGTGTCTTTCTGACATCTTATAAGTTGGTATTGATAATGAATTAGAAGCCATATTTAATATAATGACGTTTAATACAAATACTATAACACTGATTTGTATTCAGCATTTCACATCCATTACAATTCCAATAAAACTCTAATTATGCTCTGGGAATGACTACACCTGTATAAGTTGTGAGGTGTTATCTTGTGAGTGAGGTTGAACACTAGCCAGTGTGCTCATGGTAAGGCAACGTGAATTATCGTTTAAACGAGGGCAAACATGCATGTGTGACACTGGGTTGAGGAATCTTGAATGCCGGCACAACTCGGAAATAGAATGTACAATCCACCTGGCACCCATTATTATGACCTGTTAGATAATTCACATCACATTCATCAGTCATAATGTGAAAATTCAATTTAAATCTTTATTAAATTACCATTTCTATGGCATATAACCACCCCCACCCCTGTAAAAGTGCATTAGATGTGGATATACTTTTCGCCATTTTAGGTTTGTGAAACAGTGGGAGCTGCTCCAGCTGTAAAGAGAGTGTGTGTATAAGAAGTTATCTGATCTTAAGAACATTTTAATTAAATACCTTTTTCTGTCTGTTCAGTCAACGTTGTCAACTGCAAATGAACCCATCAGCCAGTCGTTGTAGACCTCAGTAGGATAAAGGGGTTGCATTTGTGTAGCTCCCCAGCAGCATGGCTTGGTGCCCCTGCTTTAAATCACATGATCTCCTGACCTCTGCTGCTTTAAAGAGTTCGCTGTGACTGTTCCATAAACATGGCATGTCACACCGAGCAAACAGAGTTTAATGTGCAGTAAGTCTGTTACCAGGGGACTAACTTGTGTACAGTTTTGGAATTTTCAGAGGACGAATGCTTTTAAACCCCTCACAGTAAGCAGCAGTAACAATGTCATCTCCTCTGCTCTTTCACCCCCGTCGTCTCAGGCTCGCGGGCGGAATGTGAGCCATCTCAGTTCCAGTGTGGGAATGGCCGCTGCATCCCATCTGTGTGGCAATGCGACGGGGATGAGGACTGCTCTGATGGGAGTGATGAGAACACATGCGGTGAGTCACTTAAATAAAAAAAATAAATAAATAAATAAATAAATAAATAAATAAATAAATGACTGATTCTGATCAGAGTGTTGCTGAAATATGGTTGTCTAAAATATAAAGCACTAATAATGCACAATAAGTCATTTCACCTCAAACGCTGCAGTGTTTAGGGGGTTTTATTTAACATTTAATTAATTTAACAACAACTAAAAGTGAAAATTATCTCCAGCACAAGGGTAGGTATGCCATGCTGTCCTAGATGAGATTTTAGTGGTTTGGTGTCAACAATCACGTGGTCTGATTTTCGCACAGAGTAAGAGATTGATAACGCTATGATAAATGCTTATTTTTAGGGTTTAAAAAAAAAACAAGCTATAAAAGCTTTCTGTAGAATGGCATGGAGCTGTATTTATGTAGCATTTAGCTGCAGTGCTTAAATGAAGCATGTTTTCAGAGTATTTGGAGAAACACGCTTGAACTTGGCAGGAAGAGGCCGCAACGTTAAAAAATAGCAGCCGGCACGGCGTTGCATTGGGTAGCGCTGTTGCCTCACAGCAAAAAGGGCCTGGGTTCGATTCCCAGCTGGGTCATCCGGGGTCTGCATGGAATTTGCATGTTCTCTCTGTGTCAGCATGGCCAAATACATGCAGGGTGAATTGGAGAAGCTAGTGAGGGTGTGTGAGGGTGCCTACCCTGCGATGGATTGGAGTCTGTCCAGGGTCTGTTCTGCCTATTGAATGCTGGGATAGGCTCCAGCACCCCCTGCGACCTGGAAGGAGTAGTTTAGAAGATGAGTGAGTCTTGGCGTTCATAGTTTTCAGTAATTTTGTCGTTGGTCATTAAAATGTACTGCATTCCTAGCAGTGGTGTTTTCTTTAAACCTGCCCCTAGTATTCCTAACTTTAGAGTTATACGGTAACCTTACTGCAGACTGGTCCTGTAATTCATTTCTATATGCTGGAAACTGGTGTCCTAGCCTACCGCAGAAATGACTGCACTGACCTGTATGTTACTGTTCTAGCTTCCCTGTTGTCATGTTATGTATGGTGATCGGTGCATTTGCTTAACATCGTCTTGGAGCTAAGCGCTGTGTTCAGCAAGTAGCCTGTGTGACTGAATTATACTCAGTCAGCAAACAGAACATTTCTTTATACTGTCTCCATTCTAGCTTACAGATTACTCACCTTTTGTCTTTTTTTCCTTTATTCTTTTATTGTGTGTCTGTGCTCGCATGTGTGTATGTATGTATGTATACATAAACAAGCATTTGTTTTTTACAGCCCTGAAATTATTGTAAAGACCACAAGTTTGTTTGTTTGTTTGTTTGTTTACAGTTGCGGTTCTTTCTGATATCGGCTCCCCCTCTTCCTGCAGCCAAAGACCCTGTGTTTAATCCTGAATGTGTGACTGTCAGGCCCAGACTGCAGTTTCTTTGGGTCCTGTGCTAATTTAAAGCTCTGATGTGGTTCTCCAGGGGCTCGTCCGTGATGTGCATGCGTTGCACAAAGCATTCGACTTTAGACGGTGCTGACTGAATGCGCCGCAGTTACTTAAGAATTATTGGCCAGATTGACCTCTGTTTGTTAAAGCTGCATCTGCATTACAGTACAGTACATCAGAGATCAGGAGAAAATCAGCATGACATCATCAGATCCCCTTCCGAATGATCCAACTCCCCTTGTATCTATGGTAACTGGGTCATAGTCATGTGGGGAAAAGGAAGAAAGAGTGGGAGGGGTTGGCACAGATATGAAACGGTGGCTGTGATTTGTTAGTGTAACGGTTACATTGAAGTCATGGAGATTTCAGCCCAGCTCTGAGCTGCATTCCTCCTCGCTGTGTCCACGTTTCCATTTCAAGTGTGCTCTCCTGTGCGGTCTGAGTGAACGGAGTGTAAACTTTTCTCTTGTGGGGAGAATGCTAATGTACATTGTTAGAGAGGAGCCCTCCTGCCACTTCTTGCCATTCCAGCCACATGGGGCTATTGCACTGGAGTGTGCACTTGTGCAGTGAGTGGACATGAAGTGACTGAAAATGGGGCTGGGCTGGGCTCAACGCTGAGAGGGGGCACTTTGCTCCTTAACTTATTTTCTGCAGGGCATTACCTACGGTTTATAATTGCCATGTTATTTTTGTCAGGACCAGTACATTTTCTGCTTTTGTCCCCATTTTTATTATATTTTATACAATTTGGATTTCATTGCTTTATTAGACCTCGCCATTTTTATAGGTAAGCAGCAATTTCATCTGGGCTGTAATCTTTTTGTCTTGTCACTGTTGCTACAGCAAATATGCTTTAAAATTAAACAGTGTTTTACTGCCTGTGCTGGATCCGTTATAGCTCTATCGTATGACAAATGGCCACTGCACTACTAACTAATGGTCACTAATTCCTAAGTAAATCTAGTTCTATAACTAAATGTGCCAGGTAGGAAAAAGGTAAGATCTGGAAGTTCTTCCGAACAGCTTACACTTCCAGTCTTCTACAGCAGCGTAGAGGTCAGCGCAGAGGACATATTCTGGGACATCTGGGTTCCACTCTTAAGTGAATCTCTACTCTGCTGAGCTTGCGTCCCCCCTGAATCTGTACACTTTTTCTACACTTAAAGTAGACTCTTGAGACTTGTTATGGTCTCTCCCCTCGCTACCCTGCCTTAACTGAATGTTGCTGTTGCAGTGAGGAAGACGTGCGCTGAGGCGGACTTTGTTTGCCGCAATGGCCAGTGCATCCCCAAGCGATGGCAATGTGATGGGGAGCCAGACTGCGAAGACGGCTCTGACGAGAGCTTGGAGGTGTGCCGTAAGTAATTGTTTCTTAATTCTCTCCTACAGAGTTATGTTCCACGTGTTACTTGTGAACTACGCCCCTCTTCTGAGTATTTTCAGTACTTTAATAACGGTGAACACCTGCGTGCATCCACACAATGTCATTGCTCTGCTCTTATGAAGCATTGAAAGCTTTTGTCTCATGGCGCCGCCTTGTGGAGAATGCTCAAACTGCTAAATGTGAGTGAGTTACATGAGGTGCTTCATATCTTTTAAAAAAAAAAAAGAAGACATTTTTAGAGTAATTATAGGGAGCCTGTAAACAAACAGTCTGTAGTGACTACTACAGATGTGCAGCGATTGGAATTATGTTGGTAATGACAGATTATTCATTTATATATTTTAAATAAATAATATTTAAGTAAAACTATTAAAATTAGCATCATAACACCTAAATCCAGCTTTAATTTAAATATTTAATGTTCACTGACGCTGAAACGCTCCATGAAATATTTTCATTCACATTTTCCAATAACACTGCAATTACAATCTTTTTAAAAAATTTTTTTTTAAACAATTTAATGGTAAAATATTTTTCTGCTTAATAATTTCTTTAAACTTTGATTTAACCATAATTATGTCACACTTTATTCCTGTTTTGTGTGCAAATAAATATAAACTGGTATTTACAGCATCATCTTGTTTTCTACCATCAGGCAGTTCAATTTTTTTTTTTTTTTTTTTTTTTTTTTGTTGTTAACGTATCTAAATTTATATGGGTATTTGTTGGTGGCATGTTGCATGTGCAGCCGCTCAAGTTAGCTGAATGTTCCTTAACTGAATGTTCTTTATTTTAGGCTAAATTCGCAATTTGTCTAAGATTACAATGTAAATGTGTTGATATTTTCCCTTCTGGTCTATGTTAATATTTTTATAATTTTTTAAATTAATTAATTAAAGAAAAATAGGACATTTTTAGACTTTCCAGGCTTAAAATGAGCTCTATTTGCAGAAAGGGCTGAATCATAATGTGTTATCCCCCTCCCTTTCCTCATCTCATTGTTGTCCCTGTTGACTCTTTTGCGGTCACTGCAGCCATTTTATTCAGTTGCCAATCAGTGTTGCAGTGGAGATGCTATCAAGGCCACCGGGCCATAGTGTAACAGGGTGTGGTTATTTTAACCGGACTGCTTTGCAGTAGTTAATAGCTGAAGTCCCTTGAGTGTAAAGGGTTTCCTTTTTATGCATCAGTTACAGGCTGAGGGTGCGATAGAAAGAGGGCATCAGGAAAAATGTCACAGGAAAGCTGTGTAGAACAGTGCGTGTTATTGCAGAGCTTCATCTCCCTAGAGTCGCTCATCTGCTGTCGGCGCATTTGAAGGCTGCACTTCCAAATGCGTCATGGTGCAGATGTCCCTTCAACCAAATGCTGCAGCTGTGGTGTTTATGGAGATGGCTAGAGATCAATCAGTACATCAGGTCAGGTTACTTTCAGCTTCCTTCTGGGGCCCCCAGTGCACGTTGTAATTTAGACCCAGCTATGAGGCACTCAGTGGATCCCTACTTAAAAAATACCAACAGTCTATTTTTTATCAGACAGAGAGAAGAGCACTAGAATTAGTTATTAGACACCCCCTGGTCATTAAGGTTGGGATGTATCTGCTGTCTTGATACCTGCGAGCTGTCTCCACAATATAGCAGCGATTTACGGCGTTACAATATTTCAAAATATGGGTTGAGGTTAAGAAGTTGTTTAATAAGTGAACACAGCTATATCATTAAATGTCAAGCCATCTATTGAACAATTGATAAATGTTAAACAGAGGAACTGTGATTAGTGTTACCTTTACTAGTATGCCAACAGCTCTACCCACCGCAGAAGATGTTGGACTCTGGCTAACTAAAGCACTGACATTTTGGGTGATCGAAAATAAAGATTAAAATCTGAGGTTGAAGAGCTGAAATCCTCCACTCTGACGATTCCCTTTTTTTTCATCGTAACTAGCTGGGAGGACATTCTGAAGGAGAAAAGTGTAAAGCTGGAGAGAGTTTGAGTAGTGGAAGTTTATTTACCAGATTTAAAGTACGCCTGCACTGCTCACCAGCTGCTGTAGCACTACAACACTAACTCTGCTCACAGGAATGGTTTCTATACGTCCTGATTTGGGTAGCAGTTAAGAATTTAAAAAAAAAAATGAATCAAGGAGCAAAAGTGTGTGTGTGTGTGTGTGTGTGTGTGTGTGTGTGTGTGTGTGTGTGTGTGTGTGTGTGTGTGTGTGTGTGTGTGTGTGTGTGTGTGTGTGTGTG
>CM067490.1:14484918-14509940 GCA_034552555.1 Semaprochilodus insignis | reverse complement strand
TATATATATATATATATATATATATATATATATATATATATATATATATATATATATATATATATATATATATATATATATATATATGGTTCTGACAGCAGCGTTTTTGATATTCACTTGTTTCATTTAATTGACTGGTGGCCCTAAATATGTGTTCTTTTATTCAGTCACTAGAAGAGGTTGCAGTTCTTCTTTGTTTCTAAGAACTGCATTTTACCAACTTGTCGTTTTAGGCCAGGTGTGTTAAAATTTGGCCCAGCTCAGTGTGCCAGTTTGCCTGCCCAGACGCCCCATATTAACCTCTTCTGTTAATAGCCAAGTTTAGGAAGTGCGTTTGAGCTGAAAAATCACAGAACTGTGCTGGACGCTGGCCCTCCCGGACCGGAACTGAAGAGCCATTCTTTAGGAATTCGTCTGTTTGTCATCCTGTCATTTGTGGCCACGGGAGTGAGCTGTAAGAAACAAATATTGACTTGCTGTATGACTCATTTTTGTCGAGCAGTTCAAGGACACTCTAGCTTTCCTCCAGTCCAGTGGTTTCTCTCATCACCCACACCTCTAGAATATCGATCAGCGTGCGTTTCCTGTACTGCGACCTGGCCTGCTTCCCGCCAGGTGCTGGTATTGATATTCCGCTCACGTGAGACACCTGCCTGCTTTTCATTTCAGATTTGAATGAGTGCTTGCTCAACAACGGCGGCTGCTCGCATATCTGCCGCGACATGGTGATCGGCTACGAGTGTGACTGCACCCCTGGGCTCCAGCTCATCGATCGCAAAACCTGCGGAGGTGCGTGCGAGGCAGTAGAGGTTATTCAGACCAATGATCGAGAAGACAAATTTAGCTCTGACTTTCAGTGGAGCTGAAAATGGGTTTGGAGGAGTTTTTGTTTCTCATGGTTCTGCTGCAACACTTTCTCATTTAACAGTTTCTCTTGCATGAAATAAAGCTCCTGCATGGTTTTGAAGCCTGAGGTCTAGAATTGCTGTGTTCTGCAGCTGTTTGCTATTGTGAATGCTTCAGGTGTCTTGATATCGCTCCCACAGATATCAATGAGTGTTTGAACCCCGGCATCTGCAGTCAGATCTGCATCAACCTCAAAGGGGGCTACAAGTGTGAGTGTCACAGCGGCTATCAGATGGACCCCACCACAGGAGTATGTAAGGCAGTAGGTAAGTGTGAATGTAACAGTCCAGTCATGGTTAAACTGAATTCTCAAGGTCGCTCTGAATGGAGTGTGGGAGTTCCCTTGTCTTGGCACGCCTGAAGGCTTTGGCTTTGAGCCAGTAAATCAGCAGTGCTTATTCATTTTCTGTAGTTAGTCAGCTGTCGAAATGGTGTAAGGCAAGGTCGTCCAATTCCAGTCCTGCAGGGATGGAGTCTGGTGCAGTTTGATATTATTTTTTTTATTTTTTTTATTATTTTTTTTTTTTTCCTGCCCTAAAACTGGTACTAAACCAAGTAAGTAACTGCTTGTGTTTGCTTGGGCATATTTGAGCAACAGCACCAAATCTTGAGCTTACTAGAGCTGAATGTATACTAGAGCTGATGTGGATGTCTTTGCTGTTTACAGTGCTGTGCAAAAGTCAGAGTACCTTGCATTTAGACTTTGTTAAAAACTGCTAGCCGTAATCAGATTTTGGGCATATACTGATTGTGGGTTTTGGCATGAGAAATGCGATCCATACCACATTGCGAGGCATGTGGTATGGTTACCACAGCAACTCATCTGATCACTAGCAAGTAACAGTGTGGACTGTTGTCTCAAAAGAAACAAATCCGATTTACCATTGAGTTCAAGTTATAAACTTTTCAGGAGATCATTCTAAAGGAGACTAGATACAAAATAATATACATGCGTAAGAGAGAAGAAAGTAAAAAATTGAGAGTAAATGGCACTCCTAACAACCACCTGGAAGACCTGGTTCAGCATCAGATGAACAGCACTTCATTTCAAGGCTTTAATCTTTGAAAGTGAGGAGAAAGTCATTCTCCACTCTTGCTTCAGAGCTGAAAACATCCACAGGTGTTTCTGTCCATCCTTTTACTGTGAGAAGACAACTCAGTGCTATATGCTGAAATGATGAGTAGTTGTCAAGAATTTCCTCATTGAGAAAAGTGAAGCTGCTGGTGTTCTCAGAACAATTGACAGAGAAACCCCAGAGTCTAGAACTCAACATCACCGAATGCGTTTGTGGATGGTGAGAAGCAGGAAACTTCTAAAACTGAACTTTAAAGGTATGGCTCTTTGAGAACCCTGAAAGTGAGTGGGAAAGAATGGAAATTGTAATAGAGTGGACACATTGAACACTGAAATGTACGTCCAGCTAGTTGTTGAGGCTGCTGTGTAAGTTTTACTAAATATCCTATTAAATATGCAAAGCCTTCACCAGTCTTTGCTCTCCCTGTTTCCTGTACTTTAGGCAAAGAGCCATGTTTGATCTTTACTAACCGGAGGGACATCCGGAAGCTAGGGCTGGAGCGCCGCGAGTACACACAGATAGTGGAACAGCTGCGCAACACAGTGGCTGTGGATGCAGACTTCACCCAGCAGAGAATCTTCTGGGCAGATTTGGGACAGAAAGCCATCTTCAGGTAAAACGCGGGTGTCTGACATTCATTACCTTGTCAGTTGTTTAAGGGCAAATTCTTTAAGGGAAATTTTCATGATGCACTAAACCTAATGAACAGGGCCAATTATCTAAGGTTACTATCTAAATATTATGTGAATGATCTAATGATCTAAGATCAGGTTTCTGAAATGGGAAGTAAACTGTTTTCCAGTTTCTCAAAGTAATTAAATCAACATTATTCCAAATGTATTGTGAACTCTCATCATAATGTGTGGCAGATGTAGGAGGAGAGTGAGAGCACTGAGATTCACCTTAACTATAGTAACTCACTCCTGCTTACCTGTGCAAGGTGAGAGAAAGGCACTGCTCCCAGAGGAGCTGCTGGCTAACATTAATGTTAACGTTACTCTGAGCAACATGCATGGGGATATATTACTATAGTCCTGTAAAAGACTTCTATTTCTTTCTTTCCCTCTCATGAGATTTATCACTTGTTGCTCTTTAATATTTTTAGGTGGGGAAGAGGCAGGATACATTTGCCAAGAAACATTCAGTCCATAGTTCATATTCATATTAAATATAAAGGCAGTAAAAAGAGACCTGTGGCTACAAAGTAAAAACCCACGGATAAACAGACTGACCCTAAACATACCCTGGGGTCAAGTTCTGGAGAGACAGAGACGTATGCCACATGTCATATGATGCATGCTATATTCAAGTAGACTGTATGCCTGTTGAAATCGGATACCTATCATCTGGTAGCACAATTTATGCCCCGTAACCCACCCCTGCTTTTAACCCCTGGTTAACCTCATGTCTTAAAGGCGTTTGTGACGATGTTGTGGACTTGCTGAATGCTTGTTAGCTTCTGGTGGCGTTTTATGCATCAGTATTTTCTAAAACTAAGCCAGCAAGCAGTAGAAGTGGTTGGTAGATAACAGCCCCCTCTGTTGGCGAAGGACCAGGCCAAGTCCTTTCAGTGTTTAATTCGCATTGACATTTCCGGAGAAATCTTTGGTGGAAAACTATAATTATCTGTTTGTAATGGAAGGTCTGTCTGTATGTCTTGTCTTGTCTTGTTTTGAATTTGCTTATTGATTCCCACAGCACAATCCTGGACAAACGTGATGATGTAGGCACGTACACTAAAGTGATCGATAATGTTCAAATGCCTGTGGGGATTGCAGTGGACTGGATCTACAAGAACATCTACTGGTCAGACTTGGGCAGTAAGACGATAGCAGTGGCCAATTTCAATGGCACAAAGAGGAAAGTGCTGTTTGACGGTGACTTGAAAGAGCCGGCTTCCATAGCAGTGGATCCTCTCTCTGGGTATTATATACATATGTTGCAAATATAATACATTTTTTTTTTTTTTTGTTTCTGAATTTGTACTTGCTCAAATGAGGGTTCAACCACTTTTCCTTCGGTGCCACTTTAGGTTCCTTTACTGGTCTGACTGGGGAGAGCCAGCCAAAATTGAGAAGTCTGGTATGAACGGGGTAGACAGGCAGGTCTTAGTTGAGACGGACATTCAGTGGCCCAATGGGATCACACTTGGTGAGTTTGGATGTTACTTGGACCTTACTTGCATGTTTATTTAGAATGGAAATAAAAATCTTTCTTTTTTTTTTTTTTTAAATATATAGCAGTCTACAGTTGACAGTACAGGACGGGTTTAAGCTAGGAGCAAGAAGGCAGCTAGCATCAGCTTGACTAAGATGTTAAAGGTCCAAATACTGCGGAACAGGCCTAGATAGAGCATATATATCTGTCTGCTGGCTTGATTAGGTCTACACCCCACTGGCTGTTTGCCATTATTGGTCCAACCTCGTACCACCCAGATTATTGTCCTGCATACAAAATATAGTTTTTAAATGACCTCATACTGATTAAATAAAATGAACAGAACCTTTTAGAAAATAAATTAATGCAAATATTCTAAATAACTGAGAGGAATTATGTATGCATGTATGTAGCTAGATGAAAATTAGTTCGTAAACAAATTAACAGCGGATAACGAAAGAAACATAAGTGAATGAATGGCACTCTGAGTAGAAAATGATTAAAAAGTGATGCTTTGTTCCGAACTCAGGTCACTGAGTAACTGCTAGTGGGCCACTGAGAAAACACTAGTGGACCACTACCTTTAACATTAGCAGGCCAACAGTGGGCTGCTGTCCACTTTCTATCAGGGGGTTTAATTTCACCTAACACCAGCTGCTTGACTTGACTTTTCAGTTCAGTCAGTAGCATCTTGTCTGCTTCTGTTGGTCAGAATCTGCATGGCAGCATGCTAAGCTAAAGCTAACCACCTCTCTTAGCAGCGCTGTTTAAAATTTACAAAGTGGTGTTTGGATTGAAACTTTAAAATCATGCACTGCTTTCATTTATCTGACATCCATGTAAGCAAACTGAACTAGTAATGGGTAGTCAATTCTGAAAAAGTTGATTCTTCAACTACAGCAAGTCAATTGACTTTTGGAGCCTTTGGCCCAGAATACTTGGAGTCGACAAGTTGACTCTTCAACTTTGACAAAGTGTTAACTGTTCACCATAATCTAGCTGCGGGAACATTCTGCCAGAGGAGAGTGTAAAAAAAGGAGCCAGTCTGAGTTTGAGTAGTGAGTTTAATTACCAGCTTTATACTACATCAGCGCCGCTGACTCTTGCTTTCTTTGACAGACCTGATCAAAAGCAGACTGTACTGGGTGGACTCCAAGCTGCACACGCTCTGCAGCGTTGACCTAAATGGAGACAACCGACGAAAAGTGCTTCAGTCCCAGGATTACCTGGCCCACCCATTTGCCCTCACTGTGTTTGAAGTAAGACAATACACTGATATAGATTTCACCATGTTTTGTAACACAATCTGGGCAGACATTTGCTGCTGTGCCACATGGCAGTGCATTGAATGTTCTGGAGCGTGACATTTTCCCTTAAGCCTTTTACATTAGCCATGGTTTCCTCCATGTGTTTCTTCTGAGTTTATAAGGTCACATTAATAGTAGGTTGGTGGGTTTTTAAGTAGTGCTTATGTTTGAAAGAGCCTGCTAACACTGAAATTCATTATGGTAAATATGTGTTCATATAAAGCAGACCCACCAAAACATTGCCAGAATATTAGCACATGTGCTGTTAGACTCAGTCTTGTCACTTTGGGTCACAAATGAACACAAGTTCAGTGGAAAAATTACAGGACTTCTAGCAATGTGTCCCAGCTTCAGACCCAAGCAGATGAACTACAGGAGTGGGGAAAATGCCTAAAAATGATTATTCGGGTCTCCTAAGTAGGGTTTTGGTTTGTCGTAATTATAACATCCACCTTCTTGTTGACCTTTTTGACAGGATCGAGTGTTCTGGACAGATGGTGAGAGAGAGGCCATCTATGGGGCAAACAAGTTCACAGGATCAGATGTGACTATGCTGGCCAACAACTTGAATGAACCACAGGATATTATTGTGTACCATGAGCTCATCCAGCTGTCAGGTGAGTCCAGCAGCCCTGGGGATACAGTGTTGATTGATAAGGGCAGTAAAATGCAACCACTAAGAAAACCAGTGCCCTTTCTTCCAGAATTGCCTTTATAAGCTATTGTAGCTGCATAATGTGGACAGAATACTGACGTTGCAAATATATGACTTAATATTAACTATGCAGTAAACACAGCTACAATAGTTTAAAAATATTTATATTGTAAAAACAAGTTACTCTGAATTGGATTCCAATTAAAAAGGACAAATTGCTGACTTTCTAAAGGAAAATGTTCTTTAAAGGCGCAGGAAGATTGTTAATATTTGAAGTCAACAGTAAAAGAAATGCACCCTTCCCTTCAGTGCTCCTCTAAAAGCTCCACCATCCAAATTCATGAATGGGCATTGCCAGGGTGAATGACACTGGACTAGCAAACTTATGGTGTGTGTGTATCTCCCCCATCCCTCCCTCTCTTCCTTCAGTGGCCATAAAAGCCATCACGGACTGACAAATACCTTAATATAACTTGCGAGCAAACAACCACGCAGCAAGTAACATGGGTAACGTTAGCAGGTTGTAGGTTAGCAAACTATTGCTACAGTTGCTGCTGCGATGCTAACCAATCTCTGTCACAAACATCAGCAAGCAAAACAACACTGACCTACAGAATTCATAAATGGAATGGGGAAAAAATGGCAGTAGGAAACCAGCTTTAGCCTCCTCAGCTGTCGGAGGTCTCCCCACTATTGAAGCTCCTCACTGTTGTTAATACAGCTTTTCTGCAATATTAGTACTGTATAACTAGCGATTAGAGCTGGGGTGGAGCTGAAGCAGTGGCTGAAGGCTTTGTGTTTGCTTCCCTGTAGGGACCAACTGGTGCAATGAGAAAATTAACAATGGTGGCTGCTCTTACATGTGCCTACCAGCACCTCAAATCAACAAGCACTCCCCCAAGTACACATGTATGTGTCCAGAAGGTCAGGAGCTTGCCTCAGATGGCCTACGCTGCAGACCAGGCAAGTATCCAGCAGTTTAATCTCAAGGCTCCCTCCATCTATCTGTCCTCTTGTCTGTGACCCTTAAACAGTTATTGTGTTTTGCTGTATGTTTGGATTCCAGTCACTTAGTTATTTATATAGACTGTAATCAATTAGCTTTTTTACTGTTTTTCTGTTTAAATGCAGTATGAATGTATATGTTTGTCCTTTAGCGATTATTCAGTTTTTCTTCAGATTCAATCATGTCTCCTGCTAAAACACAGTAGTAAAAAATTACAACATGCTTTTATCACTGGCAGTGAAGACTTCCAAGGGTTAATTTCTGTTGTGCTTGCATGCTTATACCTCTTTGTGTGCAGCAGCTTGCACTTACTTAGCCTGACAGTTTTGTTCTTGCTCTAACTGTCGCTGTGGTCCCCTTCTGTCTATCCATCTGCCTCCCAGACCCCCACCACCTCTTTACTCTGAGGCAAAGACAGTCTTGCTCTCTATACTCTTTTCACAGAGAGAGCATGCCATGTTGAGTAATATACAAACGACACTTTGCATTGAAAGCAAAAGCATGAGCACAACTCTAAAGGGAGCTCAGAACTCAGGGGGCCGTTTTAGGGACGGACGTCACTGCGTGAATACTTTTGTGGTTGTTAAACCTTAAACAGAATACCAGGGTTTTCTTTATTGTTCAACACATTGATGTCAGTGGGAAGCCAGCAGGAGAGCGCACTAATTGCCTCCATGAAGAATGCAAGAGCAGTAAAGTGTTCTCTTAGACATGGATGCTTTCTGTAGATGAAGATAAAGAACCCAAACTCCAAGGAGTCTGAATGGGTTCATGGCTTTGCCCCCCCCAAAGAACCCCCTGGTAAAGAACACTTATTCCATGGGCACATTTTAAACTCATCCAAACAGTGGCTTCGACGTGAGTAGAAATGTGTAAATAGTAGACAACATAAGACAAACCACATTGTTTGCTCAAGCTGAGTTGCAAGTGTCCATATTGTCGATGTCCAAAGAAAAACGAGCATTTCCAAAACTGCAACTTTTTTCCAAAACTTTTACTCTTAATGCAAGTTTACACACAGAAATTATTTGAAGCGGTTTTGGAGCGTTTCTGTTGATCCAGTCAAGTATGCTTTACACAATGAAAATGGCATCTGATCGTCTCAAATTTATGTCAAACATTATGCTTCAAGTACAAAGAGTGGTTATTGGACAAGTTGAGATGCTTGAGTGAATATACCAGATAAAGGAGTAAGCTATGAAGTTGTTATTCCTGTATTGACTGACCACTTGTGATTCTGTGTCATTAGCCAGGTTTCCATCCAGTTGTTGAAGTAAATTCACAAACAAATTGGCAAATTTGGTTGGGATGCACAGATATATCTGAGGTGCTGTAGGAGACTTTATAGCCCCGCTGCTGCGTCACCTAAACCTTTAACAGGGCCATTCTAACATAACAAATGTCATCAAATATCAGTTTGAAATACTGTCCAAGTCAAAGTATTGGTCCGATTAATTGCGTCTTCGTTTTGGAGAACATCAGCTGATACTGATATGATTCCGATATCATTGTGCATCCCTGTGTTTCCATCAGCTTGTTGCTCAAGACAAAACTGTAACAAAAAGGGAAATCGAGAGAGAGTTGTTTAACATTGAGCAGCTTTTTGTTGCTGTTTTAATGTCATGGCTATAATTCTACATTGTGTGAGCACACAGAATGCATCTCCACCAGGCACTTTGTTTATCTCTTATTTAACAAATGTGTATCACCTTTCTTTTTAAAAGTATCCTCCTCAACTAACTGAAGTTATTCAAAATCAGCCACGTCCGTCAAGCAGTTTTTATTTAAAATGTCTCTGTGTATCAATACATGGATGGAAACCTAGCTATCATCATTTCTGTGTGTACTTTTGTTTTTCTCACATCTGTATGCCTCATGAGCCACTGTTCTGACTACAGCCATTAAGAGAATAGTACAGAGTGGCATAGAAACAAGTTCAAATTTTGACACTACTTCAGGGTTCGTACCCTCCAACTAATTGGTGCAAATCAGTTTTATTGTTAACTATATGTACGGTGCAGGTGGTTATCACTGTGCTCTCTTGTAACAGTGGCTTCTACAGACGCCCCACAAGATGAAGGGCGGGTGCTCATACACACCACGCACCATCCTCAAGGTAATGCAGTCTCTCTGCAGGCCTTCAGACTGCATGTGCATGGAAACCATGCCTCATAGCTGGCTTCATAATCTGCAGTGTAGTCATTTTTGCTTTTCAGCACCCTCTCCAGACTTATCAGGTTGGCATTTTAAAAGCTACTGTGCGCTAGCTGACTGGCTATGACATTGGAAAGTTTAAGGCAGTTACAGTGTCAGTAAATGTTCCAATGTTGCATCACCATAGCTAAAAATGCCCTACCTCACCTTATTGCTGCTATCTGTTTAATGTCCTGATTAATGAAGGGACAGTAGTGGTCACTTTGCAAAAAATAGACCTGTTTTGAGATCTAGAGCAACTGGACCATAACCTAGTTCAGCAGTCGCAGTGTTTTCTCCCAGGCTGTGAAGAGGTGTTGAAGAAGCTACCAGCTATTGTAGTGTGCAGTTACTGGCTTTTATTTTGATGACTTGTCTGTGACAAATTGGATGATGTGTCTCAAATGAATTATTTTTCCAGTCAAAGCTTCTCCAAAACCCAAGGTTGCCCCCCAGACAAAGCCAATTGGTAAGCTTCACCACATCGCTCAATGCTAAATGCTCCTCTAATACCGCTAATGAAGGTGCTGTATGCTGCATCTGACTTCTTAAGCTTCTGAAAACAGATTAGCTGTAAATTAACGTTCTACTAGAAGTTGTGAAAATCGTGGCTTAGAAAAGGCTGCCTGTCAGACACTCGTGCTTCTTTGATTTTAATTTCAATTTTATGCATTAACTCCATCCCTTTTGTCGTGTGTGTGTGTGTGTGTGTGTGTGTGTGTGTGTGTGTGTGTGTGTGNGTGTGTGTGTGTGTGTGTGTGTGTGTGTGTGTGTGTGTGTGTGTGTGTGTGTGTGTGGTCACCAGATATCGATAGTACTTTCTTTTGCATTGTCAGTTTACTTTCCTTTACAGCAAGATTTTCTGGACATCCCATATACAGTCATATGCGAAAGTTTGAACACTGGTCTAATGAGTCATTTCCATCCACCCCCCCAAAAAAAATGTTGCATACTTCAGTGGTTCATATGTGAACAGCCGTTCAGAGTGGTTTGATGTGAAATGTTTTATTGTAAGAAACAAGAGACACTTAATGGTTTATTCCTTTAGTGGTGATGGTAACCAGTTTTATTCACCATCCAAAACCACCAGTGGACTTACAGGTGTCTTCTGAGTTTATGTAAGGGAACTTTTAGAGGTTAATGTTGGAGCTGAAGGTCCTAACACCATCACTGTGGGCAATTTTAACACCAAACCACTCTGAATGACGTTGTTTACATCTTTACCACGTAATTTATACAGACGTTTTGAGAAATGCTTCTACTCGGAAACACAAGTATGGCATTTTCTGCACGCAGTTTCTATTTATTTTCTGAGTTTAGCATATCGTGTGTGTCTGTGTGTGTGTTAAATTCAGTAAATAAACAGTAATCATGCGGCAGATGTGCAGCAGTGTGTTCTTTGTACAGCAACTCTGCTCTTGCAGGAGCCCTTTTCCTACATATTGTTGTATTTTCCTGCACCTGAGCAAACTCGCCAGGTTATTATCAAACCCTTACTGAGCTTAAATGGGTGTGTTAAAACAATTTTTTTTTTTTTTTTTTTTTTTTTTTTTTTAAATTTAAAAAATCCAAACCTCTGCAGGCCAGGGGGTTTGCCAGGACCAGGGTGGGGAACTTTGCTATTGATGTTAATTCATTTTTGCGCTTCCAGATAATCAGCTGTCTTTTGGAATTTGACCAGTGGTACCTAATCATTTGCATTGTAGAAGAATGAAGTGAATTAACAGCCTTCACTCTCATATAATGATTTTTTTTATTTATTATTTTTTTTTATTTCATGTGAGCATTTTTCAGGCTAATACTTTATTCCCCCAAATATAGAAGGAAATATCAGTACCTCCATACATGAAGTGAAATCAGCCAAGGGATCTGCGGCTGCCTGGGCCATTCTGCCCATGTGTGAGTAACCTTTATGTCCATTTAAAGAAGCGCGGGACTGTTTACTGTTTGTGAGCGTATGAGTTAAGCTCATCACAAATGTCAGTATTGAATTTCATGGATATTTTGAATGAATCACTAGAATCAATCTGGATAAATACAAAAAACAATGCATTTTGGAGAAGGACTTATTTTGGGTTGTTTCTGTTGGTTTGATAATTTAAAAAATTCTGACTCAGTGCAAAGGGCAATTAGCTGTTTCTAATCATTCTTATTAGCTGAACGATTTAGGGGTGTGGGGGGGATACCGAAGTGTGGGTTGTGTGTGTGTTGTGTGTGTGTGTTTTTTTTTTTTTTTTTGTTTGTTTGTTTTTTTTGTTTTGTTTTGACAGTGATTTTAAATTGTGACTTTTAATTTTTTTATGTACACTGTATTTTTTTTAATGGAGACTATAATGTAAAAACTGCAACTGTTATTTGAAAGCTGCACACTGTGTTTTTTTTTTTTTTTTTTTTTTTTAAGGTCGATTATAAATCACGCTTCATCTTTCGGCCCTTTTTCAGATGCCACAAATGTTGAACCATCTTGTTGCACTTTTCACTCAGAGAAAAGAACGTTGCAGGTTTATCTCTTATCCCGGGGTATAATCAGGCACCTGATACAGTTATTAGAAAACACATTTAAAACAATATGAAAGATGTGACCTCTACTACGTATACTGTGTACTGGCCTTCTGCAGAGGTGGCGTAATGGCCTCTACAGATCTGTTTTATTATTTTTTTTATTTATTTAGACTAGAAGGACCCCCTTCTAAAGAATCCTGAAGGGGGAGGACTGCACTGGAATGGGAACTACGCTTGAGGGCTGTTTCAAATGTTTAAATATAAATATATGGTAAATGTTCTCTGGTTCTTTAGTGCTGCTGGCCATGGCTGCAACAGGAGGATACTTGATGTGGCGGAACTGGCAGCTGAAGAATAAAAAGAGCATGAACTTTGACAATCCAGTGTACTTGAAAACTACAGAAGAGGATCTGAACATCGACATCAGTAGACATAGTGCCTCTGTTGGTCACACGTATCCTGCTGTAAGTTTATCCTTTTATTTAACCTTTATTTCCGTTCTGTGGGGATGTGTATAAGCCAACTCCTAAAAATAGATCTGAGCTTAAAATGTTATTTAAGTTATTTAACACTGTTTTATTACAGCGAGCTGAATTGCTTCCCTCGGCTACTGTTAACTACTTTGGGAGCACATAGCTAGAACACGAGCAGACTGAGCTGCAAATAGGGTGAGCAGAGGTATAGACCAGTTCTGTGTCCAAAGCAGTCAAATATGTTTTTAACTAAAAATAAAAACCCTAATTATGTCCCACACTTTAAATATATTTGGTGGTGTTGTGGTTGGTTTTCTGCCCCCACCCCATGCATGGGTAAAGTTGATGTTGAAGGTTAGCCTGTGATGGTGTGCATGAGACGGTCCGTTACCACACCACACACAATCATACTGAATGCCACTTATTTGTGAAATCTTTGTTCAGAATAGTCTGTTTGCAAATCGTCATATCACTTTGCAAAACCTTTGTGCTCTCTCATCAGTGTTCTTAAGTAGGACGTCTGGAGGAGAAGATGGGTTTTTATCTGCTGCCTTGATACCAGCTGTCCTTTTTTGGTTCAGTGTAAAATTCATTCTTCATGACAAACATTACGTCTGATATGTTGTGGTTTTCTGTTTTTAACTTTCTAAACTCTTGCAGTATGGCCTCCTTGCCTCATCTCCTCTGTTCTGATTTTCGTGTCCTGCCCTCCATCTGGATTTTACACACTATCAGAATTTTGTGAAGGCAAACAACTGTTTGCTTATAACGTCTTTTCACATTTTGTGTGTTTTATTTATTTTGTATTTAATTATTATTTTCTAATTATTAATTTATTAAAATGCAGTTTAAATATAGTTATTTCAGTTTGATGCCTACATCACATGTGGAACTTTGGGACTGAGGCATCACCTTTCCCTTTACCAGCACTAAATTATCTGGTGATGCCAATTAGTTCATTTTTGAAAGTGAAATATTTTGTGATTCAGCTGCACAAATATACAGGACCTTTTTGACATTGTACACTTTATAGTGCACTATATTTTCAGTGGTACACGGGCCGGTCACTCTAGCACCCACACTCTCGGAATATGTATCCGTGCTGTTCTCAGTGTATAGAATATAACTTGATGTTGAAATAAGCAGGACGTCCCTTTAGGATAAGATTTGGCTGTCATGCAGAATATGCCACTGCAAGGTCCGTGCGTGTGTGTATATACAGTATGTCTTTCAGTGTAAATGCAGGCTGTTTACTACATTCCTGTGCTCCAAATAGGTTTTTCTGGTCTAGTGCACAGTTTTAGGCAGACAGCGTTCCTTAAATATTTGGATATTTTCAGCGGAATTCTGCCACACAAGGAATATTGCAGTTGTTTTTCAAGAAGCAAGCTGATCTAGGAGTAATGGACAGCCTTGCTTATAAAACATTTAAACTTGCAGCTTTACATGCAGCTTGCCCCCAAAGCAGTTCTGACGCTCTTAAGCCCACTTGACTCACTAAAGTGAGTCCACACTAGCTCCACTAGACTCCGTCTTTGTCATAGTTCCCATCCCCCACTCTAAATTGTGTTAAATTGTCTGTCTGTTATTCTGACACATTATGGTATGCATGTATGTATGTATGCTAGCTAGTGGAACGAAACTATATATATAATCTTCAAAATGATAACAAATGCATCACTTTTAATGCAAGTCAGTGGAACCAGACTTTTGATCTGTTCATCATGACATTTACAAACAATGCAAATGACAATAGGGTGTGCTTGCTTGCATGTGTGCATACGTGTTTAACTTGAACTTTGTTTGTTTTGTTTTTTTTTGTGTGTGCGTGCTTTTCATTTGCCCCCCAGATTTCAGTGGTAAACACAGAGGATGACTTGTCATAACCAGGCCTGTACACTGCTCCCGTTCGTGAACTGTCCTCTTGGGACCTTTTTGCCAACCGCCGCTGTTCCAGCAGACTGACGGTCAGATGCCTTCCGATGTGCATTTTGCAGTTATACTTCTCGGGGGTGGTGTGCGTCCTCTTGTGTGGGAATACGATGATGGATTACTTCCTCTGCCCAAAGCGTTATGGAATCAAGGATAGAGCCTTTCACCGATTTCACTCTCTTGGGGGGGCCCCCCCTTATGATTCAGCTACAAACAGCTTTTGCCTGTGATGTGTCGAGAGCCTCGAAAGAGACTCCAGACATCACCAGCTCTTTCGGACATTGAGTGCGTGTGTGTGCGTGTGTTTGACTATTTAATGCATATTTTTAGGCAGTAATGTCTTTAAGATGCAAGTTTTCCTTCTTTTGTTTAAGCGTAGGAGCATTTACCTCCAGAAGCACATTCTTATGAAGCTTCTTGTGTCTGTCCGGGGGGGGTGGGGGAGCGTAAGCTCTATAAAAGGAGTGCTGTTGAAACACATTTGTAAAACACTGTACAGAACCCTGTCTTTAAAAATTAATCAGGATTCTTCAAGCACTTTGATCAAATGGTCCTGTGTAAATAAGATTGTATACATTTGACTGAGTCAATTTTGCTATGGTGGGTCATAGTACCAGGGTAGAAAATATACTGAGAAGAAAAAATAAGTTTGTTAAACTATTTTGTATGTTTGTGTGCTGTTCCTGTGACCTTTTTATAGCATTGTACAGGGGGACTCAATGCTCTGTATTGTGAAGAAGAAACATTTGCAAAGACTTAAAATAAAATGGAAATGGTCAGTTAAATCAGATCATTCTGAAAGTAGTCCATTTTCCTGAAACGGCAAGATGTAAACCGTGGGCTTTTGAAATGGATTGACTGAAATCATTTGGTAATTGGAGACTGGAGGAATATTGTTCACTGGCTTCCTAAAAAGTGTGCTCAATACTGGAAGGAACTGAGCAGGAACTCCAACCGGTGCAAAACATGAAGTGGAACGTAATCCACGTTAAGTGTGCTGGGAGGTGGAGATGATGAGATTGCGTAAGAAGGTTCGGGTTAATTGGACTTGCTAGTTAGAATAATGGAATTTGCATTGATGGCTCTAGTAGAGTTTTGATTAGGATATCTTGTTTGCTTTAACCAAGATCAGCACAAACTGTGTTCAGTCTAATACAGCAGCTCTTTACTCTGCTTTACTTGCTTAGACATTTTTTTCACTTGGGTGTAATTACCTTTTTTGTTTGTCCAGGAAATCTGCATACTAAACAGAGTCACTCAGTAATTTGGTCTGAAATGGTTCAGAGGTCTTTACAGTGGTGATGATGATGATGATGATGATGATGATGGAAACCAGAGTTCACCATGTCTACAACACAAATATAGACATTTTATTTACTATCAAAGCCACCAGTCAATCTGCACATGTCTTCTGAGTTTTATATGGAATGTTGAGGATTAAAAGACATTTTGGGTCAAAGACTTTCAAACACCTTTTGTAAAATGGTGCCTCAGATATCAGACAGTGTGTTCATTACCATTTTATGTAATCATGAGCTTTTAGAGGTGGATGTGTGGTTCCTGTCATCACCACCACTGTAAACAATTGAGCTTCTTTAAGCGAAACATTTCACAACAAACCACTTAATGACTTTGTTTACACCTTTACCATGTCATTTATGCAGACATTTTGAGAAATGTTGCTATGGGAAAAACAAAATGACATTTTGCACAATTCCAAATGTAATTGCTGAGTTTAGCTTTAGTGGGGGGGGGCACATCAAATAAATATTAATTACTAATAATTTCTCTAACAGGATGCACATCATATGAAACCACTCTAAGTTACTTGATTTGTATCTCAACAGTATAATTATGTTTTGATTTCATTTAACATTTGTTCCAAAATTGGTGGCGTTCCCCTTTAACCATGAAGACCAATTCTTACCAGAGCCATATTTATTTCACTAGCCATCACTGAGCACCACATAAGGCATTGCACATAGATCATTGCAAACTTATACCACATGTATCATGTTTGTTAGGTTTGCTGAAGCAGACTGAATAAAAATACAATACTAACATACTACATATTAGACGAACTTCTAAAGTTCTACCCCTAGTTTAAAAACTGCTGACCTAATGCACTGAGGAGATGCTGTTGTATTTGTTTGGACCAGGATTGGTTAATTACAGAAGACTATAGTAAAATTGGAATCTTGCTGTATAAGCTAAAGGTGAATGACCATGCATTTACTGCCTTCACTGGACCTTTTTGATGGACTACTAATAAACCTTCATGATAAATGCTCCAAGTACACACAGCAGCTCAGCATGTTACAGACGGGTGATAAAGCTGATAAATATTGAATAAATAAAAGTTGAATATTTATTTAATATTAATATTTACATTTTTACGTTATGTAATTGTGTATTTTAAATTATTAATAACTAATATTTAATATAAATCATATTTACAAAAGAAAAAATGAATACGAAAAAGAAGAGAACTTTTTAATTAGAAGCTAGATTCAGGCAATCTCCTTTTCTAATGTTTGCACAGTCTGGCTAATGAAAGGTGGAATTGAGTTCAGAATGGCTGTAACTGCTGGATCTAAACCAAGTAAGCTTCAAAGGGGAATTCCACGTTTTTTTTTTTTTTTTCTGAATAATTCAGTCATTGATATGTAAATACATTAATTCAGGGTGGTTTGATGTGAAGTGATTCACTGTAGAGAAACTTGCAAACCCTGGATTCTTTACAGTGATAGGAACCAGGGCCCACCATGTCTACAATACAGATATAGACATTTTATTTACTGTTAAAACAACCAGTGAACCTACCTGTGTTTGAGTTATGATGGCATGTTGATACTAAAAATATTGGAAAATCTGAAAATAAGAGTTCCTTGGAGAAACTTATTTTGGAGTAACTCTTTGCTTAGAAAGGCCAGCGCAGTTTGCTAATATGCACTTTCTCTCGTTTGTTTGCATGAGTTGTAGAGGATGTATTTGGTGTCATCGGCTCTCATGATCAAATGCATAGCCATTGCCTTAGGTGTGACTTTATCTATATTTCTCAAATGCTAAAAGGACACACGCAGTTAACCAGGTCTCATACTTTTTTGGTATATGAAGCATAAAGAGCTAGGTAGACCCTTCGTTGTGTTACAAGTTTCTGTATATGTCAAATTGACTACGGCAGATGGTCAGTTGTCTACTGCTGCTTCTTCTGCTCCTTAACCATGAAAAATGTGATTTGTAATCCAGAAATTCATTTGATAAAACAGATTTGTCATTCCCAACATATAATTTGGGAACAGGAAAGCCCCCAGTAGAATTCCTGCACAGCATATAGGATAATACCCAAGGTCTGCTGTAGAAGAGATTTGTGAATGTAAGGCAAATGAAAGACATTAGGGCGGGGAGAGGGAGTCTGGAGGAGAGGATAATAGCTTTTAAACCGTTAAGCACATAGATCCACTCGGTCAGCAACATTGTACAGTCAGTGCTGCTTCCCGCTGGTGCGCTATGATCAAACTCGTGGTATTAGAGACATGTACTGCTCTCACACCTTCAGTAAGCTGTGAGTGCACTTAGCTGAGAGGACACCACTAGCATGTTCAAGTTTAAGGGAAGGAGGCGAAGCCTCTTCCCCAACTACAAACTTGGGGGCACAAATCTTTGTGCCAGTGATCCTGTGGTGGAAGACGAGCTTCCTTTCGCCCAGGAAAACTGGCTGAAGCCATGGAACTCGATGCAGGAGCTCAGTCGGGACATCTACGACATTTATGAAGACTACGAAAATGATGAAGACGACAGATTGATGTCCACAACCCTAAAGCTGTCGTCTCCACTAAAGAACTACATGCTTAATATCAACGTGGGCGGCAAAGTGTACCAGATCTCTTACAGGGTGGCAGCCAAATATCCCAAGACTAGAATCGGCCGTCTTGCCACGTACACAGACCACAACAGAAAGCTTGACCTCTGTGATGACTACATCGTCCAGAACAACGAGTTCTTCTTTGATCGAGATCCAGACATCTTCCACAACATCTTCAATTTCTATCGGACTGGGGTTCTCTGGATAAAAGATGAGCTGTGTCCTCGCAACTTCTTAGAGGAGATCAACTACTGGGGTGTCCGGATAAAGAACACCCACCGGTGTTGCCGTATTTCGTTTGAGGAGCGGCAGGATGAGCTGAACGAGCAGCTAAAGGTGCAACGAGAGTTGCAGGCTGAGATTGAGGTGGAGGAAAATGAGGAGCTGTTCAGAGGGATGGCTTTTGGACACGCCCGCCGCAGGATCTGGAATCTCATGGAGAAACCTTTCTCCTCAATTACGGCCAAGCTCATGGCTGTGGCCTCCAGCTTCTTTGTGCTGGTCTCACTGGTGGCCATGACCCTCAACACAGTGGAGGAGATGCAGTACAAGACACCTGCTGGCCAACTCAGTGGAAAGACCTATGCAGAGTATATGGAGACCTTCTGCATCGCATTTTTCACCATGGAGTATCTGCTTCGACTTATGTCCACACCGGATCTCAAGCGTTTTGGGAGGAGCGTCTTGAATGGAGTGGATCTGATTGCCATCCTCCCGCTTTACCTGCAGATGGTTCTGGAGTGCTTTGAGGATGAGGACCATCAGAGGCACCACAACGATATTGAGACAGTGGGGAGGGTGGGCAAAGTGGGACAGGTGCTGCGTATAATGCGCCTGATGAGGATCTTCCGTATCCTTAAGCTTGCTCGGCACTCCACAGGACTGCGGGCCTTTGGCTTCACACTCCGCCAGTGCTACCAGCAAGTGGGATGTCTTTTCCTTTTCATCGCAATGGGAATTTTAACTTTCTCTGCTATGGTTTACACGGTGGAGCATGATGTCCATCGGACAAACTTCACCAGCATACCTCATGCGTGGTGGTGGGCAGCTGTGAGTATTTCAGTTTCTGTAATATTATCCGTTCCTTGTTCAATGTACTCATAGACATCCCTGCATCCATGAAGTAGTCAAGATCTTGCTTGTTCCAAATTCCCCGTTAGGTACGCAGCTTATGATTGGTAGTCTGAACTGTAAATACTCTAGTAAGGAAGGCTGTTTCATTGTTAGGATGCAAATAAGGCTTCCCTGGCATCAGCATCACTGAATTTTACAGTAGCAACTGTTCCAAATTGGAACTGTGCCCATGTGGGGACTCTTTATACTGTAATGCTATTAAACATGACCTTTCCCGGGTATTAAGACTGAGTGCAAATTTAGCCTTTGCCACCTATGCGTCACCTTCCTATTGCAAACATAATCCTGTTCCCCACAAACATCACTATACTCTTTCCTCAAGTGGCAAATGAGTTGCATTTGAAGGCAAACAATACACGTACACTTGTTCGAGTCAACTGAAATGTTTGTTTCCTCCTTCTGCAGGTGAGTATCTCCACTGTTGGCTATGGGGACATGTTCCCAGAGACTCATTTGGGTAGGATTTTCGCCTTCGCCTGCATCTCATTCGGAATCATATTGAACGGCATGCCGATCTCCATCTTGTACAACAAGTTCTCAGACTATTATTCGAAGCTGAAATCCCACGAGTACACCTCCAGCCTGAAGGCTCGTGGCAAAGTGAGGTTTGCCAAAAGAGCTGCCAAGAAGCTTGCAGAGTGCTGCGAGAAACCGTATACTACCGCTCCAGAACCCCTTCACTCCGAGTAACTTTCTGACCTGTGATATAGAACAGAGGTCTCCTGTCGTGCCCATACAAAGGTCAATAAAGATGTTGGAAGGTCATGATTTGAAAATTACTCATTGGTAACTTAGAAAATGCTTTAGAACTGGTGACTTCACCTGGTCACAGGGAGGTGAAGTACCTACGTAGTTCAGTATGCAGGATCTGTTTTATTTATTCATTGTGCTTCAAACTGTTTTCTAAAATCTGCTTGTATTGCACCAGTTTCTACACAATTTCTCTAGACTGAAATATTTTCAATAAATTCTATATATTTTTTAAAAGTTTTTTTTCTTGCATGCTAATTATATTATAAGCCAATGGTAAATGTTCTACCTGTGTTGTCCTAACATTTTATGTATTTTGCCTTTGGGTCAGAAATGCCCCTTCACTAAACCTCTAGAATAATTAATAATTAATAGATTAATGGAATTTTATACTTCAAATCTATACATTTTGTATGAGGAGCCTGAAATTAATTGCAAACCTTTGAATAACTTGGTTTTCACAGTGCAGAAAGACTATTTAAATACTGGATACCACTCATTTTAATTACAACACACCTGTCTATATTTTTTTTCTTTACTAAAGTAGAGATTATTATTATTATTATTATTATTATTATTATTGTTATTATAATTCATTGCAAAAACATTGTACAGCTTTCATGGAAATATGAAAAAATGTGATGTGAAGAACAGTATACACTGTAGAGGAAGTATTACTTTCCATTTCAGTGTGTTTAACCATTTTAAAACCTTTCCTGTTGACTGTACAATCTGAAAAATGGTTCTCCAATGGTTCTATACAGAGCCATAAACACTCAAGAAACTATTTGCATGCTTAAATGGTTCTTTTCATGGTGAAATGGTTGTTCAGATCGACGGAGAATGTGTTGTATATTGTTCTATATAGAACCATATAGAATCATATACAACACATTCTCCATCAATCCGAAGAACCACTACATTATACAAATGATTTCTGGTTCTATATGCAACCACTGCCTGTACTAAAAAAAAAACCTTGAAGAGTTATATTTTATATATTTTATCAAAACAAGGGAAAAACACGGCTGTACATTCCGATCAGCCCCTCGTTTAAACCAACTTAACAAAGTTAAATCCTGTTTGTCCATTTTATCAGCTCCACTTATTATATAGGAGCACTTTGTAGTTCTAGAGTTGCAGACTGTAGTTCATCTTTTACCTCTGTATACTTTGTTACCATGTGCTTCAATGGTCAGGACCCCCATAGGACCCCCATATTTGGGTAGTGGATCATTCTCAGCAATACAGTGATACTTGGAGGTGGTGAGGTCCACTCAAATAGACACTCCTACTTTGCTGGTACCTTGTAGATGTAAAGTCAGAGAGAATTACTTATCTGCTGCTGCACAGTTTTTGGGGGGTGGGGGGAAGGGCAATGAAGTGTAGAAACAAGGAGGTGGTTTTAATGTTAAAGCTGATCAGAAAACAGTTTAAAAAAAAAAAAAAAGACATGGAAGTCTAACATAACACTGGAACATGAAGTAATCCAGTTCAGAAATAGTAGGTGTATTGAAATAATGAGTTCAAGATCTAACATCTGGCCACGAGTAGTTATGTATTTAATTCCTGTCTCTTTACTGACATCTGTGTACGATTCAATCTGCAAAAGCCGATTTACTGTCAACATACACAGCTTTCCTCAAGCAACAAGGTTTCTCTGTTGGACAGATTGGGGAAAAGTCTCTGAATTCCAGCTGCTAGAAACTGTTTTGAGTTTGAGTGTCTGTTCCTTTAAATGATAGAACCACAGCTGACTCCGCCCCCTTCTCCCACAAGGGTGAATTCTGACAGCGTTCTTCTTTTACTCTCACCCTATTCACCTGTTAATCAGATGAAGTTCATCTTACATTCAACCACTAACAGCGTTAGCGTTATTGTGCATTCTGCAGCACCAATAACACCTATAAGAATTATCTAGAACATTACATCTTCATTATTCCCTCATCTATTAGCATTAGGTAGTGCTATACACCAATAACTATCTAGAACATTGCATCTCTATTGTATATGATACCTTAGCTGTAAGCGTTAGCTAAGGCTAAGCACCGAGAACTATCTAGAGCATTACATCTCTGTTAATATATTATCTTAGCTGCTAGCATGAGCTATTGCTAAGCAGCAAGAATTCTCTAGGACCTTGCATTTCCCTCAGCAACAGTTTTGCCACAGATTGTTGGTATTGCTCCCTCTTTCAGAAAACGTTTCCCTATTTGATAGCTTCTTTGCATTCTCTCATTCCACCTTAAATGATGCAGTAGTTTACAGTGAGGTGACAATGTAACTGCTACACCACTTAAGGTGGAGGGGTAAAATCTGGACAAGAAGCTGGTGAATCTCCTTATCTGAAAATGTTTCCAGCATTAAAAGAATAATTAGGATGTTTTAAAAACACAGTAAAACATTTGAAACACTGAGTTACTCTGCTATACTAATGATATGAGCGTGCTAGATAAAACTGCTTGATAAAGAGCTAGAACAACAAAGTGATTCTCTAGAACCAGTATCTGGTATTCTAAGGGATAAAGGAATTATGAATTATATATTTATGTACATTTTATCTTTGGTATAGAAATTCACATCAATAAAATAGAATAGAATGTAGAATCTGGACCCTTGTTTCCATTTTCAATTTATTATAGTGTTTGACAAGTATTTTATAATAACACAGCACAAGCTAATATGTTAGAGTTAATATACCTTATAAAGGTTTTGGCTTACAGTGTGAATTACAGTTATTTTAATCCATCTATGGTGGAGAAATGCATGCATTTTCCTTTCATCAGCATGCTATATAAAACAGGTGGTTTGGAAAGTACCCAGGGGTCACCAAGTCTACAACACAAATATAGACATTTTATTTCCTATCACCACCACTGTAAACACATCTGAACCATTTCACACCAAACCACTCTGCATTGCTGTTTACACTGAATTACTCAGACTTGAAAAAACATTGAATTCCCCTTTGAACTCTTAAAGAACAGACCATCCTTTACGGATTTGTTCTTAGGGATCATAAAGAAACTGCAGTGTGGTGACTCGCTGAGCGCACACGCAACAGACAGACGGAGGCTGAAGACGAGAGAATTAATTTTATAGTCAGCCTGCAAGTTTCCACTTTTTCTCAGAGTAAACACTTCCATGGAGTGTAGCAGGCTGAGAGGTAAGTAGAACCAGTCAAGAAGCTTGAGTAATGAAGCTTAAACACCCTTTTGTTACGTGCTGACACTGTCAAAATAATTCTATGCTTTCTAAAACGGTCCTTCACTCAGACAAAACACTTTCACCACCTCGGGTTTTCACTGGCTTGGGCAGCCATTTCAGTTCTATTTTTGGAAAGGAAAAAAATATATATATATATATAGTTCACGTGGTACAGTGAGGCAAAGATTACGGAGCGGCTGAACATGTTTAATTCATAAGTCACATGGATCCCAACTCAACTGAAAAACACAGGCGCTTGAGTGTAGTCATTTATTTTGTATTTAAATACATAGAAATCCATATGTGAGCATTCAAAAAACAGGAAAAAAAAAGAATTACTGACAAATTCCTGGGCTGTCTTGATTAATTACAAACTAAGTCCTGAAGAAGGAACACAGGTTGAGAGAATCCTGTCCGTAAATTACTCCAAGACAAGGCTGTGGGAAAAGCAAGCCTGGCTGTTTGAAAATGAGTTACGACCTTGGTCTTGGACTCCGGCACTGGCAGGATGCAGTGTGAAACTGTGAGCTGTTGATCAATACCGTATAGTATATATTTTTAGGCCAGCTTCTCCAACAGAGCTTCCACTCCTTTTGAGTTCTGGATTTTTTGTAGTTTTGGAATAATGGGCCGCAAAGCTTTCTTTACTTCTTCTGCAACTCCTTCGTCCGCGCTCTGGAGGAGACTGGGGGGTGGGGGTCAACAAACATCAAATGAATAAAGACAAATGCGGACATTACAAATTTTATGCTAATTCAGACACCCCATGGAGGTTTTATATGCACGTTAAAGGTCCCTTATCATTTATTTAAAATAAAATGATGTAGCATGCAAACCAAAAATAATCATTCACTCCCCAGTCTATACACAGAAAACAAGCTGCCTAAACGGCCCTCTTTGAATTCACCGTCTTGTCACAAAAATGTGCACTTTTTTCTTATGGGTGGGCAATATGACCAAATATTAATCTCCATAATGGTAACTTCACAGAAGGAAAAACATACTTTCCTTTTAATGCAAACAAAACCAGACCTTTTCCATTTTGGAGCCATTTCTTTTTATACATTCATCAAAATGTACATACAGTGTAAGGAACGGCCATTTTCACATGTATGCAACGATCATTATGTTACGACCAAGGCGATATGGCCATTTTAATAGCAATTTATTACTTTATTAATTTATTTTATGTTTCATTTCTTCACTTTTAAATCTATTGTTTTGAATCATATTTTAATTTTTATTCTGCTAGATCTCTTTATAGTTTAATTCGAATTATTTTTGTATTTTCTTAATTATAAAGCACACTGTGTATTAAAGGTTGATCCATCTCTTACTACATTTCAGAAATTAAAAATTCACTGAAGTAAATTCAAATTACATTGTACAGGCCCTGACCTACGAAAACAGAACTGCATTGTCCAGACCGGGTGTTCAGAGGGGAAACAGACAAATCTCTCACTGCTTAAAGTCTTAGAGAGATTAGAGGAGGTCAGGCACAAAGACTGGGGAGGAGAGGGGGAGTGGAACAAACCACAGGCCCACTGATGAGGGAGAGTTGGGGGCAGGGGGGTCCACTGCCCAGTGCCTACTGGAGGGCTGCCTAGCATGAATGGAAAAAAGTAAGCCACTGTATAGGCCTTTATTAGCATACCAACATGAGCAGTGCATAATGTGACAGCGCGGCTATACGACAGGCTTACAACCGGGCCGAGCTCAGGGGAATTCCTCTGTACAATAAAAACACTCTGTGAAACGACAAGCTTGATGGGAAAGCAAGAAATCTTGCCTGAAAGACTCTTTGAAATGTTCTTTTTTTAATATAAATTACAGCGTTTCCAGCGTTACTGCATTCCCTC
>CM067490.1:14303050-14480103 GCA_034552555.1 Semaprochilodus insignis | reverse complement strand
CACAAAGACCAGCAGATTCACCAATTTAAAATAAATAAACTTTCAAATAAATACTAAATACGTGCACTATCCTCATGCAAGCTTCTGAAATAATAACTGCAGCTTCTTTAAAAGCAAGCTCCACCAATTTTTTCAAAATTTCTGCAAGATGAAATGGTTAACATGCCAAAGTCATTCAGAGGTGTGGTGTGAAAAGCTCCAATCTAGGGAAAATTACCAGGTTAGAATTGTTTACAGTGGTGGTGACAGAAGCCAATAAAAGCTCCCTTACAGAAGGTTATTGCATGAATACACTGCCTGATGTTCGAGAAACTGTTTTATGACAGTCTTGTGATAGTTTTGGGCTAAAATGTATTTTAATCTATTTATTTTAATCTTTTCCTGGTGGACGGATACGTGATGGGTGTTCTAAGGCAAAACAGTCCCCGAAGAAAACTCATTATTTTCAAAATTTCTGTTATTTAACCCACATAAACATTCCACAGATAAACTCAGACAGCACATGTAGGTTCACTGGTTGCTTTGATAGTAAATTAAATGTATATATTTGTTTTGCTTCCATCGTCACCACTGTAATGAAATTCATGGCAGAAAGTTTCAAGTTAGAAAATGAAATTAATTTTTTTCACATCACTTTGTTTATATCTTGATCATTGAATTACAGAGAAATTTCAAAAAGAAACAATGGAATTCCCCTTTAAGAGCATAAAATCGTATAGTTCATTTCTTACAATTGTGTTTAATAGAGTAATAAAACTGTAATAAACTGTATTGTAAATGCATTTATGTAAAACACCTATATGACAGCATATAATCAAGGCTCTTTACAGAAAATTAGATTAATTCAAAAAGACATTATTACAAATGAAATTCTTAGGACCCTTCTTAAAAATATAAAGATCCAAAATGTAATGTACCGATTACATCTCTCTTTTGTCACAGTCAGTGAAATTTTTGTGTTCACATCTGAAAACTAAGAACTTGAGCAGTTCAGTGCTTACCCTCGCGTTCTGCTGCCTTCATCTTGGCGTCCTGCTCAATCAACCATTTCAGTACAAGATGTCCTGCGGGGTGCTCAGCCATGTGCAGCTAGGACACAGGAGAAGTAGAAACAGGTAAGACTACATCCACAAAGCTTACAGAGAGAGAGACACAGACATTGACTCCATTTAATAACATACATTTAAACTGAATTCCATGGATGTGAAAGAGGTGAAAGTGCAGAACTGATGTGAAACTGTTCCCTCAAACTCATGGTGCATATGTTGAGCACACATCCAAAAACACAATAACTGGACTAAACTGACCAACTGAGAGCCACAGCAGTCCACGCGATGTATTACCATTATTGCTGTGTTTTTACAGTTTGATTCGAGCATACTGAAAAAAATATGCCTAATGCCTAGATATAAAGAAATTCTTTACTTTCTAATCTTTCAGCCGTGAGGTTAATGAATTATAGCCTTTTCAGTGCCATACACAGCAACAAATGATCTGTTGCTGGCCAAGGCAATACTGCTAACAGCTCTGAGCTCTGATATGTGAAATGAGCAAATCTCAGCTTACTCTCACCTCTTTTCAATGCCATTCTGGAAAATGTCCTTTGTTTTTGGTGTTTGCTACCTATTCCGTTTCCAATGATTGTTTATTGTGACCTAAATCATGAAGATGCTGCGATGCAGGATGTATAGAAACCATTGGCTGGTGAGTCGTGGTAGTGTTAAAAGCTCTCACTACTCAGACTCTTTACCGACTTTACACTGTTCTCTGTCTTAATGTCCTTCGAGTTGATGACAAAACACAGGAGTCTGAGTCAATTAGTCGACTCATTTCGACTCTTAGAGTCACTGAACAAGAGTCGACCCCAGCTGCCAAACGTGCTGGAGTCAAACAATCGCCTGTTCTATGCAATGAAATGATACACAACAAGCACAAGTCCTGGCAGAGAGCTGCATCCTGCATGTCTGTATGTTTTCAGTAACCACAGAATTTTGATTCTAAATCAGAGCCGGATTTCAACAACTAACCCTGCTTAAAACAGCCTCTAACTGCATCAAAGGAATTCTGTGAACACATTACAAATAAAACCTGAGTTTTGTTGAGTGTCAAAACGTAATATTTACAACTGAAATTCTGTGCAAACTGATTTCCTGATATCAAGAAGAGTAGGAAGTAAAAGCTCTCATGGCTTTCTACAGTCAACAGAGTTTCAGCGTGCCAATTTACTTTTCATTTCTGAGAAAGTTGCTTTTGGAATTTGCAGAACGTATCTGCTTCAAAATGCCATATTAAGTTGATGTTTTTTTCCTTTTTTTTGTTTGCTAAAAGAGACAAGAAGCAATTTCAGAGTCCAAACTACAATAGTTACAGAGAAGTTTAAATACTGATGAAAACTCTGGCCTCACCTGGCCTTCTACACCACCGGCCACAAAGTCCTCAGCAGCCAGCTCGGCCACAGCCTCCATGGCAAGTCGGACATCTCCAACCGCCGCTCCCAGGATGTCACTGACCAACACGCAGCAGGCCTTATCCATCACCATGGAGCGAGCGTTCTCACACAGGTACTTCAGCAGTGGAGGGGACACAGCCTCCAACAGCTCTTGCCGTCTCACAACCGCATCCTTTTTACTGCATGAGACACATACAAAAGCATTATATAACCGGAGGTTCTAAAATGCAAAACAGACAAACGAAAAAAATCAAACAATTACTCGAGCAAGAGAAGTATTCACATGTCAACTCGGCAGAATCACCAGTTTAAAGGGCCCTTAACCTTCACTTTTCTCTTCCTCTGTAAATTACCAAACATTCTAAGGTCCACCTAAAAAGTTTGGTGACTTTATGTACCATAAACAGCCGTAACTCATTACAGAATTAAACCGGCTGATCTTGTTACTGTGGCTGCGTCCAAAAACCCCAGAAGTACACTGAGGAATCGAGAAGAGGAAAGGAGCAGGAGTGGAGAGAAAGAGAAGAAACTGGGACAGTTGACTCTTTTGAAAGTTAAATTTGTTGAGTCAATTACAGCCTTCCATTAAAGTTCTCCCTCAGCTGCTACACAGAACCGTGTACTCACATTTGTGTTTTCCTACTCTGTGTTTTTATTTTATATCAATCACAAAACACACAGTACAGATACTTACATAAACCCGAATAAAACACAGAATGCAAAATATGGCTGGCTTGTTCTGTGTTTGTCCTCACTGAGATTTTAAATGTGCTGATTTATATGACATCACAAAAACAACAAATCCATACTAATAATATGGAGCGGGGAGTGAAAGGTATAGCTTAGAACACTGTTTACATACTATATCAAACTTTTATTAAACAGAAGTATAGAAAGTTTTCCATAACATGACCATTTTAAGTTTGTCCAAAATAGTCAACAAAGAATAAAAACAGCACTGCTTCTGTGGGTGATCAGTCCTTGACCATATCAAGTGTGAAAAACTGATGAGGAAGACAAACTTAAAGGGGAAGTTCAAAAAATTCTCCATTCGGACATTCAGAGTGGTTTGGTGTGAAACACTCCGTTCTAGAGAAACTTACAGTCAGAATTGTTCACAGTGGTGGTGATAGGAACCAGACGTCCACCTCTAAAAGCTCCCTCACAGAAAGTTACACGGAGAGGTTATGAATAAGCTGCCTGGTGTCTGAGGGACTGCTTTAAAGATGATGCATTTTAAAGCATTCAAAGTGGAGGGATACATGCAAGGTGTTGTGAGACAAAACGAAAAATCCAAAGAAAACTATTATTTTACCATCATCAACATTCCATATATAAACTCAGACACGAGTAGTTCACTGGTGGTTTTGGACAATAAATAAACCCCTGGTTCCCATCACAATCCCTGTTAAAAAAACGCAACCATTTCATACCAAACCACTCTGTCTACATGTCAACCACTTAATTTAATTAGAAGGTTTAAAAATTGGACCTTCCTTTCTACTCAGGCATTTATTTGGGTAATGACACACATCTTGAGTTGTGTTTTTACTAAGATTTTATTAAATACTGTCTGAAAGATGACAGGAAAGGGAAATATTGGCTTGGTTAGTTGAAAAAGTGAATAGCCTACAGCTGTACATACTGTATACATGTACCTCAGTACTTGGTCTTATCTTTACTTCTCACACTGCACATACTTTTACTTGCCATTTGTGTACTGTCTATTTTGTGTGTATGTAGTTATATCTATCCATTTATTTTGTTGGACTGTTTATGTTGACAGCAGCACCAAAAGAAATCCCCTGTACACCTGGTACTTGGCGAATAAAGACAGACTCTGATTAACTGAAACCCAGTAACTGGGACTAACCTGTGAGCATTGCCGTCACCCTTCTCTAGCACTTGAATAATTTCTGGTAATAGGTGGGCAGGGTCCCGAGGGCTGAGAAGGTAGAGCAGTACCTTCTTGCCATGTTTATTGCTGATGACTTCTGACAGTGAACTCAGCAGCTCCTGTGAATTGTGAACAATTGTGTCAATTTCCCAAAATGCAACACAATGTGTCTTAATGCAGGCCTGCATAGTTCACACCTTACTCTAACACGTGTAAACAACATGATCATATCTATATTAGAGGCAGGTGCACTAGAACAGGACTTCAAGAACTAAACAACGACCAGACAGTACGCAGTGGTAAATCAGCACCAGCCTTAATATGAAAAATCAAAGCACTTACTGATATAATAGCTTGTTTGACCAGTTTGGTGTCATCAATGCAGTCAAAGGCTGCCAGAAGAACTAGGTGTGCATACTCTCCCTGTGAAAGACATCATTAAATGCAAAAACTACTCACTCTGAACAGAAAGTTAAGGCGGAAAAGAATTGGCCTAATTTGCGGCTTACCATTGCAAACTGTGCCATGTAGGTCTTCATGGTTTTCACAATAACCTTCCTGTCCTGAAATACAGATTGTATACGTGCAATTAGAAGCCAGCCAAAGCTTTAAAGACAAACTGTATACTCAAACTGCTTGGTGTAGGATTTTGGGGGGTGGAAAGTGTTTAGCTAGTTTATGACGAAGGAAGGCAGATCACCAACATTACTGTTAGGAAGATAAATATACGATGCCTGGCCAAAAAAATATGTAATTTGGATTCAAATGAGTAAATACTTAAAGAAGCTTTGACTGGAAAATTACTGCAGTGATTATTATGTTTTAGCTGCTAACAATACTTTTAGCCTGAACTGATGCACCAAGTAGCTTCTAATTCCTGAAGCAGCCATGTGAGAAGACGTATCCTGCAATCCCATGGAAAGGATCTTATGGTTCTTCAGAAGGTCAAATTATTGTCCTACATCACTCAAAGAAAACAACCAAGGAGAAGCTGAAACGACTGGAACTGGGTTTAAAACTGTCCAGTACTTTATTAAAGCCTAGAAGAAGAGTGGAGAACCATCAAGTTTGCCTAAGAAATGTGGCTGGAAACATAACTTGAATAAGCGTGAGCACTTGGTGAATTGGCACTGTAAAAACAGTAGAAGTAACGGCTATGATTAATAGAGAAGTGACTCTGGAGCGATGGTAAAAGGTCTTGTGGTCTGACGAGTTCAGATTATACTCCAGAGTGACACAAGCATCAGGGTAAGAAGGAAATTGCATACAGCACCCGTCACGCATAGTGCCCACTCTGGAGGCCATGTTATCAATGGATTTGTTCTTCTTCCCTGACGGTCTGCTATTATTCCAGGATGAGAATGCTGGGATTTATGGGGCTCAGATTGTGAAAGAGCATTTAAGGGAACATGAGGAATCATCTTCACACATGAACTGGTCACCATATAGTCCTGACCTTAACCCCACTGGAAGTCTTTGGGATGTGCTGGAGAAGACTTTACAGAGTGGTTCAACTCTCCCATGGTCAATACACAATCTCAGCCAAACATGAATACAGTTCTGTACTGGAATAAATGTTGGGACTTTGTATAAGGTTGTCAAACGCCCCAGGGAACATGCGCCGTAATCACAAGTCCAACCAAATATTAGAGTGTGCCACAGGGAAGAGTTTAATTAATGCTAGCCTAGTTGAATTTATTCGCCAAAAATTCAGAAGCAGTCAGCAGAACTGCTGTGAGATGAAATTGCATAAGCTTGTAAACTCACCTTGGAGGTGCCGTGCCACAGGCAGTGCATGGCTACACGGGCGCCATCGTGGGTGTGCGCCATGTATACAACCGACTCCCTTATTGACTCGATCATCTCCTGCAGGGACATAGCGAAAGGGACAATTGGGGAAATACTGAATAAGCAACACGTGTTTACAAAGAATTACTTTTACAAATTTCTGCTTGTGTTGCCTATGCAGACCACATGAGTACAGCATCTCAAACACCTCGCAACTTCTCATCATGCTCATGGACTTTCATCAGAACGTTCACTTACTGTTCTCTGTTTGGCTGGTGCGTGGATGAAGAAGTCTAAGAACACTTTGTGGACGAGTGAGTGTTTAATGACCGCTTCTCTGTAAAGAAGAATCAAATATTTTACAAAAAGTCTGCACATCCTTAAACTGGTAGTACACAAGATTAATGTATTTGTGAGAAACTTACTTCTGTGCCATTGGAGTGAGAATCTGTTTCATTTCATCCATGATGCTCTCAAGTTTCTCTGGACTGCTCTCCAGAACCTTCTCTAACGTAGGACACACTGTGGACTGAAAACAAATCCTACTATTAAGGTCTAACCTTAAAGTTTATCTGAACCTGGCTAGACAAAAACAACAAAGCAAACCCAAGACCACCCAAATTACTCCAACCATGCAGAGCAAACGGATAGGGAACGTCCTACATACCTTGCAAACTTGGAACGTGTTGCCATAGAGCTCCTCTGTAAGCATGAGCCTCTGGGAGAGGATGGCTTTGTCGTTGTATGCGTACTCCACCACAGATGAAGCCTCTGAATGCCTCAACATTTGTCTGATGTTGCCCTTAAAGGCCAGCATCACCTCCGCGACCTGCTGCTTGTTCCTGATGGAGCATAGGGAGGTTTTGAGGAATTAAAAGGGGAAACCCACAATTTTTTTTTTAAAACTGTAATTCAATCTGTAAGATGCAACTAGGGTGGTCTGATGTGTCTGACCTGCACTGTACACCTGGTTCCCATCACTACCACTACAAAAAAATCTGAGCCTGTACAATCAACTATTTCACACCAAACCATTCTAATTGTTTTGGTTTACATCTCAAAAATACGCAGATATTTAACCAGTTCACATTTAAAGGTGCCACAGAAAGTAAATCTGTATTTACAGCGCCATAGTTCATTAAGAAGAGTTCAGTACAAAATACAGTTGTTTCTACATATGAAACAAATTCAGTATTTTAAGAAGAGGGTGGTAAAATGGGCGAATTCTAAAATCCTAAACTGTAACGGTTTTATTAATATATACACCCCCAAGCAAGTCCACAAAACAACAACAATTATGCGGATAAATCTGTTCTCGGCTGTGAAGGGGATGTCAGTACTTTTTATTCCCTTCCTCAGGAACCAAACAGTCAGCAGTACACGGATAAATGTTTAAACAAAGTTAAAGTTGCTTTCTAATCAAAAGTTACATTCCACCTTAAATGCTACAGCTTGTAGGTGCCAAAATGTAACTGCGGCACTATTTAAAGTGAAACGGAAAATTCACAAAACAAGCTGGGGAAAAGGAACTACAGTTCCCACATCCTGAACAGGATCTCAGAGTCTACACATTTCACTCCGGACAACTTCTCAAACCCTGAACAATACTGAGCAGCTTCACTGAGCATCTGACACTGAAGAGACTGAAGAAAGGAGCAGTTCCACCTTTATGGGAGCATGGCTAACTAAATGGTACAAGGACCGAGCTTATTTACACAGAAGGTCATTTTAATTTTGTCTATTTCGACACGCTGCCTCTTTGTGATCATCACGGTGTCTTGCTGTAAACCAGCCAATCAGAGCAAAGCTCATCAAATTGTTCAAGGACTCACCAACATAGAGTAAACAGCTTGTTTCATTCTAGGACCAAACCACATATAAACATGTAAAACTGCATCTGGGCATTTTTCACTCTGACCAAAGTTACATACCCTCTATGTTTAACATCAGAGAACCATTTAAAACACTGAATAAATTAATTCCATGGCACATTAAAAGCTGCAAACCTGTAAGATTCCACTCTATTTCCATCATCTGAATCTACTGCTTGGTGACTCTACTTCTGATTTGGTTCACCTGGCAACTCTCACCTAAAGCCACTGCTGCATCCTCCGTAAAACCCAATTTTATCTGTTAAGGCTCGAGTTCACTGGAAACATTTATCATGATGTAACAAATGGTCTCATGATTGATGACGACTGCACAGACGGCCAAGGCGCATCAAGCCAATAAGGAAATTTGAAAGATGGAACGTTTGATAGGCAGAGCACTGAGCGCTTAGAAAACCAATATCACGCAACAAAAGCACACTTGCGTGCATTTTAATTTACAGAGCTTATTCTGCTTTATTAGTTTTCCATCGTATAGAAGGATTAAATCGTGCAGTCTACTTAAATAGCACTAAGCTCCTCATCCTCGAAACACAAATATAAGAACATGTACACTAACACAAGGACAAATCCCCTCAAATTAACTCTGTTCCACTGAAACGTAACCAGAGAAACATGGCAATAACTTACCCATACATTAAAAACTTCTTCACAATGTTTCTAGCATATTTGGATTTACTCAGCTCCACCATGTGATCTGGAAAAAATAAATAATGACATGACATGAGCATTTAAATGCAACAACTTACATCAAATAGAGTTAAAGCACTGCTGAGATGAACACCACCAACCTTTGAGTTCATCAAAGATCTCTTGTCTTTGCTTATCACTCCCAAACTGTATAAAACACTGAAGTACACGAGTCGAGTCATGAGCAAAAGCAATCTAGAAGAAACAGCAAAATATAATTACAATCACCATCCACAACATAATTTTAATTTCAACAGCTTAATTAGGCCTTAAATATAACACCCTACTCTCATGACAATGCAAGCCGTGTTTATTTGTACAGCAGTTTTCATACGCAGCAGTCATTCAATCTGCTTTACAAATAAAAAATTATTTTAAAAAAATACAAAGATAATGCAAATTAGAAAATAGAAATATCTACAGGAATAGAAATGAAAACATGCTTAAAAACCAATAGACTGCAAATAGAAGAAATTAAGCATTACATTAGACAGTTAAACTATGAATTAAATTGGGATAAAGCACTGTTACAGTAGAGAATGTTTAAACTGAAACTGAAAGCTGCTCAAATATAAATGTTTTCAGCCAGGAATTCAGAGCACCAATGCTCTACTGGCTCCATTTAAGAACAGCATAGAAGCTTAATGCTGCTTCTCCAAATAAAGTCTTTTCATTAGACAGCTCTAAACGACTAGTACGTAATGATCCAAGACAGGGGTTCTCAATCCTGGTCCCGGGGATCTACCACCCTGCAGAGTTTAGCTGTAACCCTAATCTAATACACCCAATTCAGCTAATTGAGGCCTTCAGGGGCTTCTGACTATATGAGCCAAGTGTGTTGGAGCTCTCCAGAGTGGTAGCACCAAAACTGAGCTGATCTACAAGTTCCACTTGGCTCAGATTTCTGCAGCATATCAGAAATATGCTGGTCCTTCACCATTCAGCAATTTATAAGCCATTAACAGAAGCTTCAAGTCTATTCTGCAACATACTAGCAGCCAAAGTAAAGATTTAGGAATGGGGCGAAGAGTTCTCTTCTTTTACTCCTAGTGACTCTGTCAGCTGCATTTTGAATCAACTAAAGCTGTCTGATTTAAGGTTTTAGGGTCCTCCATCCAGACAGGCAGCTAGGCTGTCTCTCGCTCCTATACCAGAATCAAATTATTTTCTCTTTAATCTGTATTCAACTGCACAATGGTGTGTACCATCCAGTTGTGCTCAAGGCACTTACAAAGTGAGTCAAAGGGACAATAGCTGTTTGGGGAGAGGGCCTGTCACCTACATAGGTGCGGTAAGATATCCCATAGTCTTGTTGGATCTGGCCAACAGGAAGCGTGTATAAATTAGAGCGGCCCAGTGCCCGCTCCGTCACGCCACTCAGAACTGAACTGAAGATAATAGATAAGACCATAAGCGCATGGGTTTCTGTAGTAGTCTAGAACTTGTTCTGGTCTTGCAACCAATCACTTGGTACCTACTGTCTTGATTTTGCCTCGTATTAGGACTTGTAGTTCTTTCAAGAGCTTTGTTCTCTTTTCTTTATCACAGTCCTTCCTGTATAAAAACAGAAACATAAACATTTACAGAAAAATATATTACACGAACTGACACTTCATATTCAATATGCTTTTGGAAAGAAATGGAATGAAATAGCTAATGTGGCATGTGCAAAACTTCAGGCTTCCACTATAAAGTCTCTTAACTTAATCTGTTAGACCCTAAGTGGCTCTTCCGTTCAGGTAAGGCTGTCCTGATGCTAAGACTGGAGCTGCAGCACTTCTGTTTTTTTGCTGCCTCGTCTATCACCATTTCAAAACCACTTTATGTGGTTTCCAAATAAAGGACTTTCAAGCCATCATTCAATCAAGGTCAAAACATCAAGCCCAGCTTCTGATCCGTGCAGCTCTTTGTGGTGGTTGAGCTTATCATGGTTAGTTATTCGCAGGTTGACTGGCTCTGATTTCCCCTCTTTTCCCCTTTCCATTAGTGCCACCTATTGGTGAGCTCCCACACCACCAATCAATGAGCGCTCTAAAATATAACTTGATGGAATGTGTTTATTCACCTGTTCACACGTGAAACAGAATTTTAATATTTGATAAAATATCGTCATTATTTTAACATACTGCAGTACACTGTATTACCATTCCCGTATTACAGCTCCCAAACCTACTACCCACGCAGATGTTTAATAACGTAGGGGGTTGCAGTGGTGTTTGGGTCAATCACTGCGGTCAGTAGTAAAAAGGTGGCTAGTCCTCCTTTACAGGCACCCCTCCAAAACAGTGATCCTGCTTACCACCCAGGGCCAACACGGGGGGGTGTACGAGTAGTTCTCTATATAAATCTGTACTAATGAGACCCCGCTGCCACATGCACCCCTGGTAAAGCTTTATGGATCTGCAAATGATATCAAATACCACTGATACCTTTTACTGATCTGATACCTTTAATATTTGCATGTCTGTCTAAATGAAGCTACGGATAATTACTTACCGTCTGATCGTCTCCCACACCTGTTTGGCTCTGATCACTATGGGATACATTCCCTTCTTATCATTCTGTTGTCGGTTCTGTTTTAACTCTTTCTTCTTTTGTTTGAAATCACTCCACTTTGGTTTCTTTGCTTCACTGCCTGCATGGTACAAAAATATGAATTTAGCCTCTAAAATATAGTTTGGACTAACATTCACAAACCAATTAACAACTGCACTGTTCAAAAAACACACACGACACCACAAAACGTACCCTCCTCCTCTTTTACATCTCCTTCAGATGGTCTCTTTTTTGCAATCTTTCCATCTGTTGGCTTTCGTTTCATAAAGTTCTGTTGTTTTCCACCAGACTTTTCAAAGGGCTTCTTTCTGTCCGAGCTGTGAGGTTTGAAGGGACGTTTGCCAGTAGATCTTCCTTCAGGCTTGCCTAGAGGTTTTAATTAAACAAATTTCAAATATTAACAGTGGAACAGCTGATATAAACACACTGTTACGCATCTTCAGCTATTTGCTGTAAAGAGATCAAATGGTTTTCTCTTTAACAGCAAAACTAAATCTGCTGTTCTTTATGGCCAAACTTGATGAGTGTCACTGTTGCCATTTGCATGCAGAAATCCCACTGAAAAGTTTATAGGAATAAGTAACATGCCAAAACTGTAAACATAGTTTAACATCATGACTGCTGATTTACAAATGTTAGATGTCTTAAAAGGGAACCCCATGCATTAAAAAAACCATATACAATTAGATTGTTCAGAGTGGTTTGGTGTGAAACGTTCTGTTCTAGAGAAACTTCACAGTGACAGTGATAGTAAAAAGAAATCCACAAAGCTCCCTCACACAAAGTTATTACAGAAAATGGTTATGAATACAATGCCTGATGTCCAAGATGTTGTTTTATGATTGTTTCATTCATATTGGATTTCACTATTTTAGTTTCATCACTATTTTAGCTTCAAAACAACTTTTGTTTTGCTAGTAAATAAAATGTCTATATTTGTGTTGTAGACATGGTGACCCCTGGTTCCCATCATCACCACTGTAAAGAACATCTGAACCACTCTATTTACATATTAACCTCTGAATTATGCAGAGATTTTGAAAGCTTGGTGGAATTCCACTTTAAACAGATCTCCTTACCTTTTCCTTTGAATGCAGGTTTCGTTCCGTCTTTAGCACTAAACGATTTTCTTCTTGGTTTGGCTTCCATGGCGGACTATGTACTGCACAACAGAGACAGACATAGCAAAGTGAGATTACTTGAGTGCTACAGTAGCGTTTAAAAAGTAATTAAAGCTGCTGTTTTCCTAACAAAACGACACGGACCGCAATCACTGTAACTTTTTACCAGCCTGATCTGATCTGTGTGTAAAATAAAGAGGATTTATTAAGGGTCTCCTCTTCTCACAGAAGCTACTTTAACGCTTTAGCTCTTGGGCTAACTGTCCGACCTGCCGCACGTTCATCAACTTTATTAACAACAAAGGCTAAATACAAGCTTGAGATGTTTCTTCTGAAGATGACAGGTGCATGTTTTGGGAAATATTGGTGAGAAACGAGCATTTTAAAGCTGTTTTACGGAAAATATAGTGACTAATGTTGTCACAGAGCTAAAACACGTTTACTCACCCATGTGTGCAGGAAAACACTTTACGGCATCAACCGCTGTCGTAAAACAGGTAAAGTGCTGCTTTCGCGACACTCAGACGATTTACGGCCACAAGAGTTTCTTATTTTTTTTACATTTTACGTGAACATTAATGTACAGGAGTAAGTGTACTTCTCCAAAAAGATCATGGAAAAAATTGATATACAGACTTATACTGGAAATTCAAATGACAAGACAGTACATACTAGAAAGTATAATAATACTCCTTATTATTTCATAATAGAATAGAATAGAAGAGAAGAGAATAGAATAGTTTTTAAACAGTGACATCTAAAAAACTTCAAACATTGTAATAATCATCATGAACAGAAATATAAAATTAAGAACATAAATGCCAAAAATAAATAAGTCATTAAAAGAAAAGTATTAAGAGGAATAACGCTTGGGCTGTAAAAGGTTCATGAGGGATTAATTGTCTATATGGTCTTTTTTTTTTTTTACAAACAGCAATGAGAAGTTGTTACAAGATGTTATCTTGGACATAATGCTTTAGCTATCTGTAACTGACAATACTACTTGACAAGTATAAAACTTCATTTCAACAAGTAACTGGAACCATAGTGAATACAAAAATGTTAAATGCATTCTTTTCAATATTAAACATGCTATTATTGCAAAATTCATCACTTCATTCCAAGTCGTCAAATTCCAAGTCACCATCTTTGTCAAGCTGATTTCAAGCTGAGGGAAACCGCTATGCATTATGGTATGTTAGTCGTTAATAAGTGCACCCAGGCTGTCCACTACATTTAAACAATTTAACTACATAAGGATTTGAATTCCTATAGTCCAGTGAGAATTCAGACAACACTACAAAATGGCTGTCGCCCTAAATAGAACACTAAACAGTAAGTACGGACTGATTTTAGACACACCCCATGGGTTCTTTTGGTTTAGCTTGTGTGCAGCATTGCTTGTCTGAAACGTCTGAGGCAGGAAGGCACCCAGTCATGTCCAAATCTAATGTGCGTATAAAACGTTATCTGTCAAGGTTCCTCCATTCAGGTAATTTATTAAGACATAGCAGATGTATCCGTTACTGCCTTATAGATCCCATACACAATGAAGAACTCAGCCTTCTAATGCACTTAAGAAACAACTCAGGCAACAAGGCATGAAGACAGCTGCCTTCAGACACAGCTAACATATCCCCAGCACCAAAAAAGCAAGTAAGGTGATGTTGATGCTACAGGCAGGAAGCCATGCAGGATGAAGGAACTATCCTGTATGCTGTTGAGGCTGAGCAGTGCGGCCTTGTCACCTCTTTCTGCTGCTGTATCGCATCATGCATTGGGAGGAAAGCAGAAAACACTCTGTACAGGCCACCCGTCCGTCACAGGTCCACCTTGCTGGTCCACCTTGTAGATGTAAAGTCAGAAATGACAGCTCTTCTGTTGCTGCCCAGTTTGTGTGGGTCATCCTCTAGTCCTTCATTACACTGACACTAAGTATGGGTCAGTTTTTAGTGTGTCTACCCTTTACCTTATTAGAGCCTCCATTTTTTCCAGGAGACTCCCTTTCAGTTTCTCAAAGAGACACATCTCTAAAGTTCAGTCTTAGAAGTAATAAATTAATTTAATTTAATAACTAATAATTTAAAGTAATAACAAAGTCAGTATTTGTATTGATAGTCAAAACACTTTATTTGCCTTTAATTTACATAAAGCAGTGCTGTTAGCAGTTTACAGACTGTAGAGCAACATTAAAGACAAACAAGCTAAATACAGTAAATTCTTTTAGGAAAAACTGTGCAGATTATCTGAGGCTATTTTGGGGAGATTTCTTAGATTTCCCGGGCTGAAAGAGGAGGCAGGCTCGCTATGGTCCGTTTGTCTGAGGGGCAGCAGTGGCTCAGGCATACCTGAGAAAAACAGAAACAATATAAAGCAGTTTATGTGATCCATGTGCACCAGCAAATAACAAATAGCAAATAGCTCTGAACATAGACTCTACAAGTTCATACAACCCTTTGTCTTGGGTTAAATATATGGATTCCCTTCACAAAATTTAGACAATTCATAATTATAAGATTCAAATATAAAGAATCCATTTATAATTATAATGTGCAAAATGTACTTTTTATTTAAGCATTTGAATATTTCTCAATTGCCACACATAATCAGCAGGAGTGGGAAAAGAATATGAATGTTTTTCCTTTACTATTATTTCTCATTTTATTTCCACAACAGTATAGTCAGTGTTTTCCTTTATCGTCATTATTTCTTGTAAAACTACCTTTACATTGCCTGTAACTGCAGCAGCTTTGTTAATAATCTTAAGCATACATTTAGCATCACGCCACATTCACAAGCTCCTGTTATAGTCCTCCTCCTTGTATCTGCACTTCGTAGTTCTACAGTTACACACTTTAGTTCATCTGTTTCTCGGCATACTGAAACTCCAATCAGACACAGCAGTGCTGCTGGGGTTTTTAAACACTGTGCCCACTCACTGTCCACTCTATTGGACACTCCAGCCTTGTTGGTCCACCTTGTAGATGTAAAGTCAGAGACAATAGCTTATCTGTTGATGCGCAGTTTGTGTTGGTCATCCTCTAGTATTTCATCGGTGGTCTCAGGGCGCTGCCCACAGGATACTGCCCACAGGACACAGCCCGCAGGACGCAGTTGGAAGCATACAAGTATTCAAAACTGCCCACTGAGGGGTTTAAAACTCCAGCAGCAGCACTGTTGTGTCTGATCTACTCGTACCAGCACAACACGCATCAACACATCGCCACCACGTCAGAGTCACTGCAACTCTATGATGGCCCTAACCACTGAAGAACAGGTCAACAAAGTATGCATAAAAATGAGATAGACTACAATCTGTATGATTTAAGCCCTGTCAGCTGAATAGGCAGATAGACCATATGGATGGTCTTGGGACACACCTCTTAATCATTGAATTAATGTGTTTCGTTTAGTCCCATTGCCACAGATTTATAAAATCATGCACCTAGCCATGCAGTTTACCTTTATGAACATTGGTGAACGAAGGCATTACGGATTTGAGCATGGTACTGCTGTAAGATGTCACTGTTGCAACAAGTCAGTCAGTGAAATTTGGAAAGTGGAAGTAGCTGCATGCAAGCCTTATACCAAGCACAATGCCAAGTGTCGGATGTAGTGGTGTAAAGCTCCACCACTGAACTCTGGAGCAGTGGAAACGTGTTCTGCAAAGTGACTCATCACACTTCTCTATCTGGCAGTCTGATGGATGAGTCTGGGTTTGGCAAATGCTAGGAGAACATTTCCTGCCTGACTGCATTGTGCTGATTGTAAATTTTGGTGGAGAAAACGCTATGGGGTTGTTTTTCAGGGGTTGGCCAAGGCCCTGTAGTTCCAGTGAAGGGAATTCTTAATGCTTCAGTATACCAAGCCATTTTGAAAACTTGTATGCTTCCAACTTTGTGGGAATAGTTTGGACAAGACCCTTTTCTGTTCCAGAGTGTGCCTCAGCGCCCAAAGCAAGGTCCATAAAGGTATTGTCAGACTTGACTGCATAGATCAACTGACTTCAACCCCATGAAACACCTCTGGGATAAACTAGAACAACAATTGTAGGCTCTGTCCTCTCGTCCAACATCGTTGTCTGAACTCACAAATGCCGTTCTAGATGAATTGCCAAAAATTTCCAGAGACACACTTCAAATCTTGTAGAGAGCTTCCCAGAATAGTGGAAGAGGTTATAGTCATAAAATCTCCTGTAGGTGTAGTGTGTGTGTGTGTGTGTGTGTGTGTGTGTGTGTGTGTGTGTGTGTGTGTGTGTGTGTGTGCGTGTCTGTCTCAATACATTTGTCCATATAGTATATGTATATACAGCCATTTTTTTTGCACCATATGCTTGCTTAAATGATTCTTTGTATGGTAGAAAGGTTTTTCAGATTGATAGAGAATAGCTTTTATACCTTAACTGAGTTTTATCAAGCAATTTTGGGCACTTTCTGTTGGTCCATTCATCATGGAATTTTACACAAAGTAAACTGCAGCTGCTGTGTTCAAATGATGCATGGAAATAAAATTACATGTTTGGTTCTATACAGTTACTCGAACAAGGTAACAATAGAACTACGTGATTTAGAACCATATACAACAAATTCTCCATCCATCTGATTTTCACGATGCAAAAAGCACCATTTAAGCATGCTAAATAGAACCATTCCCTTTACTAAAGGACCCTTGAAGAACCCTTTTTAAGTGTTTATAAACACTTCAGCAAATTAAACAGCCCCCTTTAAGTGTGATATTAAAAAAGTGAGAAAGAGGCCCATATCAGACATTCATTTTTGGCTCTGGACATTACTGTCTATCCTTAATTTGAATCCTACATGTTGTTTTTCATAATCATCTACCAGAGTAACTGCAGTGTGTTACTTTTTTAACTGCCACTCAAGCTCAGTGTGGGTTTACTTTACCCAGCCTAGTCCAAGGATGTCGAATTCCCAGCCACGGTGGCACTGACTACTCTGCCATGTCTCACTGTTGCTTCTTTACATCTGCAACCACCCTGGCATCCTAAACAGGCAGACACACACATAGGTAAGACCAGAGAACGAGGGCCAGGCTGAGTCTGGCTACCAGTAATATTATGGTCTGTCTCACCCTATTAAGATACTAGCGCTGAGAAGATGGATGGTCAGAATAGTATAGACCAGTTTATAATGATGTCCATATATAAATTGGATTTATTTGAGAGGCATGAAAGACAAGTGCTTCTACATTGGCTTCTTCCAAGAGGGAGTCCTACAACAAATCAATAATATGGAGTCATTTAAGAAGATTACTGGGCAGTTTTAGCCAGTTTAGGCCTTGACTTAATGAGTGCCTTTGTAGTTCAGCCCAAAGCTAGAATTAATCCATGTTCACTAATCCAAGCCTAGACAACCAGAGATGTTCATAAATGTCAACGACCACCAGATGGCAGAAAAACACCATCTGCTAAGAGCGCTGTCTAACATCCTGCTGTCTCTCTGAAGGTGGCCACTCAAATTGTTTAGCTATGCAACATGTGTTTTGTCAATTTATTGGCTAATAGTATATGAGAAACCACTTAAGCAAGTCTATTTGAAGTTATTCAGCAAAGTAAGTAAGTAGTGTGTATTTCTATAGGACATTTGAAATCACTTGATGTTGCATCAAAGTGGCTTAGGCAGCTGAAATAAAAGATTAGGAGTAAGAAACAAAGTTAAAGAGGAAATAACAGACAGGTCAGAGAAAAAAATGGCAAGAGACAAAAGAAAAGGGACAAACAAGACAACAGAAGTTGATAACGTAAGCCAAACAATGCAATCATGAGTTTTGCACTCGTCATAGCAGTGCCATTGCCATAGTTGTTGGCAAAGTTTGAATGAAATATAAGGTGTAAATATGACAAAACAATCAGACCAACTTACCTCTCTGTCCAACACTCTTAGCCTGCTCTGCCCATCATACAGAACTAACATCATTATCCGGCTTACTTGTGACGCTAACTGGACCCAAAAAGTCATGGATAAACAGACATTCGTCCGTGACTTTTTGGGTCTAAAATGAATAAATGAATGAACAAGGGATGAACGGATGAAGGAACATTGTTGGTCTATGTATAAAGGAATGAACGGATGAAAGAACAATGTTGGTGTATAAATAAAAGAATGAACGGATGAAGGAACAATGTTGATGTATCGATAAAGGAACGAAGTAACAACAGGCAGCTACAGACAGGAAGTCTGGCTTGCTAGCTTGTGGTTAAGCTGGTTAGCTTTAGCTTGCTAAGTTTCTCTGACTGAAACTGTTTCTTGTGGGCGGGGCAAGAACTTCAGACTTGTGATTGGTCAGAGAAATCATTATGAAAGCGTAAGCCAAGATTAGGACCGCCCAGTTTTCATGGAGAGAAGAGAAATATGGTGAAATATATCTGTCGTTTATTGGTCATTGGAACATTATTCAGAAGATTTACTCTTTCACTGGAACGTTATTCAGAGAATAGTACATATGACTGCATATTACATATTACTGTTTCCCTGCAAGAAGAAGATTAACCTCGTTAGACAGAACACACTGATCTAGGTTCCCTGGGGCTTTAAGTTGCATTTGCACTTTAAAAAGCAAGACACATATTAAAATGACGGTTTGGCATAAAAATTTAATTTACACAATTCCTTCTTACCCAAACCGTAGCCAAGACACATCTGGTTTGCACTGGAGCTATGGGGCCAAAAGAATTCAAACATACGTCTTCCATTCCTTTACATTTGCTAACTGAAGAAGAAAAATTCAGACACCAAATATCTCATTATCTGATTTTGATCATGTCTGTGGTAAGAGATAATGATGTACATTGGATTTTTCCGGGGAACCATGCCTTTTGCACATTGCTAGTTAATAGGTATAGGCTTCCATTCCTAAGCTACATTTGCATCCAGAACACAACTTCAATCACCAAACATGATTTGGCTAATTTACTTGGTGAAAAAAGAAAATTGTGCAAATGGACATTTTTAAGAATAATTCAGTGTATGGTGCTACAGTACCTACCGAAAGAATGGATTTTTGAGATCTAGCGTGTTGCCAGATTTAAAGCCAGACTCATCAACAACAGCTGTAATGTGGATGTCATAACTCTGCCTGTCCGAAGAAAAACACAACAGACAGAAAATTGTCAGAATGATTCAGAGCTGGAGCTGCTTTCTTTAATGGATGCCATTTCTCTTTTTTCACACAATACCTCTTGTTGGCAACCAGTAGAACCTGTCCAGAGAGCGTCTGCCCCATTTTGGCAAAGAGGGGAGTCTGCAGGAGACAACGGACCTGGTACCAGTGAGACAACGGCTCATGGGGGGCAGTGGACAGCCATACGGTCATCCTTTGGAATACAGTATAATGATTAGGATATAGAGTACTGTGCTGTTTGAGTTAGATGGCCCATATTTATGGTAAAGATAGCATTCATAAATGTATACCAACATACAGTTTTCTAAGTATAAATAAGTTACACGTCCTCTACAAGACACTTCTGCACATTTTAATAGACAATCACTTTTTATTTGCTGAATTTAACCTACTGGGGGAAAGTAACACACAAAATGTGACCTATGGAAAAGATATGGCACATTTAATGCTTTCTTTATTAAACCCCAAATCAGAGAAAGTTGCAAAAAATGAAATTGTTTCTCACGTTGACTTTGATTTTGTTTTTATTGCAACAGTATGAATTTCTGGCCTCTAACACATCCCAAGTAAAACTGGGACGGGGCAATTAAGGGCTTGTAATGAGGTAAAAATAACAATTAGATATTCTTCCCAAATCGTTCAGCCCTAATTGTTAATTAAAGACTGTATTCCTTTAATACTATGAGAACTGAGCTCTTACCTTGAACCTACAAATGCCACATCGAACCAAAACGCCAGGCCATGAATCAGCCCAGATTGCAGCAGTTTGAAGACGAAGGGAATTTCCATCCTGCAGATCAAAACAGCCACGTACTGACATTTTAAACTGTGTCTGCTCTTACATGCCTACATGAAACATTATTGTCTCAATAAATCCCTGCCAACCTGTGAAGGTCCTCTTCTTTAGCTTCAAGGAAGTTAATGCTGTATTTGACAGATTTAGCCATCAGAATCTGCATATCAAAAGTGTCCTAGAGATCACAGCATGGAAGAACACATGTTCACTGATGAAATCACAGTAAACCTGTTACTGAAATGTAGAATAAAGCATATGCCACGCACCACGATTGGCTGTCTGAAGAACTCATCCACAGCTGCAGGATGTAGTCCACTCAGGTTTACTCCATAGAAACAGGTCTGGAGCCTGTGGAAGCAAAACGCCTGTTCTCAGTAGCAGTCTAATTGTGGGAACATACAACTATGTGCAAAATACATCTTAGCACTATGGGTCTGAAAGGGTGTGTAGCAGTTAGATCTGCAGATAATGGCCATCTGCAAACAGCTTACATAAAATACAAAATAAGGTGTAGAGACCTCTTTCAGTTTTTCTGCTAGTACACATTAAACAATAGTATACAGAACCATGAGCACTCAAAGATCCGTTTGCATACTTAGAATGATTCTTTATATGGTGAAATGTTTCTTCCAATTGATGGAGAATGTGTTTTATATGGTTCTATGAAGAACCTTTTTAAAAATGGTTCTATATGGCACCAAAAATGGTTCTGCTATTTCTATAAGCTTGACCTCTTGACAATAGCAGATTGCATTTTGGTGCTATGTGTATAATGCATTCATCAACTTGAAGAATCATTTTACATGGCAAAGGAACCACTTAAGCATGCAAATGGTTCTGTAGAGAACTCATCATTCTAAACAGAACCATTCACTTTAGTGTAGTGGTCTCAGACTTTTGGACTTTACTATGCACTTGGCAGCCCTTGCGCATGCCAAATATGAACAAACCGTAAAAGGATCAGGGTCCCAAACTGATGCTCAGAGACAGCTGCACCACAGAACTATATATTAGAACTATATTTACTCCAAAAAAGACCATGGACTGAGTCAGCATCTCTGTAACCCATTCCCAACAAACCCTGGACACACTGAGCTTCAAAAATCTGGAACTTGACGGATATTAGCAAGACTGCCACTGGAAACCATTAACGTCCAAAGCTAACACACAAAGACATACTGCGGTGTAAACAAACCTAAACCTGGACCGTGAGCAACGGAACAAAAAATATGATCTAATGAGACGTTTTACAGTCTTATTCCTACATCTGCTCATTGTTACTATCAGAGAAAGCCAAACAATCAGTTGGAGATCAAATATGAACCCACTAAAGCTCAGACACTACCATCTTTATTATACTTGTCAGATAAAAGACTTCAAATATGGGAATTATTATTAACTCACACACTGTACATAATATTACAATATTGTAAACTAGAGATTAACCAGAGTTTTTAGATGCATTATTTAGTATTTCAAGTTATCTTAAGTTAACAAATAATATACAATCACATGCAACAGTTTGTGTGCCCGGTCAAACAACATGTTGTTGATGGGTGAATGAATGAAGGAACAATGTTGGATAAAGGAATGAATGGATGATGAAACAATGTTGGTGTATGGATAATGGAAGGCAACTACAGACAGGAGGTCTAGCTTGCTAGCTTTGGTTATGCTGGTTAGCCTTAGCTCCCTAAGTTTCTCTGACTCTTAAACTGTTTTGTTTTGACGGGGCAAGATACATCAGTCTTGTGATTACTCAGACGGATGCTTACAGAAGCGTAACCCAGGATTAAGATCACCCAGTTTACATGGAGAAGGAAGAAATATGGTGAAGTATATCAGTCATTTATTGGTCACTGGAACATTATTCAAAGGTTTTACTTAGTACATGTTACTGTTTACCTGCAGGAACAAGATTAACCTCGTTTAAAGGTCCCTGATTTTTTTTTTATTATAGCCATTTTATTTACTATCCAAAACCACCTGTCAGCCTACACATGTGCTCGGAGGTTTTGTATGTAATGTTAATAAAAGTAAATAATATGTTCTCTGTTAATAGATTTGAAAAAATAAGACCCCTGGTTCCCATCACCACCACTCTAAAGAAATCAGATAAAACCCCTGTTTACATCTCAACCACTGAATTAGAATTGGTTTATCCATGCCTCTATTGCTAAATGGGTTTAAGATGAGTGAAAACAGTAATTCCAAACATTTTCAGTAGTGTTTTTACTGAACATGAATGTATGAATCATGGAATTTTAGGCCCAGCGATCATTATCGTTATGTGATGCATGCCTCTGGATTTAAGAGAAAGAGAAACATGTGGTGCTCTCAGTGTAAATGAAACCACTTTGCTTCTGATCACATGCTTGACCACATCCTTGGTTATTACAGTGGAACAGGATACAGCATGCATGCTGTTGGGAAGGAAGATCATTTCCCAGGCCACTGTGAGCCTTTGCGTTAGAGTTTATCAACTTTTAACATTCCATAATAAACCATAAAAAGAATAACGTGAAAAGGCATGTTTGCTCTGGAGCTATGCGGCTAATAGAGCAAAGAGCTAATGGATGCCTATACCCCACTGCATGATGTGCTTTCTGACACTATGACATTCTATTATCTGTAAACATGGGCAAAAATTCAGGTTTCAAGATGGCTGCTACCATGGATGCAGGATTGTAAGTGCCAAAAACAATTATAATAATACAGAGATCTGAACATTTTGAGTGGTTTATCAATCATTATATCTCCCTCTCTGCGTGACTATGGACATGGCACAATTAGTATATCATTGAGAGAGGTCAGAATGAGAAAGCAGGGAGAGGATATTCTTGAGGTCTGATGTGTGACTTATGTTTATATTTTGTCATCTTTTATCTCATTGATGTAAATTATGAAAAATCAAATGGAAAACAGGCATACAATTTTGCATGATGTCATTATTCATGTCATGTACACACTGCTTAACATTTGAGCAGCCCCAGCTTACAACAGCTTCCTGTGTCACTGGCTGCCACTGTTCTTTAAGTTAAACAGCACTGGATTTAGGAAAGACGGAGGAACAATAAGGATCATTGCTGATGTTCTCTGGATCAGTGAAAAAGCCAAGGAACTCAAGACCGAAGCCAACACCAGACAGGCCATCACTATAGCTTGCCTCCATCTTGCTCTTCCACAACTACAGTATCTCAATATTCTAGCTTCTACACTGATCTGCAAACCACCATCAAAACAGAAAATGGACAAACAGACTGGTTTCATACCAGACAAGGCTATGACCATGTTTAACCTGTTTGAGGGGAAGATGATGGAAGACAGTAAGAAAAAACAGAACAAGCCAGCAAATAAATATTGATTGATCTGCTGACCAGCAAAACCTGCATGACCACACTGGGTTACCAGCTAAACCAGCACAAGCCCCAGATCAACCTAAACCCATTTACACCAGCATGGAACACATGGAGGAAACATCAGTACCTTTCAGTATGACACAAATGGAAGGGAAAGAGCGCTAACTTGGCCACTGAAGATGTGGAACAAGATGGTTCTCAGCAGAACAAGGATGAACAAGCTTAGAAAGATCGCTACAGTGCCACTCTGCCCTGTAGATGTATGTACAGTACATAAATGTGAGGTAACACAGATAAAATCTCTTTGTCGTCCATTAACATGAGTAAACCCTCAGAGCTCTTAGCTCAAATCAGAAAAAAAAGCTGTTGAGCTGCACATATGTGAAGAATGGCTACAAAAAATAGGTCAGCAGTTGAAATGACCAGTCAGCATAACTAGGCCCAGTAAAAAAGGTTTCAAAAGCATGGAACATTTGGAAATTTGCCAGGAAGGAAGGAAATTTTGCGAGTGCACAGTGTGGAGGATGGTAACAGAGGCAAGGAGAAGCCTCTGTTTCTTTTACTGTTTCAAAATAAATAGTGAACACCTCCATGACCAGGAGCTTTTTGAGCGAGTTTTACAACAAATAAATTGCTTCCTGAGATCAAAACCCAAATCCCAGAGTTTGAACTTTCCTAAGCAACAGTATAACTAAAACTGGAATCGTGTGTTATGGTCAGAAGACACAAAATTGAGCTTTCTGGCCACACAACATCATCGTGTTTGGGGTGAAAAGGAGACACATTACAAAGAACAGCACCTCATATCCACTAGTACAACATGGTGGTGGGTCTTTGATGCATTGGGGCTGGTTTGCTGCCACGATTGAGGAACTCTTGTTAAGGTCGTTTAATACCAGAACACTGCATGCAGCAACACAAAATCAGGGTTTTGCAATCGCCATCTCAGTGTCCAGACCTGAACCCGACTGAAATTTTGTGGTTTCATCTGATAAAGGCAGTTCACAAGAGACAACCCAAAAATCCCAATGGGCTGGCAATGTTCTACATGAAAGAGATGGTCCAAGATCCCACAAGTGTTCTCCAAGATTGTTAAACTCTACAGAAAAAAACTGACTGCTGTACAGTGATAATGTGGAAATATGTGTTCCTAAAAGAAACTTTTATTTTGTTCCAAAAATCTTTTTGGTTTTATTTTTATATGTTTAAATTTTATGATATAAAGTACCAAAAGTCAAAAGTTTAGACATGGTATGGTAAAAAAGAATGCAATGGAGTATTGCAGGCAAACAATCTATTGGTCTGTCCATCATAAATATTCACCAACTTAAAACACTACTAGAGAGATAAACTTTTTTGCATAACGAAGTATACATTAGAGGTGAGTGATAAGGCAAAAATATAATATTGTGATACATCAAAAGTATATGTGGTATATTACAATGTTTATTTTGTCATATAACTCATCAGTAGGTACTATTAAGCATAGAACTGCAATGTCTTTAAGACAACAAAACACATTCATTTAGTTGGATGGGTCTAAACCTTTGATTGGTACTGTATGTATGTTTACTGTATGTATGTGTACTGCGACTACTGTATACTATATATCGTCGCTGTCCAATGAAAAACATGTATCTCCATTTTTGTCCATTTTGACTTTTATGCATCATTTGAAAACAGCAGCTGCCATTTGCACTGTGTGAGAATTGCATGATGAATGGACCAACAGAAATGGCCCAGAAGTGCTTGGAAAGACATCTGGTTCCATTGACTTACATTAAAATTGAATGAGGTTTTAGGCCTCTCCTGTAAAGTTGCCATTTTGGAGATACTTGTTTTTCTTTGGACAGTGACGATATGTATAAGTGAAGTATATTATGCTAGCTTTAGAGTAAAGTCTGCCAGGAGGTTATTAAGACCTTATAGAGAAAAGTCAGTTTCCATGACTCTTGCCTTTTGAGTCTTTCTGGCAGAACTGACAGCAGTGATATATATAGCCAAGGTTTTGGTTTTTATTTAAAAGCAGTTACTGATTTTTGTACAACTTCATGGAGGTTTTTTACCCATTATCATTTTTTTCCCACATGTCCTTTCAAGAGTTTCATCGATACAAACAAAGATCAGAAGTGTCTGGACTGCGGTCTTTTCTGTGGTTCTTCATGAATGTGAAAGCAGGACAATAAAAAGCCAGACAGGAAAAATACTGGTGCTTAAAACTTTCCTGCTCGTGAAGATTTTTGAGCATATTTTGGATGACAAGAAAAAAAAAAACAGATGGGTCGTTGACCAAAACAAGACCTTGACTTCACCTCTAACTCGAGGCTCAGATAACCAAATTGAAGCTCTTATTTAGGTCTTATTATGAAAAGAATCAGTTGCTTGGCAATTGCTTGGAAAGACTGAATGCAATAAGGAAGAGAATGGCCAGCGCAGATTTTTTTGAAAATATGTATGTATATAATGTAAACAAAGTCTTTGCAAATAGTTTCAAATTTCGTGAAACTAAAAAAAAAGTGAAATTTTGGGTTAATTTTAAAACGTTTAGACACACTGAACTAAATGGATGTGTTTCGTTATCTACTCTAGTCTACAGTCTTACATTTAACAGTTCCAACTGACGGGATGTATGAAAAAATAAATACTGCGATATACAACATATACTGTTGATGTATCACAGTATTATATTTTTGCCATATCGCCACCTCTAATGTATATTTTGTTGCACAAAAAATATCTCTTCTACCCTTTTAGTTTAGTGAATGTTCATGATTGACAGACCTATAAAATGAATCCAAAATTGCTTAGAAAGTAATCTTGTTATATCAACCTCCAATGCAAGTTCAGAAAGCGGTTTTATGCTTCTGTAAAGCTGCCTTTACGAAGGTTTTTTAAGGTGACTGCATAATTCCATGAGTGCTATTTTAAGGTTTGAGGTCTTCACTTTTATTCTAAAGCAAAGCAAGAACATAAAAATTAGGAAACCAATATTATATATTATGTTTATATTATTACTGAGAAATAACTGAAACTCTATATTTAATTGAAAACAGTACAAATGTTGAAATTGAGAAATTTTATTGCCTTATGAATAGGGCAAAAAATGTGAATAAAAATATTTTCACATTTAAAATTTGATGCCAGAAACACATTTTCAGAAAAACTGGGACAGTTTGACGTTCATCACCGTGTTCATCAACTCTGCTTCTAGCAGCACTCTTCAAGCACTCATTTGGGAACTGAGGAGACGACTGCTTTATTTTGAAAGTGAAATGTTTTCAGTTCTTGCTTGATATCGGACTTCAGCTGTTCAATAGTTCGGGGTCTGCTTTGTCCTATTTTTATTTCATAAGCCCCCAGTATATTCAGTGGGTGACTGATCTGGACTGCAGGTAGGTCAGTTTAGCATATGAAGCCATGCTGTCGTAATATGTGCAGAATGAAGAAAAAGACATTGCCTGGATGCAGGATATTGTTGCTCCTACACGGTGTATATTGCGCAACATTAATGGAGCTTCAAAGATTTGCATTGAGATGTTCCACCAGGCGTTTTTTAGCAGTTGCAACTGTCCGAACTATTTTAAAACATGTTGCTGGCATCAATAATTGCATTCTGTTTTATTTACATTTTGCACAGCATCCCAACATTTGGTGGGGGGGGGGGGTTGTGCTGGTAAAAAGATGTCCCAGACATCAGGCAGTAACTATTCCATGTACTCATTTTCTGTGAGTCAGACATCTGGTTCCCATCACCACCACAGCAATTAGACACAAGCTAACATGCTAGTCACAGAACAACAAACTCAGTTGATACTCTGTGATATAGTACTATATGACATGTCCTACATAATAGCCCAGTGAATCCTAAAATATTTCTCTTCTCCTCTGTACAAAGTCATTACGATTAAATCAATTTCTTTTGAAATGTATGAGTATTTTGATTGTTTTGATATGAATGGTGGAGTTGCAGAGGCAATGGTCTGCTTGGACAGGTAGAGTTGCCCTGAGCAGGTCTCTGGTTACAGACAGAGAGCAGCTGTCATCACCAGAGTGGAGATGTAGGAAGATATTGACTATAAAGTTCCTCAGAGGAGCTTTCACTCATCTGCACGGCAGCATTCCAAGAGGTCTTACTGACATAACATCATATATCATCTATTAAACATGATAAAACAGCTGGTGTTACAGATATTGAGCAGATAAAATTTTACCAAGTGATAGTGGAAGATGTTCGTGGCTGCATCACAAGCAGGGTTGCTAAAACAAGGTGGTTTAGTAGAGGGTAAAACTGCCTCTGATTGGATGAAAAGGTGATCCAGATGACTGGCACCACCTTCCCGGCACTCTGCTTGGCTAACTACGCCAGTGGAGCAGAGAAAGGGAGAGATAGAGAAGATGTGAGCAGCCTGTGTAAGTGCTATGAGTCAGGTTTGGACTGCAGTGGAGCGTTTTACAGCAGTGGAAGCTCTGCTCGGGTCACAGCTCCATCCTGGCAGGCCACTAGCTGTGGGTGTTGGGCCTACTGCCCTCGCTCTGTGAAGGCTAACCGCAGGTCCCTGCAGGAGACGTCAAATAAACCCTCATGGATAAGAGTGTAAACATTCAGAGGGAAGGGGTGAAGGATTGCTGAAGCCTCGGTGAGAGGAATTGTGGGGGCGAGGCAGAGACACAGAAGAGACACTACGTGTCTCTTAAAATGATAATTTCACAAAAATTGTATGTGGACAAATTTTCCCCTTAACCTAAATGTAGGTACACAGAATTTGCTTCCTTAGCTTTTCACTAAAGCTTTGACTCTGTAGCTGAAGGTAACATATACTTCTTTATCATCATGCCAAATGTCTGGCTCAAGATAATGATCAGTCATACAGCAAAAAGTTAATTTACACAATTTTCTGCTTAGGCTACCTCAGAGGTCGTCAATCAGACAAATTTGGCATATAGGTAAAGTTAAAAGTTGCTAAAAAAAGATATTTTATGTAAATACACCCCTCAAAACCTCTTTACCAAAGTTGCACCACTTCCAGGTCTTAACAGCTCGATAGGGTTTGCGGGACTTTCGTGATAATATCTGCATACTGTTTGCACAAAGCTAACTAATAGCTAAAGCTCCGGTTATTTGTTGGCTACATTAGCCTTGTAGCTGCAGTGCAGAACTAGAGAAACAAATTCAGACACATCTTGGCTGATTGCTAATAAGAGTACAGTTGTGTAAATCTAATTTCTGGCCCAACTTTTGATTTATTTACTCTGAATTTAAATTGCTCATGTGTTTTCTAACACTGTATAACACAGTTTCTACTACTGTTTTAAGATATGCAATAGTTGCATAATAGTTTTATAGCTAACATGCGTTACATAGTGTCAAAAATACATAAGCAAGTCTGTTTACAGCGTGATGGGGCTTGGAGGACCTTTGTAATGATTTGTGCATGCAGTTTGCATAAAGCTAACTAGTCGCTAAAGCTCCTATTACTTCAGCTATGTTAGAAAACATACATTGGTCCATTGGCTTGATAAGGTCAACACCCCGGTGACTGTTTGCCACTGCCTGATTATTGACCTGCATACAACATACAAGTTTTTTAACTCTTCAAACTGATTTTAAATGTGTATAGCCTTTAATGTTTAATAAATAAATACATAAATAAATAGACTGACTTTGTTGAAAATGTTGCTGAAAATATTGAAAACTAAACTAGTTTACAAAGGATAACAGAAGTAAGAAAAGAAGGAAGAATGAGTAAATTAGGCTGTGAGTGGAAAACAAGAAAAACGACGTTTTGTCCAACACTCTCCTTAACCACCAGCCTAGAATACAGAAAACGCTGGGTAAAACATCAATGGGCTGCCAACTTTGTTGCTAGTGGGCCAACAGTGGTCCGCTATCCTCCTGCCATCAAGGGATGTAGTGCAGAACTAAAGAAGCAAAGCTCAGACACTAAACATGTCTTGGCTGGTCTGTAATAAGTAGAAATTTGTGTAGATCTGAATTCTTCCCTAACGATTCTTTTAAGTAGTCTCATATGGACTGGCTTATGTAGTTTCTGACATACAGTTCTCTATAAAAAAAAGGTCTGGACAAAAACAGGCTATAGATACAACAGTTACTACTGTTTCTTTTCTCCATTACTATAGATAAAAATAAGTTATACAGTGTCAGAAACCACCTGAACAATACTATTGGAGATTACTGGGTGTTGATTTGAGCATACAGTTTGCACAATGTTAACAAGTGGCTAATGTGCCCATTACATCTTACATAGTGGCCTTGTAGCTGCAGTGCAAAACTGAAGAAGCAAACTTTGGGCACCAAACATGTCTTGGCTGATCTGTAATATTTGCAGTAAGTGCCCTGCTGAAAAAAAAAAAACCCAACAGCACAGACCAGCATGCATTCCATACTGGTCAAAGCTGATCTATCCTGTGGCAGTGTGGTTGGCCAGCATACCAGCATTCAAAACATTACATATGCTGGCCTTTTTTCTGCCAGGGTAGGAAACTGCGTACATTTGATTATCAAGCCATCATGATTCCCTATTCCCCTGATTACACCCCATCGAATCTGTCATGACCTGATTACGCTGTATTAGATCAGAATTAAGATGTAAACATGTCAGCATAGGCAGGCGCATGATACCAGTGCCAAATGCTACAAAGTATGCTACAAAGTATGCAGAACTTTATAGGGTTACCAGAAGCTGGAACGTGCATGGTGCTCCAGGTAAAGCTGCTCATCAGTAAAGGGAGCCAGGTGGATGTCACTGAAGGTGGGGAACATCATACCTGGCCATGACAAGAAAGACAGTCTTTAGCTCAAGTAGTAAATGACAACATTCTCAGTTTAATAGTATATAAAAATGAATGACAGCTCATTGGTGACATCTACAGCTTGTTTTTTTAGGGATTGGTCATTTTCTCCAACCTTTCTCCTGCTTCAGCCAGTTTTTGGAGTGCAAGTAGCTCTCCAGCATCCTCTCATTGAGGAGCATGTAGCCAATAGGTTCAGAGATGATGACGTCCACTTTCTCCGGGCAGGACACCTCCTCAATCTTCCCAGCAAGCACCATGATTTTGTCGGACATGCCATTACTCCTCACTAGTGCCTGAACACATAAAACATACCATACCATCAACCATGTCTATAGCCGACTAGCATGTTTTTGTGAGCCCGTAATGATGTAACATTTTAAAGACTAACCAGGTTTATTTTGGTTAAAAATGTAGAAAAAACAACATTATTTAAAAATTTCACTGCAGGTAATTTTGGAGCATTTTTGTTGGTCTATTTGTCACTTAACATTGTGATAATATCTGATATATTATTTGTGGTGTTGTTTATATTCTGTAGTGCAGAATTGCATCCCACAACTTCTATGCTTTGGCAGAATTCATTGTTTTTGTAGCTTTTTTGTCTTTTCATTTATCAATGTTATTTTACTACAATACTCAGCATGCATTGTGTAGATACTACCATTGCAAATTCCCTTATTACTAGCATACGCCAGAGGCTATGAAATTCAGCATACTAGTTGTAAGATTAGCTACTGGGCTTTTTTTTGCGTTTGTAGAAATAAATATTCATATTTGACATAGATATTCATAGACACTATCAATGAAAATTTATGTTCCACTACCATTTTAAAAAACAGCAAAGTGAGTGGTGTTCTTAGTGAAGGGATCTGTACTTTAAATTAAAATAGACTTACTAAAATTAGCAGTTCACCAAATCACTAATATAATATGATACATAATTTATTCATTACATCTTCCAGTGACACGATAATTACAGTATTATTTGATTCATTTACAAGCAATTTAATATTTAAAGAATGCTTTTCTCCCTAATAATTATTTAACTGAACACAAAAGTAATTTTAAACTGACCCACATTTTATGTGCAACCCTTTTACCCAAACCTCAAAAACAAAAAACAATTTATTCTGATATAAACAGGAATTTTCATCGTCTGGTTGTTTTCTGCAGACTGACCATCACACAGGTCAGTATTCTCATTCTTATTTTGTCAGTTTACACACAGAACACTGATCATTTAAACCTGTTACCAGCATTACTGTTAGAAATGTTAGAATGTATATATTTATTTATATTTCTTTAATGTATGTAAGCAATATGGTTATTTGTAGTTAGCATGCATAGCATGTGCACCCTGTCAAGCTAACCACTCCTGAATGCAGCTCATGTTAGGCAGATTTTATAACGCTGTTACCCATTTTATCCTTCAGCTATTGTAAGCCACTGGCTTGAAATATTTGTATTGGAACATTGATTAAAACATTTTTCAGTTTTCCCTTATGCTCTATGTTTTTACTGCATTAATATCTGCTTAATGGGGAATATGATCTCTGTGTTCAGCCCTGTTATTCAGTCATTTGCAGTTAAAACAGCTCATTTAGTGTTTGATCTGAGAGCGTGAAGTGGGAAAATAACATTTTCTGAAAGTTACTTAGATGTTGATGCTGTATGGAAATAATTACTTTATCTCAGTTTGACTAAAAGGCAGTATATAAAATCCATGTTTTACTGTTTAACTGTGGAAAAAGGGTCTTATAATTTTAAGGGTCAAATACTTAATCACTTCACATGACCAGGAAACGCTGTTTGCACTCCCTTTTTCCCTGGATAGTTGGCCCTGAGAAGGTCATGACCTCTCGAAGGTGACTAATTATTCAACATTTAGACAAAATTCCTACAGAAAAACAATTGAATACTATCTGAGTAAACTTTTCATTTTCATCATTAATGCCAGTTTATATCTGACATTTACTTAAAATGGTAAACTTAATTAAAATGTAAAATGTAATTATATTAATTTAAGTATATTTTGTGCATGCAGTTTGCATAAAGCTAACTAGTAGCTAAAGCCCCTATTACTTCACCTATGTTAAATTAAATGTAAAATGTAATTATATTAATTTAACTATAAATATTGGGCTATACATTTCACTAAGTATAAGCAATTTAGATTTAGACTAGAGTTTTTAATAAAAGAATGTTTTTAGATAAAATCAGACTTTATGGTACTCATTGTTGCCATATGGGATTATTTACTAACTTTCGTTTCAAATATTTTCATTCAAGCGATTTCTGTTAATAAAAATACATGTTTAAGTAAGAAGTCATGCAGTCTAGGGATAATTGTTAAAACACCAAATAACAAAATCAATTTCTTCAAGAATTTTGAGGCCTAAAGTGAACTCTACCCACTGAAAGTGCCCTGAGTCTTCAACCTCTGCTCAAGTACTTCAGTGAGGTTCTCCTGTACCATTTCAGGGTGCATGCAGTGACATGGGCAAAAATGCAGGCCATGTTGATTTTAATCGTTCAAAGTGAAGAACAACAGAATGTGTGCCTAAACTGCAATTTCCAAACAAAGAGGGGAAACTAAGGTTAAGGTCAGAAGCGGGATTTGGCAGACCTGTTGCGACATGCTGGAAACGAGAAGAAACACATCTGGTAGTAGTCTAAAAAACGAACAAATGAGTGAAAATCGAGCAGTTTAAACCATGCTTGACTGTAGAGCAAGCATCCATCCAGCCATGAAAATATGCTTCCTTTACTCCCCCCAACCCCCGCCCCCTCAACACGCACATTCAAGCACACAGAGCTTCCACAGCCAAATGCCAGATCTGTCCATAAGCCATTAAGCAGCCAGAATGTCATGCATTCAAGACATGTGCAGAGTGACCTTCAGAGCTCCATAGGTGTAACACTGTTGGTCCTTTTACACAAAGCCCACCAGCCTGAGCTTAACAAAACAGTATCTGCACGATATAAACGTTTCTCAACTTAGTTTCAGTGCTGCTTCTAAATTAGGTGTAGCATACACAATTTGAATGGGAAATTCCACAGACTGCGCCAGATTTCTGTGTAATTAAATCATTACAATTTCTCTAGAATGGAGTGATTCACACCAAACCACTCTGAATGACTTTGTTTACATCTCAACCATTTAATTATTAAAATCAGAGAAGTTCCAAAAGGAGTAAACTGAGTAACATACTGGATTTTATTAATGTTGAACTGATGTACATATACTCCTCATCAGAAGAACAGTTGCACTCAAAAGGAAGGCTGCGTCCGAAATCGCCTACTTAGTCAGTACGTACTAGATTGAACCCAGTGCACACTGTTCGACCGGAGAAGCAGTAGGCTCTTTCAGTACGCGAGTATGTTGTATCCAAGCAACCTTGGACGTACTACGTCCGCCATCTTGCCAACGTATAAGTACTGCAGATTCGGACACACTACACATTCTCGCCTACTGCTTTCCCCTACTGAGTAGTATGGTAGTAGGTGTTTTCGGACGCAGCCGAAGTGTTGGGTGGCAATGCTATTTGGAAGGAAGTAAAGGTTACCAACAACAACAAATGATAAATTTAGACTGATATGGGCAATATTTATTGAGCTACACATACAGAAGTAATATCTCTCAGGTAGACACGGTAGGGGTAGTGGTGGAGTGACACCAAGCTTTCTGGAAATGTAACACATGACAACAAACAGTTCATCTTGGGTGCTGACCATGGTGACTCCACACATGGATTCATTGGTTGTCTCCACCAAAGTGGGAATTGTCACTGTAGAATGTCCCACTGCCATTCTGACTCAATCCATGACAGTTTGGCACCACACCATTACAGTCTTTGGCAACATTAACATGATGTTAAGTGCAGTCGTTGTAACGGTCTGCATGCATGTAGTCCTGCATCATCCAGCTGTCTGCTAATGGTGCTGGCACTAACAGGATGACTCACTGCACTTTTCGTGCAACTATTCTTTTGATCATGAGTGTATTTTTATCAAGAAAAGTCATTTTTGTTCCGGGTATGCAGTAATAAAAATGTTTTTTACAAAAAACTTTTGACTAAAACAACTCTGTAGTTCACACAAAGTCATTTATTGCATGAGATCATTACTCCATTTGTCAGTGACTACTTATGACCTCACCACATGCTGAAAGGTGGCTAAGATGATGAGGTGTTAAGCACATACTTTCTGAGGGAGATAACAGGAGAGAGAGAGAATAGATAGACATAGGAAATAATGAGGAGAATGTAATGTAAGTACCTCTGCGTATTTGGCCACTGAGCTGGCCTCCACTGCGTACACTTTCTTCGCCCCAGCCTGGACAGCAAAAAAGGACAGTATTCCGGTTCCACAGCCTACATCAAGCACCACCTGAAGACGGAGGGATATAATATTATTATACCAGCCTAGGGTTGGTGCATAAGAAGAGACTTTGAGTCCCCTGGATTGGAGTGAACTCTAAGAGCTTGAGCTTTGGTCCTACTGGCTTTTCTTTAATGAGGATTTGCACCATTTTTTCAACATTTCTGAATAATTCAGTGGTTAAGAGGATCAAGAACAATGGTTTGATGAAAATTGGTTGATTTTAGAGTAGCAATCCGCAGATCCCATCACTATATCTTGTGGTACGGGAATAAATCTCAGTGTCAAGCACGGGAGTGGGTCGTTAATCAATCCAGTGCATGAGTGAGTAGGACATCATATACCTTCAGAAAAATCCTGCAAAGTGGACAATTCAAACACTGCGGACAATTCTGATTAGATTATGGGTAGCTTCTCTTTCATTTCACACCAAACCACTCTGAATGACTTTGTTTACACCTCCACCGCTGAATTATGTAGATTTTGTTATTATGGAGTTTCCCTTTGAGATGGAGAACTAGACATTGGCTGTCTTGTCGATGTAATCATGCCTTCACCTACAACTGCTATGCCAATGATGGTCAAATAATCCTTCCCACTGTGTAACACTCAGGTCACCATGTCTGGCTTGCATCTCTTCATGAATGGCAAACCACTACCTGAAGCAGGCGTGTGCATACACAGAACCCTTTACCCTCAGTTGGGAAATATCTGTAAATAATACATGCAGAGTAACTACACACTTGGTTCTCCAAGGGTTCTTTAGCAAAGCTAATGATTCTATATAGAACCATGTATGTGTAAATAACCCATTGCATGATTAGAGGATTCTTTGCAACCTAAAAGCGTCCTTCAGGTTGATTTATAATGTGCTGTAGATAGTTCTATACTGAACCTTGTTGAAAAGCGGTCTATATAGCAGTGTGTATAGCAACAAAAAGGGCTCTGCTTTAGTTATGAAATTGAGCTTGTAAAAATAGAGAAACCCTTTCATGAACTCTTTTAACACTTTTAACCAGTGTTCATGGTTCTATATAGAATATTTTCTTTGCTGAAGAATCCCTGTTATTTGGGGGCCCCATGATGGCAGGCTACTCCAGCTTTCACTGGCTGCTTTCTCACTTTTTGTAGGGCTTTGATGTTTCAGTGGCAGCAAAATGTTTGGTTTAACAGTTCTTCTTCTGGAAATGCCCAATTCTAGTTTGGCAGGCCTTCTACACATGAATTGAAATGTTACTCATCATCTTCTCTTCAGTCTTTAGTTTGAGTAAGGAGTAACAATTCACATTTCCTACTAGTATACTATAGTGACTGCCTTTTAATCACCAAGTGAGCACCTAGAATACCATAGCAACCACCTGGCAACACCTTTGCAACCATGTGGGATGCCACAGCAACCTTCTGACTACCACCAAGCAACCACCTGGGATAAAACAGCAACTGTCTATCAACACCTTAGTAACCATTGTGATACCATACCAACCACCTGATTGCCATCAAGCAACCACATGGGATACCATGGCCAATGTCTAGAAAAACCTTAGCAATCATGTGGGATGCCACAGCAACCGCTTGCCTTAGCAACTATCTGGGATAACATAGCAACCACCTGGCAACCACCAAGCAACCACCTGGGATACCATAGCAACCTCCTTGCAACAACTTAGCAGCTATGTGAGACTTCACAGCCGCCGCCTACCATGGTAACCATCTGGGATACCATAGCAATCTTCTGACAACCACCAAGAAACCATGTGGATGGAAACAATTGTCTAGCAACACCTTTGCAATCATCTCAGACATCTTATCTTCTGATTTATAGACCTTATCAACTGATCTTATCTACTGACATAATTTTCTAATCTGCTGACCTTATCCACTAATTTATTGACCTTATCTACTGATCTACTGACCTTATCTCTGAAGTCAATGTCATTCAGTAAAATGGCTTTTTGGTATGTTGCTGTTCTCAGGTAATCCTGGAGCATGTTCTGCTGCTGAGACAGGCAGCCATAAAACTGCAAGACAACACAGAAAATGTATCATTATGGGGTGCCATACTTCAAAGACAGAAACGTGTGACTTCCTCAATGTATGCTGTATTTAAAGTCGTTTTTACCTGAAAGTACTGCAGGGCAGATGAGTTGTCTGTTCTCTGATCGAATGCTGATATCTCTCTGGCGGAGTCCAAGTGTGACTTTAGCAAACTGTGGAAAGTCTGGAACTCTAGGATTGAGGGAACAGTTCAGTCGGAATTAAACAAAGATAATACACTCTTACATGGTTCAGACATCATACACAATCAAGTTTATGACAGAGGCCGTTTAAGACAGGCAGACTCCACTGAACTGTGTGGTCGGGTGACTGTTGACTTGGATTCTGTACATATTTCTTCAGTTTATCCGGCCCGACCGAAGTCAGATCAAACACAGATGCTCAGCACATGGGTTTCAATGATGTCATCCACACTAGCTCATTGGAAAGAGGTGGATATATGGATTCCCTTTAATTCTGGGCTCCATTCAGATGTGCTGATCCTTTGGAAGGCTGTAATGATCAATTTCCTTCTTTACAGCCACAAACAGCACAACATTTAATCCATCTTCCCCACCATCTTAGAAATTATCTGCAGGATCAACACCCTTATCACTTCAGCATGAATAGGCAGCTAAACATGGCTGTGATGTCAGCCATGACAAATGAAAAAACACACTGCTTAGTTTCCTTATATGGACTGGAGATTAGTCTGTATGTTTTGAAAGTTTATTGGCATGTAATGTGTGTAATACACTGTAGCATAGTGCTGCACAGTCTCTGTGATGAGCCAGCAAAAAAGAAAGAGTGCTTACCTGGCCGCGTGCTGAAGCGCAGCAGGGCGCTCTCACAGCCCACGGTGATAAGGAAGGATTGAGACCCCACTCGACAACAGTCCGTCTCTCTCGAGATCGAGAATTCAAACACACGCACACCATCAGCTTTCAGAACAGAGGGGGAATGAGCAAAACAAAACAGTGATCATTCACAGTACACAAAGCACCAAATATATTTGCTATAAATGGTCAGTTTTCCACCATGCAGAGATTGACCCACTCCACTTGGATTCAAAAGTTTATAATCACTTGTCATATTGATAACTATATTATAAATGTTACAAATCATAAACTATGTTTCTTATATTTTGGGAACAACAAGAAGCTACAGTTATCTAATTTTGGTGTTCTCTAGACATGATGCAGAATAGTTATTTCATCAGTGAGATGTGGTCATTGCTTTTTTAGCATGAGGCTTTCTAGAAATAAAGCACCACAGCATGTTTAATGACACTTAGTTACTCTATTTGGAGTAACTTTTATTGTGAGGACTCTTATTTTGAAGTGCAGGGTTGTGAATGCTCTGCTGCAGAGTGGAAGGAGCTGATGAAGGTGGGGCTGTTCACCTCAGCAGTAGAGGGCCCAGCCCTGAAGGCTTTGCTAGACCACCCTGTCGACATTTCAATAACCTGGCACAGCCTCAAAGGTTTGGTAAGAGTGTGTGGCCTGTGCATATTAAGGCTAGCTTCTTCAAAGAGAGCACCTGCGCAGACATATAGAGAATATGGTGTTGTTGCCACCGTTTCCATCAGTGGTTCATTATTGCTTGGTGTTTTTATGCGTCCGCACAGGTGGTGAGACCGGTAAAGCTCCAGCAACAGTTGCAGCTCATGAACCCAACTAACCTGGGGAAGTTTTATGGTGAAAACTGGGTTAAGCAGTGTGATCACTGCTCTTGAACAGAGGGGAGTGCGCTGTGGTGTCAGAGCATGCCAACGTTTAGTTCAGCTTAGTTCAGTGGCAGTTGTTCAGCCTTTTGTTGGGAGGGCTCTTATTTTAAAGGGCAGGGTTGCACATTATGGTTGCTAAACTTCAGTAGCCCTGTAAGCTAACCAGGGGAGCATGGCTTGCATGTAGCACAGACTTGCCTGAGCAGGAGCGCCCTGTTTCCCAGCTTTTGCTTGCCCGTTTCTGAGTTACTCAGTAAAACCAAATTATGGACCAGATCTTTGAGTTCTTTGGAGAACAGCTCCCTACCCAACCCTAAACCCCCAGCGCAACTTTATTATATCAGTTAAAATGAAACAGCTCCAATCGTCATCAAACTGTTTGAAACCTGGTAGACCTGCAGCAGTTTATGAACAAAGGAGTGTGTGGCGTGTGAGCTGGTATGTGTATAATGCTGTAGGAGCTGCTATCTGATCTGGGGGGGCAGCAGGCAGAGCGTACCGGCGGCCAGGCCCAGTGTACCGTAGCAGTAAAAACAGTGTAAACCATGAGGATGCTGGAGCACACGGGGCAGAGCGGCCGCACACTGGGCCCTGAGCGTCCACACTGCCGCCGTAAATCCTCACAGCCTGTCAGCACGGTCAGACACACGACCACACACACGCAGACAAGAGAAATGTGCAGCACACCTGAATAAAGAGAGAGAGAGAGAGAGAGACAGAGATCTCTCCCTCTGTTCAGTCTTAGGCTCTGTGAGGCTCTGTGAATGGCTGCTACTTCAGTACTCACTGCTGTTCATTTGCTGACTTTTCTAAAGACTTTTTGGAGCAAGATCTTCAACAAGACATTTCATATAGCGATAAAGTGCAAATATGCTCATAACTGCCCCTAAATACAAGCATAAAGACAACATCTACATCTAATTTGCAAATATCAAAGACCACCCTGCATATATTTGATTTCCAGCCAAAACAAACCATCAAGTATGTCCAGGTGTTTTCTCACAGTGGAAGGATGGACAGAAACACCTGTGGATGTTTTCAGGTCTGAATCTCTCTCTCTTTCTCTCTCTCTCTCTCTCTCTCTCTCTCTCTCTCGCTCTCTCAAAGGTTAAAGTTTTAAGTGCTGTTTATCTGATGGGGATAATTTTAGTGGCCCACCACTAATGGAGCCTCATTTTCTGTATAGCACTTTGGAAAGTCCTATTGTTTCTTTCTTATTCCTTATTCTTCTTACATTATGACAGTCCTTAAACAAACTTCAAATTCAGCTACTTCCTTCACACTATGGCCTTTGGCACACCCACATGCAATCAGTCCTTTTTTGCCATTAACATCTGCTTTGGACCCATTTTCCAAAACATCAAATGAGACCTTCACTACACTATACGACCACTTCTCGATCTCCCGTCACACCCCACAGGTATTTATAACCTGATCATCCTCAATCAAAGTCACCCAGAGTGTGAAATGGTTCTGATGTGTTCGGCGGTGGTGATGGCAACCATGGGCCACCATGTCTATTTTATTTACTATCAAAACCATCAGTGAACCTGCATGCTTTTTCTAAATTTATATATGTAATGATGATGGTTAAATAGTGAAAATTACAAAAAAATTTCAAATAATGTTTTAGTGTATTAGTAACTATTTCATGTAGGGAGTTTTAAAGGCAACAAACACTTAAATACCTGGTTCATATCATCAAAACTGCATACAGACTATTCCTAAGACGATATATTAAACATGTTTTTAAACCACTCTAAATGTCTTTGTTTAGATCTTTATGATCTTAGTATGTAGAAATTTTGAAAGTTCAATGGAATTCCCTTTTAATGTTCAATATGCAGTACATAAATAGAATGTTATATACTAGTGCATCTCAAAAGAAATAGAATATTGAGGAAAAAGTTCATTTTTGTTTATAATTTTTGACAAAAACATAACCTGTCATATTTTATATTGATTATACGTAAAGTGACACATTTAAAAAACTTTTTTTGTTTTAATGTTAATCAGTATTAACAGTATTAGCTTATAGCTCATGAAAATCAGAAATCCTGTATCTAATTTTGAGTAAATTACTTTTGAAACAGTAAAAATACAGTGTATCTCTCTGCCTATTTCAGCTCACCTAACCAAAATCATTAGGACTGCTGACTTGACAGTTGTCCAGAGATCATCAGCCCACAGAAGGTCAAAGGCTGACTGCTCACAAAGTACTGTATCAAAACATGTTAATGGAAAATTGACTGAAAGGGGAAAATGTGGTAGCAAAAGGTGCACAATCAACAGGGATGGCCGCAGCCTTGAGAACACTATGAAGAACTTGGGAGGAGTACACTGAAGCCACCATGCACAGACATCTCCAGGGGCTACAACTGCCACATTTTTAATATCAGGCCACTACTGAACCAGAGACAGTTATGGAAGTGTCTTACCCGACTAAGGAGAAAAAGAGCTGGACTGTTGTTCAGTTTCTTTTTTTGGATGAAAGTAAATTTTGCATTTCATTTGGAAATCAAGCTCCCAGAGTCTGGAGGATCAGTGGGGAAGTACAGGATCCAAGGTGTCTGAAGTCCAGTGTGAAGTTCCTGCAGTTCTGCCGCTGCCAAAGTCAATGCAGCCGTCTACGAGGAGACTTCAGAGCACTTCATGCTGACAAACTCTATGGAGATGTCAGTTTCTTTTTCCAGCAGGATGTAGTCCCTACCTATAGTTCCATAACTACTACCAAATGAAAGCACAAAGCTGATTGTTTCCATGCCACACCGCATTGATGCAATAATTCATGGTACAGGAGTCCCAACCAAGTATTGAGAGCATAAATTAATATACTTGTCAGAAGTCGGACATTTCTGTATTGTTCATATTGTCCATTTCTGTTTGATCTTATGAAATGTTCTAATAATTGGAGATACAGGATATCTGACTTTCATGGGCTATAAGCCATACTGATCAACATTAAAACAAAAATATGCTGTAATAATGTCACTTTAAATGTAATGAATATAACATAGAACATCTTTTAGAATTTAATTATGAACAAAAATGAACTTTTAACGATGTTTTAAAGACAATGTGAGTGTCTACAGTGGACTCTAAATAAAGCAAAATAGCACTAAAACACTTAAAACAAATATTCCTCTTAATATTCAACAATGACGTTTGTGTGTGTGTGTGTGTGTGTGTGTGTGTGTGTGTGTGTGAAAATAAACTTTTAAGAGAAATCACCAATATGAAGAATTTTTATACAACTTTACAGTACTTATAATGCAAGTTAATGTATAGATAGATAGATAGATAGATAGATAGATAGATAAAACAATGATTGATGACAGACAGATAGAAAAATGAGGCTCAAAGCTGTGTTTACCGTCCTCCACACTGAGAGAGATGTTCGCTGTGTCTCTGCAGATCTGCAGAGTGAGATCCTGATGCTGCCTCTGTTTGGAGACTTGCAGCTCACCCTCAGTCTCGCTGTCATTCAGAAAGATCAGACTGATCGAGAAGTGTCTCTGTTCCTGACTGGTGTCCATCATTTAGACCTGTGTCCAAGAACCAGCATGTTTAGCTAGTTCCTGTACAGCACTGAAGGCCTTCCGTCTGCTGTATCTCAGGCTGAAGTATGAGCACGAGTGAAAAGTGGCTGCTGGAGCTCAGAGGAAGAGTCGGGACAGAGGGCGGAGACAGAAAGGAGGCCAGGAACAGTGAGTGTGACCGTACACTCAGTGCCTAAAGTACTAAAGAAAAAAGTCAGTCATTCAGGATAAATGGTTTGGCTATAACTGTTTGGACATACACAGTTGGTTTCTACACAGTTGGTTTCTAGTAAGGAATGTTGCATCAGCCACTAGTACTACTGAATCACTTGTAAAACATCTTTCTCCATTTTGACATCATTTGAGAGAATCAGCTGCTCTTTACATTGTGTGAAAATTTCATCATCAACACACCAATAGAAATGCTCCAGAATTGCTTAAACTCAAAACATTAACTTACATTAAAAGTGAAGTTGATACGTTTTTTGTCTTTGGACAGAGACAGTTTACTGTACATGCTTGTTGTGTTCACAACCCCAAAAATCATTTTCCCAAAAAATCACTTAATAAATACATGACATATATCAAATAATAAAACAATACCTCTTTATGTGAAACATTTTCAGTGCATGCATGTAAAACGTATTTTAGTTTCTTTTTGCCTCCAAAAGTCTAAAAATGTGAGGCAGTAAAACCATCCAACTATATATGCTGATTAAATAAACTATCAAAAAAGGTCATTTGGATCTTATAAAAAAAACTTAAAAATAAAATCCATGTTGCACAATAACTCAAACTGACTGAAAAACTTGTGTCCACAGGTTCTAGCATGCTTAAACGTCACAACCAAAAACAGAGGACTCTTATTTGACATGCTTTTCTGAAAGATAGGGTACTGTACAATAAGGAAGACCCCAAGTGACCTTCATGGTGATAAGGTCAGTAGCTCTTTCACAAACTTAGAGAAAAATGACTTTTTGAATTAGTATTTTTCAGTTTATAATATCAAACTCCTCAGGAAAACCAGGAAAATGTGTAATTATTAGAATAATGTTATTTATTTTGAAAAATGTAGGTATAGGCTTCAGTTCAAATGTTTCAGTGGGTGTCTAAATAGCCTGTTTGATTTGTAATTCGTCTGAAAGTCAGGCAGCACAACCAGTAAGTCAAATGGTGCAACTAGTCCAGAACAGCTGTAATACCTAAAATAGGCAATTACATGCTTTGATAACACTTACTATATTTAAGACGCATTTAAACACACAGATAAATGCAAATATCCAGTATATGTAGATATAAATAGTGTCATTTAAAAAAAAAACCTTGTTTGTCATTGACCTATATACATTTAGATGTAATATAATAACATGATACTTTAGGAAATTTTCATGGTGCAACCTATGTCATGATATGTATATGTTCAGCCAGCTGATCAGTTGGAATATAGAACGATCCAACAAATATAAAAAATACCATCAAAGAAAATTTTATTCAGTATTTTGCCATATTGCTCAGACTTATATACAAGTATATAAAAAATAAGAGTTAAAATTGCTATCCAACAACATAATCTTCAAAACGTTCCTAACTTTTAAACAAGATATTACTCCCTTTAAGAGATCACTCCACTCGTTTGTTTTGTTTTTGAAAGCAACAAAGTGATTTAACACAGAAATGATAAAGTTTCTTTGACCGGTGGTCTGTGATGCGGTGACTAAAGGGCAGTAACTGGTCCCCACACACAAGATATAATGTGGGCAGTTTCATTTCACACCTATATTAATTTTGTTGGTTGTTTTAACAAAAATAATACATTTAACTGCAGGAGAAGTTCAGCTGACGGATGAGAGAGAAGCAGAAAGATCTTGTGTTAGAGATCTGTAACAAGTCATTTGAAAGTCTAAGTGAAAATGTAAGTAGGACAAAGCATGATTTTTTTTCTTGCAATTGTAAGTAAAGATACTCAAGTATTTATGTATTTGAGTAACGGTATTACATTTCAAAAATAATATTATATATAAGAATAATACTATAACACTACTACATTTCAGTGATTTAACCAGTGTCTGCACTGTTTCTTTTTCTTTTTGTAAATCAATTACACTTTATATTGTGGTACATAAACTAGTTACTACAATGATGGATTTATCATAATCAAAAATAAAACACAGAATTTCAGTCTCAAATGTTGTCGCACAGTCAAACTGAAGCTGTAAAACCATATATGTTAGTTTTTTCCCCAACATATTGAGTATATTTTAGTGATACTATTTAGTTAGATATATGTTGTAAAGGCAGACTAAGTTTACAGAAATGACTTCATGTTTGTTGGAACTGCCTGACACACAGTGGAGGAGTTCAGTACTGCATTAATGACCACATACTTGGATCTGTATCCCAGAGCTAAACATCCACTATTTGTTGTAGAAACTGTTTATGGAGGATTTGTAGGTGATATCTACAACATAACTCTGCATTCCTAAAGCAACCTGAACTACTGAACTCAGGTCTGGAAATACCCAGAAAACATGTTTTCGTCTTTTCCTGTTCTACTAATAAGCATGACTTGTAGAGCACAGCAAATTAGTTGAACTGTCTACTTTAAAATGCAGCGTTTCTTATACAGTCTTAACACATAAGTAAATAGCTTTACTGTACAGTTTCTGTTTATCTGCTGAGTAGCCTCGGCTGGTCGGAGTTGTTTTAGCGGCGCACAAAGAACCAAAAGCATATTAGACAGGTGGTCACAGACAAGTGTCAGAATTGGACCTTGGAGCAATGGAAGAATGCCACCCGGTCTGATGACTCCCACTTTCTTTTACATCACATGCACAGAAACAGGTATGTGTATGCTGTTTTCCTGATGAAATTACAGTGAAAAGCCAGTGCAGGGAGAGTGAAGCTCTGGGCGATGTTCTGGTCTGGGCTTTTACATGGATGTCAATTTGGCACCATCTACCGACACATCATTGCAGACTAGCTACACCTTCATGGCCTTGCCTCTTTCAACAGTCCTGCCACACTGAACACATTGTTTAGGAACGCTTTGAGGAACATGATGTAGAGTTAGAGGTGTTGTCCTGGCCACCAAGTTTCCTTGATCAGGAGAGAAGATTTGTGTTTGAAAATTCTTCTGGATTGCTGGCATGCCACCCCAACTTGGTTGGCTTGCACAGGTGAGTGACAGCCCCCCCTACTGGCTGGAACGCCTGCGCAAACACTGGTATGCGTCCACAGCGTTTTGGCCCGCGTGAAGCTCTTGTTGCACAGTTTGCATTTAAAATATTTCTTTCTGTAATGAGTCCTCTAATGCCTCCTTAGATTGATGGCTTGATTGAACGTCATGCCACATTCTAAACTCCTGTAGGATTTTTGCCCAAATGAATCACCCTACGACCGCCCAAACTGCTTTCCACACACATCACACGCATAGATTTTATTGCACCTTCTGATGTTGACCCCTCAGAAAACTGCACTGAAGAACTGGTGGTTCCTCACGGTGCTGCTGCTCATGGGCAACCATGCTGACTGTTGTTTTGAAATTCTTCCTGCATTGCTTGCAGTTAAAAGGCCTCATTCTGCAGTAACGCTGCACATGGGCCTTTAGAACATGTCTCTGGGAAAAGTGCTTTCCACACTAAGAGCAGCCGAAAGGTTTAGAGTGGACGTGCAGGGGGTGGGTAAGCCTTGTTTTTCAATCACAACGTTTTCCACAGTGGTGACATTTAAACTGCTTCCATTCATGGTGTGGCCTGGGGACTCTTAAGACAGCCAGAACTCCAAGATGCTGACCACAGTGTTTACAGAGTAAGGAGTTATCATCTGTACTTTGACCACTGTTTAAATCCCATACAGTGTTTCCCTTTCCGTCTGTGGTTTCTAACAGATGACCTCTAACAGATGAACTCATCACTGCCTTCCAGCTGAAGCACTCTGACAGATAAACATTCATCACTGGTTGTCTCCATCAGCCAGATGGAACAACCATGGGTTGACCAGTTCCATTATCTGCTTTATCTGCTTTTTCCATTATCTGTAAAAACACTCCCAGGCTGACCATATGCTTTTTATCAGCACAAGCAGTTGTAGTCGTGTAGTAGAAATATCTGTATTACCATCTAGTGTTTGAATGAGGAACTACAGGGTCCTGTGACCAAGTGGTCTCAAGCTGGACTGCGCGATCCTTTACTCACCATGGCACACGTTTTACTTCACTGCTCAGCTGTCAAGACCAGCTATGTTAGAGAAATATCAGCTGATTGTCTCTGTAGAGGATATGTTAACTTATTTACACCTAGAACATCAACAACAACATGGAATTTTGATCATTTGCTTACCAATCTATGCTGAGATTGTTGCATCGTATGACACATTTTATCTGTAGCAAACGGTTATATACACCCATCAGCCATAACATTACAACCACCTCCTTGTATCTACACTCACTGTCCATTTCATCAGCTCCACTTACCATATAGGAGAACTTTGAAGTTCTACAGTTACAGACTGTAGTCTATCTTTTTCTCTGTATACTTTATCCCCCTTTTACCCTGTTCTTTAATAGTCAGGACCACCACAGAGCAGGTATGATGTGGGTGGTGGATTATTCTCACCAATGCAGTGGTGTTGTGCTAATGTGAGTGGATCAGACACAGCAGTGCTGCTGGAGTCTCCACTCTCTGTCTGCTCTATTAGACACTCCTACCTTGCTGGTCCACCTTGTAGACGTAAAGTCAGAAACTGCTGCAGAGTTTGTGTCAATCATCCTCTAGTCCTTCATCAGTGGTCACAGGACGCTGCCCCCAGGATACTGTTGGCTGGATAGTTTTCGTTGGTGGACTATTCTCAGGCCAGTAGTGACACTGAGGTGTTTAAAAACTTCAGCAGCACAGCTGTGTCTGATCCACTCACACCAGCACAACACACATCACCCCCACTTCAATGTTGCTAAGAATGATTCACCACCCACATAATACCTGCTCTGAGGTGGTCTTGTGGGGGCCTGACCATTGAAAAAGAGGTAATGAGGACCTAACAAAGTATGCAGAGAAACAGATGGACTACATTTACATTTACATTTAAGGCATTTAGCAGACGCTCTTATCCAGAGCGACTTACAAACATGCTTAGTGTTCAATTGGATGATGATTCCCAGCTAGTATAGGAAGGTTAGAGTCTAAAACCTGCCATGAGCTTAGATGCTGCCCGAACAAGGGCCAGTGCAAGGGCCAGAACAAGGGACTACAGTGTGTACTTGTGGTTAGTGGAACGGTTAAAATGGATAAAGAGTGTAGATATATTGAGGTGGTTCAGTGGTCACAGACAATGTTTTGCATGAACTGCAGAACTGTAGAACTACAAAGTGATCCAATATGATAAGTGAGTGTAGATACAAGGGGGTGGTTTTGATGTATATGTCTGATGGAAGGCAGGAGGCAGGTGCAAAAACACAGGACGTGTCCCTGAACTCATCAAGTAAGGAGTTTCTAAACAGAGTCATTTGAGCGCTGTGAACTTCTTTCACCATCCTCCACTCATTTTCCTTCTCCATCATGCACCTGAGAGTGGTGTTGCTGCTGCTGCGTATGTGCAATATGATATCTGCTCTGTCCTGAAGGTGTTTATCCAGCTCCATCAGGTTAAAGACTGACCTGTTGCTCTGTTTCTGATTTAGTACTTCTGGGCAATGTAAATGTATTGGATTTAGTGACATCACAAAAATGAAAATGATATAATTATTTTATTTCATGAAAGTAGGGTCCTTAATTTGTGCCTGACAGGGGCTCTTTAAAGATGTTCAACAAAATATTCTTTCACTGTTTCTTTTGATTGCATCTCCTGCAGAAGAAGAAGACTGATCCAGAGTCATGATTTAGGGATTTCAGTATAAAGTACTAATATTTATTTCTTAATAATGAACGTTTCCCAAGAGAAACAGAGAGAGCTGGAAAAAGAGTTTTAATGAAACATAGAAGTACACGGCCACATCATGCTGTGTGTTGTGTTAATCACCTCATCCCAAGATTGTAGGCTGCTGCCGAACATGGGTGATGTTTAGGAGATGCTTATCTGGTTTCGGGGCCGAGCTCCTGTTCCTGCTGAACTGAGCCAGTGTTACAATAGAACTGATATCAGCTCAGAAGGCACTGGAGACGAGGTCCTGATGCTGGGCACAAGGTGGTCTGATCCTGAGTCTGGCATTTCAGCTTAGATAAAGCATTTATTTCAAATACATTCGAGCACAAATTCTTTTAAAGCTACATTAAGGAACATTTTCGATTCGAGGCATATTGGCTTATTGCATTTCACATAACCATCATGCACATCACTGTCAGCTCCACTTTAAAGAAGAACTCCACCGATGTTTCAAAAATCATGCAAAATGAAAGGTTGAGGTGTAAACAATGTTGTTTGGTGTGAAATGCTCCATTCTAGAGAAGTCAGAATTATTCATAGTGGTGGTGGTTGTAGGAACCAGACATCCACCTCAAAAAGCTCCCTCATAGAAAGTCACAGAAAGTAAAATGGTTATGAACACGCTGCCTGGTGTCTGATATGTTGTTTTATGATAATTTATGATGAAGCTTTGGCTTAAAATGTATTTTAATTCATACATGCAGGGAGTTGTGAGGCAAACACATTCATCTTCTAAACCGCTTTATCCTTCTGGGTTGCGTGGGGTGCTGGACGGTGCTCCAACGGTTAATGGGCAGAAGGTAGGAAACACCATGGACAGGCTCCAATCCATCACAGGGTAGACACATAGACACATTTATTCACAGCTAGGGAGCAGATTAGCATCTCCACTTCACCTGACCGTATGGGGACACCGACATAGACACGGGAAGAACACGCAAACTCCCCACAGAGAAGGACCCTGGACGATCCTGCCGGAGATCGAACCCAGGCCTTTCTTGCTGTGAGGTGACAGTGCTACCCTTTACACCACCGTGCTGGCTGAGGCAAACACAATTTTTTTCCAATTTATGATAATTTTATCATTATCAATATATACAATATGTTTAGGTTTACTGGTGGTTTTGGATAGTAAATATAATTTCTATATTTGTGTATATTTTGTGTGTCACATTTTCTTCTGAACTATTCAAAATGAAATTTAGTAAAATGGTTGGAATTCCCCTTTAGTACTAGCAAACCTCTATACCTCCTGATAACCTAATAACTCAAAATATTTCACAAAAGAATCTCTGCACCTTCAATAGCACATTGTAAATAAACAACATTGTATGGCTGTTTATTGACATCAGGTTGGTAGGAGTCCTCTCATTTAACCCAAAAATCGTAAACTAGAAATTTGAAAACAGTTTCAGCACATTTTCACACATGGAACTGTTTACAGCTGGCAGGCAACCCAAAGATTTATTGTCAGCCAGATGTCACAAGCTTTGTGTTAAGAAATTCATGCATCTGTTTTCTCCTTTCCAGAAGGAGGTTGTTGCTTCATGAGATTGGGGACAGCTCAATCAGACAACCTCGGTGGCTGAACAGTGGATTTAAAGCAGCATGAGGTGAGTGTGGGGATTTGGAGAAAATATAGTAGCCCTCTCTGGTGAAAATATGATATTGCAGGCAGGTGAAAGTAGCATTAGGTGGCTGGCTCAAGCACTCTTGTTGTGCTAGTTGTTTGTGTCATCCACTATGCTGTCACTATTACTAGATCTCCAATCCGATTGGCTTCATTTTGGTTATAGATTAAAGCTGGTGTAATAAGGAAGTGTAAGCAAGTTTCTGAAAAAATCCAACCGAAAAAATCCCACCCCCTGTTTTTAGTCCTCCTTCTAAAGACACTGCCCCAAAAACACATGAACGTGCACGGCCTGACTAGTCCTGGCAGACAAAAGGGAAATGGCTGCAATCGATGAGTTACAGTTCTTGCACCAAGGAAGAAAAACAGTGTTAGCTAGCTAGCAAATCTAGTTAGTTTACCTTCTGTTAAGACCTTATGGGTATAGACTATGGGTTTTATAGGGTGTTTCTTGCTATGAACACATCTTCATGTGTCGGTCGTCAGGCTCATTAGTCAGGCTTGTCAAGGCGAAGATAACTAGCTATGGCTACATCCTGAAAAGACAGAGCCTCAGACGGCTCAGTAGAAGCACAGACACGGATCTGTTAACAAGCGGATTGGAGTGGAAAGAATTTAGGGTCTGTGGGCACATTTGGCCCTGGAAATGGCTATTTACGTCAGGCTTAACAATTTCCAAAGTCACCAAAGAATACACCAAAACAACATGTGCATTCATTGCCGGCCTCCCCTCACTAGAAACTACACACACTGTCCACCTGTATTCAGACTCTTCAACATTCAAGTCCTTGTAAAAGTGTACCTAATACAGTCAGACATTTCTTTCTTTTCATACTGAACTACTAACAATGCAGCATGGTGACACCACAATACCATCAAACGACACAGCTCAAAACTACAAAGCAGACAGATCACATACCAGATAAACATAGCTAGCTTACCAACATCTACAGCTTAGCCGTATGACAGACTCCACACAAACACAAATATAAGGACACGTGCGCAGCATTTACATGTGGGCAGGCCATGAAGTAGGTAGTAGGAGGTAGACCATCCAGTCATTTCATTCAGTCCAAATGAAAAGATTGGATGGGGTTTTTACGGTCCTGATTTTCTTTTCTTTTTATTGTCAGTACAATTGATTTATTGATTGCTATTAGGATCACCTACTCCAGCTTTAAGACTGAGGTGTTTATGTTCACACTCTACTCAACAATCTGATGAAAATCTCTGTTACCTGAGCTTTCAGTCGGCACGCTTGTGCTTTAAAATTATGCAGGATAATGTATTTCATATGTAGTTATCTAAAAAGGGGAGTCATTTCCTGCTCATTTTGAGACACATAACCTGAATGCCAGAGCTGCTTCTACCATTGTGGCTCTTAGCTTTATAATATGCCGATCTGTGTTTAATGTCCTCTATAGTTGGTGTAAAGCCTGAACTGTCCTTCATTTGCTCATATCCTCGTCTAAACAGATCGTTATTGTAAGCTTTACATCCATCCGGACATTTTTTTTAAGTCTTTTAAAGTTTAAAGCATAAACGTTGCTTCCTCTGGAGACTGAATTCAGCTCCCGCTATGTTAAACGCTATAACTTTCTGCTTTGGCGCAAAGACGCATGCACAGAACGTACTTAAACTCTCTGATGGGGAATGTAATCAGATACTGGCTAACCGCTAACAGATTATTTACAGGATTACCCATCTCATTCAATCGGATAGAAACTGTATTCCAAATGACCTCAATCAGAAATAACTAGTAAGGCCATTTCAGATACATGGACGCCCTCTATTCCAATTAAGCTAGTAGTCGGAATATCAGATTATCACACTGCATGTACTGTGAGCCAATTCTATCTAATCATGGATTAGAAAATGCCTCCATGCTGTAGTTCAGTTTGCTGCAGTTTGCTGGTTTTAAAGGGCAATTTCACCACTGTGAACAATTCTGACTCAAAGGGTTTCTCTAGTTTCTCTAGCATTTCCAGCCAAACCACTCTGACTGACTTTGTTTACATCTCGACCATTTAATTGTGCAAAAGTTTGGAAATACTGGTGTTCCCCCTTGAAAGCGGTCTTGTATTCTTTAGCTTTGTTATATCCCAGGCATGGATCCCCCACCAGAAGAAGCAGCACCTTCTCTCATTTTCTATCCAGGTGAAGAACTTAGCCACTGTGAACAAAGGAGAAACAAACAGCTGTTCACCAATCAGCTAAGCTCTGCACCCGCTCAGAAAGATGAATTTTAAAAAGTGTGGTTCAGCTTTGAGAATGCGGTGTAGCCGAGGCTGTGGCTGTGTGGTAATCCCTGGCAATGTGATTTTTCTCTTAGGTCACAAATCAGAATGCCAGGAACCCACATAGCCACAACATGTCAACAAGTCAGAATGCTTGCAGACACAAGCACACGTTAGCCCCCCCCCCCCACAACTCCTCCTGTTTCTCCCATGCTTGGCTTAACACTGGGTATTTCCCTAATTATCCACTACACCCAAATCAGGAACTTGCTGCACATTTCTCCCCCTCTGAATACAAGAGCGATAAGGCCTCGAAAGAAAGCGGGAGAGAAACTCATTTCCTCCAATAAGATTACAATACATTTCCACAGCATGCAGGTGCCTGGGTCATGGCCGAGGGCGAGAGAGTGATTTTTCAAAGATTGCAGCTGCAAAGTGGCCTAAAACCAGACTAAGGTGTAAGAGTCTGTTAACATAAGATGTATGATCAGCATTTCTCATATAAAGTAATTAGGCCTGTGTAGGTTCACTGGAGGTTTTGATAGTAAATAAAATGTCTATATTTGTGTTGTAGACATGGTGAGCCCTGGTTTCCATTACCACCACTGTATAGAACATCTGAACCACTTCACACCAACCAATTTGAATCACTCGGTTTACATCTCACAAAAATAGAACCAGTTAAGTCACACACACACACACACACACACACATATACATATCTGTATCACGAATTTCACTGCACTCAATCTAAACAGGCTAATTATGCTCACTTTGTAGTAAACCATGCAGTTAGGCAGTGATCTTTAAGTCCGATAGTATCATGATAACAATAAAATATCGTCATATTGCGCACATCTATCTACAGCCTAACACCTGAATTATGAAAAATTTTGGAACATCATTGTAGCTACATGGTTGATTAGCTTTTCACTAACTCAAGCACTGTACTTGGTTCAAAACGCATTTTAACTGGAAAGGCTAACTCATACAATTCAGTGCAGATCAACTGAAGATCAAATGCTCAAATGAAAAAAATGTCAGTTCTGCCAGACATCCAACAAATACTGAACTAACTGGGAGATTTACTCTTGCTCATTTCAACAGTTTGCTTAAGCTTGGTATGTTGGTATTTCTAAATGACATACTTGGCATTTTCTAAATGTTAGAAGTGAGATGGGGTGACCAGGGTAGAGATCATGTACCGTCACAGTCAGAGAGTCTTCAAGACACTCCTGTAGCAATCGTCCACCAGACATGCAAATGAGCTTCACAGAAATTATGATTTTAAATAATCTGCTTGTCAAAATGGTGCTTTTCTGAAATCATAGCCCTTTAGAAAGCATCCAGAGGTCTTATAGATCCATTCCGGGGTCCAACGAGCTGGAGATGGCATTATAGCAATGATCTATAAAGCAGAGAAGATAGAGAAGTTAGAGAAGTCTTGGATTCAGTCATAGCACAGATGCAGCCATATGCTAACAATTGCTAATTCTTCCCAGCTAAATCAAAGCCCTACAGTTAAAACCTCCAGAGAGAAATTAGCGTAGGACTGTGTTGACACACGTGTCCGTGTTTTTTCAAGCGTAGTCAGGGCCACATTCAGGACACGACCCCGGAGGGTTCGGCTGATAAAAATCTCCAAGCCTGTAATTATGTCATTATTGTGTCTGGAGCAAACCCTGATTGCAGAGTCTAATCAAATATTGCTTCTGTTCCTTTTTCTTAAGAAAACAGTTCAGAAAAGAAAAGAAAGGGACACTTTACTACATGGGGGAGCATTTAATGTGGGGGGTGAGATACAGTGTAGGCCCCCTATAAAGACCCCTACCAAGTGAAGCTCCAGTTGGTGTTCAGAATGGGTAGAATGAATTAAACAAAAACAAAGAAAACCAAAACTCTCAAGGCTTAGGTATTTAAGGGAAGAAGTGCTGGCAGGTAATAGTAGTTTGTTTGGTAAAACTGCTTTTAATATTTTTTTTGCAATAAAAAATCTAATTCGAACGTCCTAAAGCATTTAATGCAGACAGAATAATTACAGCTCATCCTACTGTATTGCATCTATCATCTAGTGTTACTGCTAACGTCAGAACACACAGCCTCACGAAAAAAACTGTTCCTGAGTCTGCTGGTCCGCTCCCGCACCAGCAAACTCAGGAACAGTTTTTTTCATGAGGCTGTGTGTCTGATGAATGCTGCACGGACACTTTAACTTACATTGCACTCCCACTACTGCTTACTTGCACCTTCTGTACTGTTAATGCACTTTATTCATTGCCAAGCCTACTGTATACTCATGTTTACATACTGTTTCCATATTATGCCTACCTCATTTTATTTTTATTATTTACCTCAAGTTATTTTTATTGTGTACAGACTGTCTACTTGCACTGCTCTTACAGTTCAAACATTCATTTGTTGCTGCTATATGTGTATATATTGCTTAATACTGCACTTTATGTAAATAATACTGTATTTGCACTTCTGGTTAGATGCTAACTGCATTTCATTGGCTCTGTACCTGTACTCTGCACAATGACAATAAAGTTGAATCTAATCTAATCTAATCTCTTTTACACAAGGCACATGTTATGTTTTTTTTCTTTTCCTGTTTTGCTCATTTTCAGTGTTTATAGTTTTATTTTTGGGATCTACTAGAATAGACTTACATGTTTCAATATTTTTCTCATACTGTACCTCTGTATTCACCCTCTGTCTGAAATGCTCTGTTAGAGCTCCTGTGTCTTTAAGCCCCACCTCCCGATAAGGCCCAGTGAGCTCTGACCGGCCAACCGCCAGAGCAGTTCCACCCATACATGGCCTCCAGAAGCTGCTCTGCGATGTGTGTGAGCGGGCCAAGCTTGCCAGTATGTGCGCAATAAGGATTGTGTTACAAGACGTTGATGCCTTGTATCAGAGAAAAGGGCTGGAATTCAGGCAAAGCCTTTCAGGCAGCTGAGAAAAGTGATTTCTGTGGGAGAGAGTTTCTCCCTCTGGCATGTACTTTTGGCTTTATAACTTTGCAGAACATTACGTGTACGAAAAGGCCTGACACACTAAAGGAAAGAGAAAAAACTGGAAATGCAGAATAGTTTCATTTCAGTGAACAAACCGTAACTGTACTAAAATGTGCAAAAGTGTGTTCTCTCTAGAGGATGCGTAACTTATTTACACTCAGTGAACAACAACAACAGCTCATTCAACACTCAACTTTTTTGGTTAAACGTCACCATTTCCCAGAAGAATACTTTAACAAGATCCTTTATAAAGTCATGATGAGACTGCTGAAGTGCATTTTATACCATCTGCATTCCTCACTGCCTTATTCACAGTGAGTCAGAGCCTAAACAATCTGCATCAAAGCAGCAGACCGTCCTCAGTCAAGACTTTAAATAATGTTCTGCCTATATAAAACGATCCTAAATCAATAACAGAGAACAAGGAGACCTGTGCCCAGTGAGCTTCTGATGCAACAGCTGAAGCACTTTACTGGCAGTTAATGGGACGTGAATCATGTATAATTGGACAGTAGTCTGCAGCTGCTTTTTAAACTCTGACAGTCTTCATTGATTTATGAATAAACATGGATAAATCACTGCAAAGTCTAACCAGTTTGCTTTTACATGTTTGTGTTTTTGGCTCGAATTTGTGGAGCCAGGATTGTGCTTCACTACTGCGACCTCTGGGTTTGTGGGTCACACAGCAGGTGCGCATAAATGTGTGTCATGTGATGGCACCACAGACGTGCTGTGTCTGCTGACTGGACTCATTTGCCTGTGTGGTGAGGGTAGGAGCCAGAAGCACTGGGCCTCCACTCAAGTCCTCTCATGACCCTTTCACGTGATCCTTCTTTTGTTTCACTGTTGCTTCTCTCTCTCTCTCTCTCTCTCTCTCTCTCTCCCTCAGGATAGGCTAGTCTGAAAATATCCTTTGGTGATGTCAATATCCAAAATTATTATGATTTTCAGCATTACTGCTGTGCAGTTAAAGGGCCCATATCACGGAAAAACAAATTTTGATTGATGTAGTACATACACATTGTTGAAGTTTCAAAACATAACATTCCATTACTTTAGTCCATAGATGGAAGCTAAGCTGCAAAAAAACAGCTTGTTCTGAATTGGCTGTTTTCAATGACAAAAACAAACACATTCGCATGTATCATTCAGAATGTTTGTAAACAATGGGTGCCCCATTTAGTCCTTAAATGCTGAAAACGAGAGAGAGAGAGAGAGAGAGAGAGAGAGAGAAATATCTCCATGTTTTGGAGCTCCACCATGCTTCAGTATGATTCTGCTACAGTGAAAAGCAGCTAAAGTGACTGGGTTTCACCTCAGAGCAGCTAGTCCTGGCTCTGAGTCTCTTTTGGGTAAAGTAGTTCCCTACATCTCATCTACAGTCAGGAAACAGGATCAGAGAACCAGCTAACGCATACATCCAACAACATACTGGTTCAAGTTTTACACATTTTCCACCTTGACGCTAATGTAACAGCTATTAGATTCTTTGTTCTAGAAAATCTTATACATGTCTTTACAGTGGTGGTGATGGAACCAAGAGTCACTATGTCTACAACACAAATATAGCCAATTTATTTCGCTATCAAAACCTCCAGTGAACCTGCACGTTTTTTGAGTTTTGTATGAAATGTTGACAATGGTAAAATAGGTAAACATCTAAAAATAAGACGTTTTCTTTAGGGACTATTTGCATGCCCTGCATGTATATCCCATGAAGGTATTAAAAAATGCACTGTGAAAAATTCTGACTTGGTAAGTTTCTCTGGAACGGAACATTTCACACAAAACTACTCTGAATGACTTTGTTTACATCATAACCACTTAATTATTAATGTAATTACAAACAGGTGAATTCAAGGCATAAAGTAGACATCCGAGCCAAAAGCTGTTTAAGGTAGGTAATGTGATTAATCACAGTAGTTTATGTAATGAATCTCGGTTACTCGCATGTAGGTGATGGCCATTGATCAGAGTAGTTTGTGAGTTTAATTGCTATTGATTATACTTTTTTGTGTAGACAATAGTGATTAATTATTACTTTTGTGTCGTTAATCACAGTTAATCATATTATTTTGTGTAGGAAATTGCAATTCATCCTATTATTTTGAGTGGTTAATTGGAATTAATCATAATTTTCATAATCGTTATTATCATCTTTGTGTAGGTATTGGCGATTCAACACCCCCTCAAAAACATAGACATTGCTTTCGACCCACCACAACTCCCATTCCCCATTCACAGTCTCAGCCACTAAAACCATCTGCCCCCCACTTGACCTCAAACAGACCTTTATCACATGAGACGGCTGTGATTAGCACACTTGGCTTCTCTGATCCCTCAACGCTGTGCCATTCAAGGATGCAGAAAAACAGCGCTGCCTTACGTCTCGATGTCAAGCCAAGCATTAAAGAAATACTCCAGTGTTTTTTAACCCCCTCTCTAACTGTGGCTTCTCTGTTTGTACGGTCACTTACCACACAGCATCATTTTCAGACATTTCTATGTGTGAAATAATACAAAACCTACTGATTAAAAACACACAATAGAAACCGGTCTGCTTCAGCGTCTGTCCACTGGATTCTATTATAAGCGTGTTTGGGGTTAATTGGTTTTCTGTTCTGTTTAGTGGAGAATGCATTGAAATGATTGTCCATGGTAATTGACTATGTGTTGCAGATGTGTCAGATTGAAAAAATGTTGCATTATCAATTCCCACCCAGATTAGGCCCAGGCTGAGACTGTTAACAGTGGTGAGTCACCTTTGCATATCTGTCCAAGAACAGATTTAATCCATGTTCAGGAAACTGTCTGAAAATATGACTCTCTCAAAACATTCAGTGAAAGAGAAAACAAAGATAACTGAAGCCCAAGAGAAAAGTCAAGTCAAAACTTGGTGACGGACGGGTCCTAAGAGGATGTGAGTGAATTATGTGGTATTAGCATAACTTCATCAATACGATGTGGATTTTGAGATCATTGAGCCGGAACTTCTTTTTGAGACACTGCATGCACATTAATTTGTAAAGACATATGATGTGGTGTGAAAAACTCCTGACTTTTAAATGACACCATATTTCTTTAGGTTTGAACAAAAATATCCTAAATAGTGGAGCTTTAAAAGAAAACTCAATTCCAAATTGAGATGTAAACAACAGCCATTCAGAGTGGTTTGGTATGAAATGCCAAAGAAACTAGAGAAACTTGCAGAGCCAGAATTGTTCACAGTGGTCTTTCTCTATCCACCTCTAAAAGCTCCACAGAAAAGTATTATATGAAATGGTTATGAATACGCAACAGTGTCTGAGACAGTGTTTTATGATAGATTTGTGATAAAGTTTTGACCTAAAATGTGTTTTAATCCATTTATTTTAATTGATTCATGGTGGAGGGATACATGCAGGGTGTTGTGAGGCGAAATAACCCCCCAAAAAACTTTTTATGTTAGATGTTTCACTGTTTTACCATCAACAACATTCCACATATGACTCAGAAGACATGTGTAGGTTGACTGGTGGTTTAGGATAGTAAATAAAATGTCTGTATTTGTGATATAGACATGATGACCTCTGGTTCCCATCACCACCACTTTATAGAACATCTGAACCATTTCATACCAAACCACTCTAAATCACTCTGTTATCGACTGCAAACTGGATCGCTCTACCTCATTCACTGTAACAAGAATACAGGAACTGTATGAGCAAGAGTCTACAGTTGCAAAGGAATCGCTGACTGTACAGCCATGTGCGAAAGTTCGGGCACTCACTGTTATGGATTAAATAATAATTATGTATTAAAATGTAAGTGTATTCACTGTAGAGGATGTGTAACTTATTTACACTTAGACAATCAACAACAACATGTAACTTGGAAATCATGTGATCTTCATGGTTATGATCAAGTAAGTCCCGCCTTCACTCAGTGAAATTAATGTTATTATCTCAATAGTGATAAAAGCATATTTAATAAAAACTTAAAAATGTTCGTAATTTCAGCAAATAGGACAAATACCATTGATTGCAACTAACTACACAACCCGATATGATTAATCGTGATTATGATTAATCACACAAACTGCTGTGATTAATTGCCATCACATGTACAAAATAACATGGTTAATCATAATTAACTACACAAACTGCTGCCAATAATCACTACTACCCACACTAAAATAGTATGATTAATAACTACTATCTAAATAAGAACGAATACGATTTTTTTAGATTACCTACAAAAAATACCATAATTAACACGATTAATCAACATCACCTACACAAAAATGTGATTAATCATGATTAACTGCACAAACCAAGATGATTTATCATGATTAAGTACACAAACTGCTGTGATTCATCATCATTACATACACAAAACATAATGCGGTTAATCGTCATCACCTACAGGAAGTAATATATTTAATCACGATCAAATATTCAAATCATTTAAAGGTCCTACTCTGAGCAAAGCCTCAAGAACTTCACTAAAATGTACTCTGTGTAACAGTAGCTCAGAAATCTCTTCAGATAAGTGTGGTGACCTCAGACAGTTGTTCTTCACACAGAACAGAGATAAGAGAACTGAAGTCATTACAGTGCATTACACTGACTTCTAAAAGTGGGCGAGCTCCCACCCAAGCAGGTCCGAGACGCTGTCTCATGGGGTGCGGCCGGGGTAGAGACAGGCCTGCACACCATCTGCACTGAAATTACCCTTAAACGGAAGGCAGCTGAGGGAAATTGGCTTCTAAGCCCACCAAAGCTGTCCCTGCTGAGGGTAAGGAGGAGAGGCTCACTACTGGTTACGAGGTGTTGATGGATTTGTGAGGTTGTTAACACGCAAACATACTGAGTTACCTCATATGACTCTCCGCCAGGTTAGAAAACGTGTTCATGAACAAACAGAAGCGTGGGTAGAGGCTAATGAGCAGTAACTGGGCTTGATTTGATTGAAAACAGCAGTAAATCTGGCTTTGTAACCAGATGTCTGTATTATACCACGTACATTATATTCCATCTCTGTATTACATTATCACTGTTGGAACAAAGTCTCAAATTCCCAAAAAATTAACTTTACAGGATAAGAATGCTTCTAAGTTTCACCGCTAGAAAATGTTACAATACTTTATTCTACTCAATTTCTGTCGATCTGTTCAGCACATATTATTCAACTGATTATTTGTTTACTATTTGTTATCTGTTTAATCACCAACATAACCAATAAAAGTGCTTCTAATTCTGAAATGTATGATAGGCATTAGCTGGAAAACAAAATAAACCTGAATGGTACTAGGAATTAGCAAATTCAATCTAAACACTCAATCTAGTTGTATTTAATTCAGTTCAGTAACGCCTACTGGCCGTATTCAGAATTATTAGAATACCTTTAAAGCATCACTGAAATAACAAGTCTATGCTAATGTCAGTTGCTCTCTATTGTAGGTCTGGCTCTCTGTAGGTGCAGGGGAATGCAATGAAAATATGGCAGTCAGCTACATGCAACAGATGTTCCAGATCTTCTCTAGACGGAATTTTTAAAACACTGGAATTTTCCTTTGAACTGGATCTGTAAGCTTTGTTGGTGTGCACAAATTCACTTACAGTTTTGCCAAACACTGAGATGAAAGCTAAGAAGAAGATATTAAAAGAACAAAAACACGAGGAGCAGTGAACAACTTTTCAATCCATTAATACATCTGAAGATCTTACCTCAGTGTCTGCCTGTCTCTGGGATCAAAAAGCAGCTCGGAGGGAGCAGAGAGACGGCCAGAACGTCTGGACGATAATCCTTACCGCCCTGCCTCTCTCAGGACCAGCCCATACAACACATCATCATCATCCATACCGCTTATTACAGCCTTCCCCTGCTCTGCTTTCACACAGAGCATGCAGCATCCAGAGAGAGAGAGAAGTACACAGAGAGAGATACACACAGAGAGAAAGAGGGAGACAGAGAGAGAGAGAGAGAGATACACAGAGAGAGATACACACAGAAAGAAAGAGAGAGAGAAAACAAAACAGCGAGAGGAGAGAGAGACAGAGAGACTCGGGCAATAAAAATATCAAGTAACTGAAATTCGTAACATCACAGCGTCTAGAACACATTCAGTTGAACCTGGAATCCTACTAACCTTCACACACACAGAGGAGAGCGAGCGCACTCATCACAGTTTCACTGCCAGTCCCACCCTTTTATCTGCTGGATGCCAAGCATTACTGTTCTCTCCAACAGCCCTGAAATGCTCCAGTACGTACAGCCACACTCGCTCTCCGTCTCCCTGTCTCTCTCCCTGCCTCTCTCTCTCTCTCTCTCTTCTTCTCTCTCTCCTCTTGTGCTTTATGTTTTTCTCGCTCTCTCCCCCTCTCTCTTTCTCCCCTCTCACTCTCTATCGATCTCCTTCTGTTGCTGTATCTCTCTCTTGCTTTCTCTCCTCTCTCTCCCTCCTTCTCTTTCTTTCTGTTGCTTTTTCTCCTTTCTCTCTCCCTCCCTCTGTCTTTCTTTCTCTCTCTTGTTCTGTTGCTGTCTCTCCTCTCTCTCTATCCCTCTCACATTTTTAATCTCACTGTCTTTCTCATCACTGTTTTTCCTTTATTCTCTGTTGTTTTCTCTCTTTCTCTCCTCTCTCTCTTTCTGTCCCTCTCTTTCTGTCCTCTCTCCTCTTTCTGTCATTTTCTTTCCTTTATCATCCCCCTCACATTTCTTTCTCTAACCTTTTCTCATCTTTTTTCATTCCTTCTTTTTCTGTCTATACCCCCTCACATTTATTTACTCATCTTTTTTCATTCCTCTCTTTCTCTGGTATCTCTCTTTCTCTTTTCTTTCATCCTTGCTCTTTCCTTCTCCTCTGTTTTCTCTTCTCCCGTCTCTGTTGCTCATTGTTTTCTTTCTTCTGTTTTTCTCTCTCTCTCTCTCCTCCCTTTCTCAGTCGTCCTCTCTGCTTTCTCACTACTTTCTTTTTTGTTTCCTCTTCTCTCTCTCTCTCTCTCTCCTCTGTTGAAGGCTGTGTTTAGCAGAGAGCCCTACAGACTGTAATGACTGAGCTCACTCCGGGCCTCTAATCCAGCCATTTATCCTGGAAAACTTTAATCCCACGCAAAGTGTAATCTGACCTTTAGATAAACTAATATCGCAGAGACTCACAGCCATGTACATGCCAGCATCAGACATGTAATGTGCAGTGCGGCTTCAGCCCAGATGTGTTGAAGCTGAGTAGCGGCGAGCGCTGCATCATGTAATATAATATAACACATCTATAATAACAGTACATTATAAATAACTGCATAGAGAACTTACCACGACCAGATCAGTTTCACAGCTTCTGTACAGTCCAATAAGACTCCTGCAATACTGTGATAACACTCCTGAATTCTGATCATTCTGACCTGCTGATCATTACAGAATGCAAGGGTGGATCCATCCGGCAACTTTCTGTCTTCTTCTGAAGGGCTTGAGGAGTTTACACTGTGCTGTGTCTGTGCGGCGCTGCAAACCACCAATGCATTAATCGTGGCAAACATCAGTTCAATGAGAGGTTTGTTGTTGTGTCTAAAGTGACACAATACGGCTCATTCAGCACCCACCGCCTGTGTGGGACGCCCTGCTCTCTCTCTCTCTCTCTCTCTCTCTCTTTCTCTCTCACTCTCTACACTGTCTACTACCAGGCAAGAAACTAGTCTACTCCACCTTCACAGTGTTGTTTGGTGCCTGATTTGTTTAGCTTTGTTACTCTTAATTTGGAGCTACACAACTATTCCAAGTACTGGAAGCTTGAAGGGAAATTTTAATTACAATTTTTCAAAATTTCTCTATAATTCAAACCTTGAAATTCATACAGAGTGATTTGGTGTGAATGGGTGTAAAATGGTTCAGATGTCTTTACAGTGATGGTGATGGGAACCAGGGTTTACCATGTCTACAACCCAAATACAAACATTTTATTTCCTATTCAAACCACCGGTGACCCTACACGTGAATTTCATATGGAATGTTGGTACTAGAAAAACTGTGCTAAATCTGAAAACACCTTAACTGGTGGCAGAATTTGACAGTGAGCATAGCGGAAATATAGGAATATGGATCATCCAGACACCTTCTCCAGTTATTTTAATGGCTTGCCTGCAGAAGACACAAATCTCGTACACTGCAGTTTACACAAGAAGCAATGTCATACACAGTACCTTTGTAATAGGGTGAGGGTTTCAGACCCATACACAATGGGTCAAGGGTCCAAATAAACATTACAGTGGCAGAAAAGGGCAGAACTCCTGCCCCAAATATTCAGACATGCTCAAAATAGACTGATATAAAAAATACAAATAAAAATATTTTACTTAGTAGCTTTGGGTAACGTTAGGATCCACCAACGTACTTATTATGTACGTACTTATTATGAAAAGGTACATTGTCAATATGATATTTTTGCGCTGGAAGTGTAATTATGGAAATAAAATATAGTGGAAACAAAGACCGTTAGTGGAAATGAAGAGTTTTGTGGGAACTAATCAATCAACTATCACTAACTTGGAAAATTAATTAGACACACATTCCCACTCTCTAAATAACAGTGTTCACAGGTTTATTCAACTAACATCAATATCTTTATGTTATATTTGTTAGAAATTTCACATGAAACCTGTTGTCTTCTCTGAGGCGTCCATGTTGTTAGTGTCATAATAATGTGATTAGTGACTCATCAGTATCGAGGTTAAAGCATCATCACAACAATGAAGTCAGCAAGTCTGTGCAGTTTGGTGCCTCTGCTTCGTAGCCCCAGTGCAAAACTAAAGAAGCAAAGTTCCAACATGTCTGTTCTGCCAAAATTGGACTGAGGGGACACTTGTGTTAACCTCATTTTTGCCCAGTTTACCACTTTAATGAGGACCTGACGAGTCATGTTCAAACATGTTGCCCTGTTTAAATCAGTGTCTAGCGTTTAGTTTATTTTGTTGAATCAGGAATGCAGATGTTAATGTTGTTTACATTAGCATGCACATCTGAGCGTGGTTCTCAATTAAAGGGCTCCTTTGGTGTTTCTCTCTACAAAGCATGTTTCAGACAGAGGCCGAGTGTGCTCAGACTGCGGCGCAGTCCCTTTAAACCGATGACATCAAACGTCTGGTATTCCCATCCTGCACTGGAGCAGACCAGCGGGCGTCCCGCAGAACGAGCTTCAGCCCACGCCAGGCCATGTAAGGCTGGCCGGCAAGCCCCAAAAATAAATGCGAAAGAGGATTGGGGAGAGGGAGAAATAGATGGAGGGACATTCTGGAGAAGAGGGAGGGAAGGAATGAAGTTTAAGAAGAAGAAAAAAATATCACCACACTGTTTTAGAACACATTGAGCTAACAAACAGCTACAATCAAGTTTAATAATATTTGATAAAGTGGCTTCATTTTTGTCTTTCGTCAAAAATATAGCTCTCAGATGATTTTTAAGCGTAAAAACTGAATTGAACATACAGTATATTGTATTATCAAGCGTTAGCAGGCACATGCTACCTGCCATGTGCACACACAGCATAGTTACCTTGACCAGGAATCAAACCCCAGACTCCCACATGGGATGGCAGCTCCTTGCCAAGGAGTGTAGTTATCCACTGAGCCACACCAACCACTAATATCTTGGTGAAGAAGAACCAGGGAAATGTTGTGCTTTCAGGAAAATGCTATTTTATTGAACAGGCAGTAAAGGAGAACTATAGCCCAGAGCTACAGAATACATTGGGATGGTTATGCAAGTCACTTCTATCCATACATCAACAACATTTCTCTCTCCTACCATATGCAAAATACCTCCCTGGAGCCTCTTTGCATGGCCACACTTTCTGATCTTCCATGGTAAAGTCGGAGAATGGCAGACACCACAATATTTAAAAGGTAAATAGTTCAAAAACTGATTAAAAGCTACAGAGAAAACAACACTCCTAACGCCCACCTGGAAGACCTGGTAGACAAACATCACTGTCACCATGAGATAAACAACATATAAAGGTGCCCCAGAATGCATTTATCTAGTATCTGGTCTGTGACTTTGGCCAGGGTGGAAAAAGGTCTAGATACAATTTTGGTGAGCTCATAAATAATTAGAGGAGCTCTGCTCTGATTGGCTGTTTACATTGAGAGACTGCAGTGACACACAGAAGCAAAACATTTTTTTGCTGAAATAAAACAAATCTTGACCTCAACACAAAGTAAATTAAAGTTGTCAGCTTTCAGTTTAAGATCTGCTTCAACTGGCAACCAGTATGGCTGCTACTTACAGGTTGCTGTTGAGGTTGTTTGTTTACCCTCTCTGCTCTGTGCAAGCTTTGAGAAAATGTCTGTTAAAGATATGGGAGCTAAAGTTCTGCACAGCTTGTTTTGCGAATTTTCCATTCCACCTGAATCGTGCTGCAGTTGCTTTCTGCTGCCTGTACAAGCCGAAGCATTTATGGATCATTAGATTAAGAAGCTGGCGTAGAGGAAGCCAACTTCAGCCTCGTTTATAGATGAACATCATCCATGTCCTTGGCAAGGGAAAGAAAATGTGTTGACTTTCCTATCACAGCATGGAAAGGTACATTTCTGCACATACAGTCCACCATTGCTGCTCAGTTATTGCTGTTTCTGTTGAACATGATGCTATATGTCAATTTTGTGGGTGTAAATATTAATGAATGTGTTATATGAGTTCTACACTAAACTCTCCTTATACAACTAAGACAATGTAAAGACAGTTTTACATGATACGGTACTTTTACATCCTATGGCTTTCATCTGTGAGAGAGAGGAGAACATCTAGCTCCACTCTTGCTTCAGATCTGAAAACATCCCCAGGTGTTTCTCTCTATCCTTTCAGTGTGAGAAGACAACTTAATGCTATGGATCAGAAAGGATTCGGTGCTGTCAAGAATCTCCTTACTGAGAAAAAAAATCTGGGTGTGACATCCCACTTTATGGGCCCCTTCACGATTGTCCTGTCTGGTAGTTATGCCCCTGCTCCCACTCATCCAGACAGTTTTAAACAAGGACTAATTATTTTCTGTCTATCTCTGTGTGGCAGAACGCAAGTGGGTTTATTATGGGACTGCTTCACTGTTACCACACTGTCCCGTCTGCTGTGGTACAGCACATGTGGATCTCCTGTTCGGTGAATGTAATTTCAGCTTTTGCCGCATTAAAGTAAGAGAATCCAGATGGATGATTAACACAGACCACCAAGTCCTTCCCCTCCAGGCCCTCCTCCCCCAACTCCCCCATCCAACAACACCACCAAAACAAGAAACTCCCACTTTGAAATCAGTCACTTGAAAGCCTAAAGGGAATAATTATCTAAAGCTCCATGAGAGGGACAGCAGGAGAGCAGGTGTCCATTACGTGCCTGAACATACTCTAGTTTACCATGTGATTTACCCCAGAGAGAGACAGCAAGGAGATAAAAAGATAAATGAAGAGAGAGAGATAAAGAAACTGAGAAAGAAAGAGAAATGGAGAAATAGCAGAGAGAAGCATAAGTGAGGGAGAGAAAAAGAAAAGCAAGGAGAAAAAGACACAAGAAAGAAAGAGAACAGAGAAAAGAGATCAAACGTTTTATGACATCTCATTCTAAATCCATATACATTAACGGCAGTGTACACGATACTGAAGAGCAACTGTTGATATTTGAGCTCAGTATCAAAGCAAACACACCCCTCCTTTCAGTGTTCCTTCAGAAGCTTCACCCTCCCAAATTCATGAGCATACCTTCCCAACATCAACAACAGTGCAACACTGCTAAGCTTGCTTCATGGTCACAGGACATAATCATACTGACCTATTAGTTCTGTGAAACAGCAAAAACAGTATAATGTTCCCCACCTGTCCAGCAGAAACAAATCAACCCTTGATCAAGCTGAAGTTGCCTTCTTTTTCAAGTTTTCCCGTTCCACCTTAAATGGTACAGAAGTTTACAATCCAGCACCTCAGGTTCTTGTTTGAATTTTCGTGTTTCACCTTAAATAAATGGTGCAGTAGTTCCACATTTGCACCTCGACCTATTTGTCCAGCTTCTTGTTCAAACTTTCCTGTTCCACCTTAAATGGTGCAGCAGTCTCAATCTAGTGCCTCCAGCTAGTGTAACAGTCCACCTGCTTCATGAATGGATTTATGAATATGTAATAAAAAAGGACTGAAATATGATCACTGTGGTAGTTCTGAGTCTTATTTTTATCTTCAGCCTCTGCCAAAGCTGTATATCATGAAACTAGCGCAGTGTAAGCTACGCTAAGATTAACGCATGGATGCTAATATGCTAACTGAAACAAATCCTCAAAGCTCAAAGCAACAAACCAGGGATAATTATAGCTCTGCACGTTCACATAGCAGGTGTACAGTAGAAAAGGAGCAGAATATGAATAATAAACTTCAGGTAATGTTTTTATTACTGAAATAGATATGACAAGGACCTGCAGAATGTAATGGCATCACCATTTAAGGTGGAACAGGAACATTCAAAAAAGAAGAATATTTGCTCTTCAGCCATCTCTCGTTCTTGACCCTGTAATGGGGAGCTCAAAACGTAGCCCCCTTTGTGCACTGGGGCACAGTCATGCTGGAACAGGAAAGGGCCGTCCCCAAACTATTCCCACAAAGCTGATAGCACATGATTGTCCAAAATGGTATGCTAAAGCATTAAGAATTCCCTTCACTGGAATTAAGCGGCCTAAGCCAACACCTTAAAAACAACACCATAGTGTTGTCACTTTTCCACCAAACTCTGCTGTCGGCACAATGCAGTCTGGCAGGTAACATTCTCCTGGCATTCGCCAAACCCAGACTCGTCAGTCAGACTGACAGAAAGAGAAGCGTGATCTGTGACTCCACAGAACACAGTTCCACTGCTCTGCACTGAGTCTGTGGTGGAGCTTTACACCTGGCACAGCTGCTGAGCCATGGAAAGCCATACCTTGAAGTTTGAGTCGTACAGTTTTTGTGCTAGTGTTGAAGTCAGAGGAGGTTTGGAACTCTGCAGTTATCAAGTCAGCAGGGCGTCGGTGACTTTGTAACTTTGCGTTGTAACTTTACATGGTCTGACATTTTTTTGACTCAGTTGCTGTGGTTCCTAAACACTCCCACTTTCCAGTAATACCACTCAGAGCTGATCGTGGAATTTCTAGACATGGAATATCAACAGTGGCATCCTGTTACAGTACCATCATCAAAGAAGAGAGGTTTTTAGAACAACTTTCATTCGCTCATGTTTCTGAAGGCAGACTGCATAGCAACTAGGTGCTTTATTTTATACACCAAATTTATTTTATAAATAAGTGATTTTTCATTGTTCATGTTGTTACTGACATTGTTGTCATTGTTAGAAAGCAATACTGAACTTGATCTTAAAAGAAAGAGAGAGAGGCAAGGAAAGAAAGAGAGAGAGAAAAGGAAGATAAAGAAAAAACAGAGATAAACAGCACGAAGAGAGAGATTTATACTCTTTTCCTGTTTTCCATCTCATGCTGATTACTATGTGGAGTATTTTACTCATTTCCTGAGATCAGACTTACCATCTCTCTCTCTCTCTCTCTCTCTATCTCTCTCTCTCTCCCTCTCTGTGTGTGCAGGTGCAGTAAGTCTTTCTCTTCCTATTGTGCTTGTAAAGCTTTCAGGAAGGAACGCCTCATTTCTCTTGGTGTACTTAGCAGTGCCTCTCTTCCTGAAGCTCTTGAACGCTCCCAGTCTTGTCACACACTTCTTAAATTACCAGCTCTTTCCCGTGTGCCCACTGGGCCAGACTGAGAGTGAATGAAACAGTGTCAGAAGGCCAGCTGTGCTGGACGCTCTTATCTCAACCTTGTAAGCGTTCGTTAGCCGGTCAGGCCTCTTTTCTAGGTCACCCAGGCAAACACAGAGAACTGTAAGGGTGAATGTATTGTGTATTTAGTAGGTTATCTCCATCTTGTGGTCACAGTAGATATAGCATTGAAAATGTTCTGGGGACAAATAGGAGACTATTCCAGTTCAAGACAAAACAAGCCCCCCTTCACGTCCCCTATGTCACATTGGATCATCCAGGCTGTGCAGCTGTACAACTTTCTTAATATATTTTTATGTTGACATCTTAGTTGGTCTGTTCATCACTTGCACTGCGCTATGGTGCTGTTACTGTTTATATAGGCCTAAATTTGTATAGTTAAAGTACATTCCAGCACTTACAAACAATGGGGGAGGTCACTAATCAGCCTACACTGTCACCCCATGGTGACCAATACCACTAGACACAATAAAACACATAGAACACACCCACTTACCTTAAACTAGAGAATAAGCAACGTAAACAACATAAATAGTCCCATAAATGGCAACTCCCATGATCCTCCTGGCAACCAGTAGTGGGTTGCTACATAGCCCCCCTTTTAAAGTTCAACCATCCCAGTGAGCTATCAGCTTGAGCCAAGTCCCTGGGCGCACACACAGTCCCAGCCAACACAAATGGCACTCATTCCTCACCGGTGAGCACCCTATTCCTCGCCTGGGTCCCTGTCCTTGCAGCTGCAAAACTTCCCAGAGTGCACTGTATCAAGCCCCTCCATTCACTGTGGTATCATTGCTATGTCACTGGTGAGTGACCTGAGTTGTGATTATGAGAGTGACTGTGCTACCGTGGCGCCCAACAGACACTCCAATAAACACGAAACTCTCCCTTAACTGGAGGGCACATCTCCCATGATCTACCTGGTGTTGCCATTAACATGGCTAAAGGACAGCGCCAGCTAGTAGTAGTCCAGTGTAGTCCACTAGTTTGCCAGAATTCTGATGTTGCATCCTTTTTGTGTTTTTTGACCTTTAGAGTTCTCTCAATACTCATTAGCAAACAAATATGTCATAGCAATAATGAAATCCTGATTGCCCACATAGCCACTAAAAGCAAACCCAATATTTGACAAAAGGTTTTCATGTAGTTACTTTAGAGCACGAAACTGAGTTAATTGTTGAGAATATGATGGATTTCAGGCAATCACAACATTTATCTTCATCTTTATCTATAAGCCCTATTCAAGTAGGAGGTGTAATTTAAGTGATTACCGACAACCTCCATGATTTTAATCCAGTATGAAACCAAACTCAGAGCACCTCAGTAATAATAGTCCTGCAGAAATTGTCATCTTAGTAATGAAATAACAAACCCAGGTAATAGAAAACAGACGAGGCTTGAGTCACTTCCTATTCACCAGCTTCTTGACTGAACATGCTGTTCACCTGGCAGCTTGTCTTTGAACTGTGAGAGGAAACCCACATAGACACAGGGAGAACTTGCAAACTCCACAAAAAGGACTCCTGGTATCTCCACCGGGAATTGAACCCAGGCCCTTCTTGGTGTGAGGCAACAGCACTACCCACTGTAATTTAAAACAAGAAGCTGACAAATGAGAAACTTTTTTCTGCTATGACATGTAAACAGAGCTAAAATGCAGCAGACAAACAAGTTATGATTAGGTTGTGAATACGCTGAATTTTCCTACACAGCATATGCAAGGTTTTATGTGTGTAGGGTTTGGCTGTCAGGTTAAAAGTAGACTAAAAGTAGACTATTATGCTTCTAAGATTAATGTATTGTAACCTGCTTTGTTCTTTGTTCTCTTAATTGTCATCCTCTGTTTATATATGGATCATTCTATGTGTTCCATACATCTATACATTTAGCTTGTTTATCTATTACTTCCAATTCCAAAACTTTTTAAGCCCTGTTTAAAAATAATCAGTCATTTTAATCCTTGTTTCAGTTTTCATCACAACCTATTTTAGATTTAATTCTGTTGCTCCATTACTTTAAACTCAGACTTAATCTTCATTTAGGGATTGTATTTAAAATCCTACACAAGGGGGCACTACTATCACTTAAATCAAAGATTTGTAAGAAAAATACCACAATCACTGACTTTCAAGTACATACACTGTCTGGCCAATAAAGTTGCACGCTTCAATGTATTGTTGGACCCCCTTTTAGATTTGATGACATCCAGGGTGGAATGAGCAGAGCACACTAACATCTTGGAATTAAAGTTGTCCAGGATCTTCTGAAAGATATGGGAACTGATCCAGTTGAATGTTTGCTGCTAAATTAATCCACAGGACAATAAAAGAAAACGACAGTGATTGTGAAACACCTTGGTATTGAGGTAACCAAAAAAAAAAAAAAGTTGCTTCAATACTTATATGCTTTCATTTGCTTTCTGGATTGGAGTAGAAGGACGTCTGGAAGAGAAGGTAGTTCTTAGCTAACTTTTCAATTCACTTGATCTGGCCTTAACCATTTGGCCCTCGTCAAAGTGGCTCAGGTCTGCATGCCTGCATGTTTTCCTTCGTTCACACACACTTGATCTGAGAATTAAGTGCTTGCTTACTGCCACATATATCCCATGTCATTAGACAATCAATATTATTTGCTTTATCTGTGAATGGTTTCACAGCTGGGAACAGATAGGCTGCAGCACAAAGCATGTTGATATGCACAATTTATATTAGACATCAGCTGGTCCAGTATTCATAGACTGGAAGTTTGTATTATGGTCCTTTATCAACCCAGCAATGACAGCAATGATGCTTTTCCTGGAAAGGTTTAATTAAGTGGCGAGAGAGTGTGAGTAATTATCAGAAAGTTTACTGATGAAAAGCTAGAGACAATTGTTCTATTTTAGACCTTGAATTCAATTTCGTGTCTTGGCTTTTGCAGTCATTACTAGATCTAACTAGCCGGTTGTTATGTGCCTGGGCTCAGTTCATGTGGTCCGCTGTGTTTTTCCCTGTTCTCTCGCTCTGTTTCTGCTGTCTGTCTCCTCCATAGGTTGGCCGCAGCGTCAATCATCGTTGGAAGTCCTCCAAGTACCTCTGAGTTCTGATGGCCAAATTTTCCCACATGAGAGGCGGGGCTTGAGATTACTTGTTGGTGTTAGTGATGGGAATTCCGGCTCTTTTTAGAGAGCCGGTTCTTTTGGCTCGGCTCACTAAAAAGAGCCGGCTCTTTCGGCTCCCAAGTGGCTCCTCGGATTTTTTTGTTGCTTAAATTAATTTATTACCAAATTACGTGTAAAATGAATTACTAATGTAAAAACATACATTATATGAAATTTTTATTATTTATATGGCTTTATTTATATACTCAACATGGAACAGAGTGCTGCAAAAATAAATTATAAAATACAAAAATCCCATCTAAATTAGACAAAAAGGTCCAATCTCTGTGTATATTTGTAAATTTGTACAGTGAAACAACAAAACATGAATTAAAATGTGCAAAACAAAAAGAAACGTTACTACGTTTCCTGTCACTCATTTTCCTCACCTTTCCAGCGTGTAGTCTGTCTGACTATGTAAAGCGCGAAGCTCTCTCGCTCTCTCTGGTCTCCCGAGAGACCTTTGCGGGAGACTCTCCCTCCTGTTCGTGTGCTCACTGTGCTGTGTTTGTAATTTGTCGTCGTTCACTTCAAAGAGCCGGTTCTTAGAGCCGGATCGTTCGCGACCGACCCATCACTAGTTGGTGTGTTGCTGGCTATGGGCTATGTTTTAGTGAACTGAAGCGGTTGTGCTTCGTGTTGGTGGTGTTTTGTACATCTTTGTCTGTAGTCTCATGCCGGGTCGGCTGCGTTTTAGTTTGTTTTCCCTCTGCCTCCCGTAGATAGCTCAACTTCACCTAGCCACGAACATCATGCCATCTTGGCTGCATTTAGTTTTGTTATATTTTTCCCTCTGTAATATAAATAGCTCGGTTTCGCCCAGCCACGGCCGTTTGTACGTTGGGTTAATGTAGTTTGGTGCCTCTGTGTCAGTTTAGCTTTTGAATCTGCTTAAACTCTGTAAGTTCATACTATCCTCGTCAGCTCGGTCATTTTGGCCTGCGTGGAAATAAGGGGTAAGACGAGCGCTCATACATTCACACAACACGTAGTAGCTGACTGTATAGGCACACTATAGGCACGCTAGGTCAGTTCTTCCCTGTGGTTTGTTTTGTTTTGTTGTGTGTGTATGTTTTTTGTGTGTGTGATTATTTCTTTTCTTTGGCGCCGTCCGTGTTCAGACCCCTCCTTGTAGACACGCAGCCACTCATCTCATCTCTCTGTATGGTCTATGATGTACATAAGCACTTTATTGTTGGTGTGTTCTTGTTGGTAATTAAGTATTTGGAGTGCATTAAAAACCAAAAGAATCTGCATACGGTGTTCTGGGTAGTCTCCTTGGTTCACACATCTCACGTAAACCACGCGTTACTGACCCCAATTTACCCCTAGACTGCTACCGGAGTCGTAACACCGGTCGAGGATCAGAAACAATTATTCTTTAATATTGTGCGCTTAATTTTATCTTTTAAAGGCTGATGACTAGTGAATTGATGTCACACTTCAACATAAAGAGAATGAAGAAAAAGAAGGCATTTAGGGCCACTAGACTGTGGTGGTGGCTCCACCTCACGGTTTTACTGATCAATGGTCGGAATCCAGCACAGTTTGGTGATTACCTGCTCTAGCACACAAACTAAACCTGCTAATTAATTTCTGAGGTAAATCAGGTGTGCCTGGGGGTGAAAATCACCAAACTGTGTGTATAATCCAGCCCAGCAGTTCTACCACCCCTGGCTGTTAGCAAACTGGTTTTAATGCTATGGCTGATTGGAGTGTTTAGTTCATTTAAATATGTAAATTTATGCTATTGAATTAAGTTTAAATGTGATTTATAGATGTGAAATGAAAATATTAATGTTTTTATTTAAAGTTGCAACTGATAGTAATTAATATAAAATATTTTTTTTTTGAGGAAGTATTTATAAATCCAGTTCAACTTTGTTTTAATTTCACATGTGTGTCTCGCATATTTGTGTCTTTGCTGCTTTGCAACAACATCTTTGCAGTGATTAATATTAGTTGTCCCTGGGTATGTATCTTTGAAATGTGACAGTTTAGCAATAAGAAATATAAAACAGACACAAAATAACTGTTATCTGATATATTCTTTTTGTTTGGACATCTGAATACAGACTTCTGCTGTGAAACATGACATACACATGTATGAATTAAGACTAAAATAATATGGTTTTCTATTCTATTAAGTAGAAACTAAAAACTAAAGATTAGCTAAAGTTATTTTGGTGGAGAACCATTGTGAGGACGTTGCATGGAACATCAGGAAAAAGATGTTTAGAACACTTCCAAATTCACCATCAGCTCAATGTGTTTTTAACTGACCTGTGCCCACTGGGAAGTATCTATTTCCTCTTCAAAGCAAACTGTTCTCATGTTCCCTATTGCATCTCTGTGGAACTGGTTAGTTTGCTTCACGTATGCAATACTGTCATTGTCACATTCATATGTTACCTTTCCATATATGGCCAGATATGGCCTGAACAACTGATTTTTTTCTGGAAATAAAGTAGACATACTTCCCCCCTCAAACCTCTAAACTGCAGGGCTATAATTCAGTTAGTAATCTCAAGAATGACTATTCATATAGCTAATAATAAATATTCATATAAATATTTCTGTAACTACTACAAACTTGTAATGATTTTGGACAGCTCAATACGTTTAGAGGAGAACACTAACTGCCCATTCTGTTGTGTCAGCTAACAGATGGCCATGTTGACTAGCACTGTTATATGGAAAGGACCACCCCATAAACCATACCAACACCATAGCTGCCTAGGATGTCATAGAACACTGCCAAACAACACCCTAGCAACCAGCGGGGGTACCCTTCTAACTGCCTAGCAACACCATAGCAGCCACCTGGGATACCAAAGTAACCACCTAGCAAAATCCTAGCACCCATTTGGGTGCATTCCGGAATACACATGAAGACACGTAGATTCTGGTGGTTTTGGATAGTAAAAATGGCTATATTTATATAAGAAAAAGTTGAACCATTTCACACCAGACCGCCCATTTTTTTAATTATTTGGAAATTTTAAAAATATGGAATTTTCTTTTTATGGGTTTCTTTACAGCAGTGGTGGTTATATGGGTTTCTTTGCAGGGGTCAACATGTCTTCAAATCAGCCATTTACTATCCAAAACCACTAGTGAACCAACATTTCTCTTATGAGTACATACAGAATGGTAAAATAGTCATAAATCTGAAAAAAAAAAAAAAACTTTTCCTTGGAGATTATTTTGCCTCTCGACACCCCACATGTATCCCTCCACCATGACTTTACTGGATTAAATGATTAAAAATAATTTCAAGCCAAAACATTGTCACTAAACTATCAAAAATAACCCAGGATACACTGACTGATGTTTTAGACATGTGTTCAGTTGAGTGTGGTAAGCTTTACTATGTTTAAACAAACTACTATGAATAATCTATAACAGCAAGAGGCTTTTTTGCATTCACGCTGATGTTTATTTGATGGTCCAGGCAAACATCTTAACTAACCACAGTGAGACATTACAGGAAAGTGTTTAGAACCTAAACATTTGGATTTGCAGTGCAGTATGTGAGTCTGGGAATGATACTTGGCCTCTAGCTGAAGGTTTAGCTGCAGCTAGCGGATTGTTCTGAGGCTCTTTAGACTCAGCCGGTTTTGTGCAGTGAGCTACAGTCAGGGTTTGAGGGGCAGGACGCTGCCAGCATGAGCAGCTCAGTTAACTGTGTATGTCTGTAAACCCTCCCCACAAGCAGTAGCACAGAACACATACAAGGACCCTCAGCAGCACCAGCCATGAAGCTTCAACACCTTCTGTGGATCATCTTGTCTGGCTCTTGCATGGCAGGAAGTTTCCACAGAACCAAAGCCTCAGAGGGTCGCCGGCATCCGGAGGCATCCCAGCTGGAGCTTCTTTCCCTGGGCCAGAAACAGCTGCTGTCCGACCTGCATGAGAACGTTGATCGCTTGGTTAAGCAGGACAGTCTGTTGGCTCTGGAACTGAACAGACACATGCAAGCTTTGGAGGATATCCGAAGAGCAGGGAAGAAAGTCGGACGAGTCAATGTTCAGGTATAGGTGATACCGTTCTCATAGTAAACTGCACTGCAACTTAACTGTTCTGAGCACACAGTAGAGATAGCCTGAACAAATATGCTAATGCAGAATAGAAATCTGTAGGCACCTATTAATGTAATGTCATTTGCATAATGCTAATTGATCTATCTATGCTCCGCCCACAAATGTGTTCTTTTGTAGCAATTGTTGTGAGGAGAACATTGGCAACTCGTTGTACCTAATGAGAGACTGCAGATGGTTCTTCAGGGTTTCTTCAGTCTCTTTTTGCATTCTTAAGTGATCGATGGTTCTGTGGATTGTTTGAGAATGTGTTGTTGATGGTTCTATTAAGAACATTTTTGGAAATGGTTCTATAAAGCACCAAAAATTATTTTTCTATTGTTCCAAGTTCACCATCATAAGAGCAAACAAACCCTTTTTGTTGCTTTATAGAACCATGTACAACATTCTCCCTCAATCTGAAGAACCATTTAACCATGCAAAGAATTATTTAAGCATGCCTATTGTTACTTGAACATCTGAAGAATCTGTGTTTAAGAGTGTGTACCACAGTTGTTGTCAAAGTATGTACACTTAGTGTTTTTAAAGAAATGGTTTGTCAAACATGAATCTTAGCAGTTTTGTTCACTTAGATGTAGTCAATCATACAAGACATGTTTGGAGCCCAGGTTTTGCTTCATTGGTTTAGCGTACGAGGTGGAAGGCTAATGTTGCGCATCCAGCTCTTCCATAAAGCTGCATAGACTTAATGTAGTTGATGACACAGCATGACTTACTGTGACCTTAACAAATGAACGAAACCTCACAGCGAAACTGGGGGCAGCCACTAGCCTGCGTTGTCAAATTTCAACTCCCCTACCAAATCCATCTCCACTTTATGTGCATGCAAGTTCTGCAGGCTTATGAAAGCTAGATTATGTTCATGATTCCTGCAGTTTTTAATAATACACATACTGTAGTGTCAAGACATGATTCTGCTGTCCATGCTGGGAATACCAAACTAGCATCTTCTTATAACTAGCTGCAGACCCATAGTTATTGGTGTGTGTTATGGTGCCGTAAAGCATTACGCATTTCTCGTAATTACGAGAATGACACATGACAGAGACGTCATTCTCCCTATTATTAGTCATTTTACCGGCAAAATGATTGTAATACTGCTATTCTAAAGTAAAACTCTTACACAATGTTGCATTAAATGTGGCAGGCTGTGCTCGTTCACCAGTGCACTGTCTCTTCAAGTACCTGCTGATGTTTTTATCTTCACTCAGGTGAGGGCGGACCTGCAGTTGCTTACCGCCAGAGGGGAGAGGCTGCAGACTGCCGCCTGGAGGCTGAGAAATGAGCTGGATGCCCTAAATGCCAGCCAGGATGTAACAGTTGAGCGGATAAGGAAGGTGCTCGCTATAGTTCTGATGTTAAGTGGCTCAGCCTCACAGGTGCACTCTCCAGTAAACATCACTCGGCTCAAGGTTAGTTCTTTGGATTATCTCATGTTGACACGCGTTCCTTTAGAGAACATCTCTCCCTGAAGTTTATCAGAGCTGTTTTTGTTTGTCTGTTTGTAGGAGATGGTGGACTCTCAGTCCAGAAGGCTCTCTGACTTATCCCTGGAGTTAACAACACAAGATGAGCTCATGGTGAAACGCCAAAAGGACATCACTGACCTTGAGCAGAGGGTGATTATGAACACATCAAAACAATGTTGTAACAAAACCTAAGATCTCTGAAACTTCACTGGAGAAGGGAAAAAAGGCATGTGAAAGTACCACAATATTGTTCAGAGTAATTTCAGACTATTTTATTGGCCTTCTGAGCATGAAATGATCACACAATGTAAAGAGCAGGAAGAAAGACATAAAAAAAATAAGTTTCGAATTTTAGAAAAGCGCATCAGTGCAGTGAAACACCCACATATGCCCACACTAGTCAACACACACACTAGGGGGCAGCGAGCACACTCAACTGGAGCAATGGGCAGCCCCATTCCTTTGTGTCCAGGCAGCAGTTGGGGGTTAGGTGCCTTGCTCTATGGTACTTCAGTCATGTCCTCTTGATTCAGGGGATCAAACTAGCAACCTTCTGGTCACAAGTCACATAATGTATATATTTTACAAACCATAACTCCTTAAATGTTGGATCAGTACATTAACTTCTAATAAAAACAGAAAGAAGCAACCTTTAAGTCTTGTATAACTTTTTTGTCAAAATTGAACCTTCTTTATGATGTTTTTTAGCATCTACAGTCACTAATTACGCAGCCATGTTGTTTACATACAGAATGTGGCTTGAATTTAAAATCCCTGAAATTAACGCCCCTAAAAACAAGTAATCTACAAGGCAGCATATTGTAGTGTCAGTGTAGAATGAGACACAGGAAACATGGTGCTTTAAATAAATGTACTACCGAACACAGCAGGATAGCAGGCCGTTCACTTCCAGCCATACACTGTCTGTAAATGGTAGACACTTAACTACCCCAGTGAGGGTTCTGTTCACTTGTACTGGAGCCCAACCAACCACATTGCTGGTAGCTGCTCAAAACATCACTGGAGGGCTGCAGTCATCTGCGCCAGGCCACCACATTGCTCTACTGATATGGTCCTCATTGCCAGCCACAATGTCGGCATTCTCAATCCACCTGTTCTACCATCCTCCAGCCTGGCTTCACTGCTGAGCCTCGCCATACTCCTTCTTTGTAATCCTCTGCCATACTCGGTTGTCAGCGACATCCTGTCTTGATTTTGTGTAAATGCCATTTCTACCCAAGGCCAATGTGGGGGCACTATTCCACTTCTGACACCAATGTAGCTTTGCTGTATAGAGAGTAGAATAACGAATGCTTTTTTGGCCCACCTATTCAGGGCTGAAAACTCTGTGCCACTGGAAAAGCAAACGCACCAGGTGTTCCTGAGCATACTGTGCAGGGCCATTTTTGAAATGAGTTTTGGATTTGGTATTTCAGGATGAAAATGCAGCTTTCGGAAGGCTTTGCATGATTGGACCATCTGTAGTCCCAGTCCTTTAAAGTCACTGGCCGCCCATGTCTCCTGATAAGAGAATTGCCACTGTGTTATACAAGTTGGCCACTAGTGTGGAGTGTAGGGTCATGGCTAAAATGTTTGCTGTAAGCGTAATAGTAGTTCTTTGTTGTGTATATACTATATGCCAAGCAGCATGATCAGATTGGGTTTATTTGATAAACCCTTTTCCATCAACCTTTTCCTCATTTCATCTTTAGCGATATTCTGACTTTTCCACCTTGTCCTTGTGTAAAAACTCCTTTTGCCATATTTGCGTGTTTCTTAAAATTGGGTTATTTCTTTTCAGTTGCTTTTATTTTTGCTCATGAGGTATTTTGTTTTTGTGATGTTTTCATTTAAATACAGGTTAAAGTCTTTTTACAAACCATTTTTTGTATTTCACATACTGTCCCAATAAAATGCTGAATGTCAATATGTTCTTAATTTCTGGCACATTCTTTCTCTTACGAGCAGCATGTTGAATAGAAGTGTTTTTTACCTGTACAGCAGTGGTTTCCAGCAGAGTCAGCTGTGTTTGTGTAACGAAACTGAGAAGAAGAGCTGAGGTCATTTTCTGTTTACCGCAGGTGTCTGACCAGGGGGCCAAGCACCAAGGGGCCTAGCAGAGGCTGATGCTTCCACATTAGAGTGCATGACCAATAGTCTCAGTCTCTTCATTCTGTTGATTATCTGAGTCTAATTATGCTATCACTACCAACTTAGTTCTGATGCATATATATATATATTTATACATAGTGTCCCATACGTTTTGAACATTTTGTGATTTTAAGTCAACATGTTAGTCAGCAAATAAACAGTAAATGTACATCATAATTTAAAAACTATAAAAACTTCTTTACACTAACAAAGTCAGCAAAACATGCTATTTGACCAGAGGAGCCCAAACATTTGCCTATGACTGTACCTGTCTGCCTCTGCAGCAGGCAGCAAATCAAGCACCATCAAGCAACCTGGTTACAAGAAAAGTATGTGTTTGCTTGAACTCCAGTTACACTCTGGAGATTTAGTAAAAAGCTTGGAAGTTCTGCATCCCATGTTCTGAAGATCTTGATCCTCACAGCTGTTTGAAAGCCAACTGTGGCAAAGGTTGCCCTAGTGCGGACTGCGGACCACCGGTTCTTAATGGGTCATAACTAATGGCTTTATGTCTGTGATCTCTGTGAAAAAGAGCACAGAATCATGAGCTCTAGCCTAGAAGCAGAAAGGGAGGGCAGTAATCATAAAAAAGGGGGCAGCTATGAAAGGAAAACAGCAGAAACTGTTCAACAGATTTGCAAACATGGAGGATATTACACAAAGGCTTTGTGGTCTGTTTTTCAGATGCAGATTAAGCATAGGGCTGAAACCCTTTGAAAATGCTTGTTGGGCTTAGTTAATGTCCAGTTCTAAAATACCTGTTTTCTAAATGCCACCTGCCCTCTAAAATTGCTGCCTGCAACGTTTAGCTACACCGTTCAGGTTTGTTCATGTTTTTGTAGTTCAAAGAAAGTCACACTTGGTCCTGAACCACATGAAGTCTGTGTCTGTTACCAGTGCATACCTTTCTGATTAAAGCATTTACAGTGCATTTCTGTATTTGACAGATGCTCTTATCCAGATATTATTTTACCAAAACAGCAAAAATAATAATAATCAGTGTGCAAAATACCCTCTTTATTTGGGGGGTCCAATGTTGGTTGGCTTCTCCAACGTTGGTGGGCTGCTAACACATGGCACCGCAAGTTGGTTTAACAATTCTTTTGGAAATGCTCTTTTATCATTCCCTAAACGACACATATCTTCATAACGCTTTTGTTGTCAGGTGACCCTCCAGAATTTAGATTTTCAGGGTTCAGGGGGCGATTAACTTGAGTGTGATTGCTTGAGGTCCACTTTACCTTTAGGAGTAAAATGATATGTTATGTAAGGTACATACTGTGGAATGTTCAAGAAATGTTCTGGCATGTTAGTTTCAAGTGACGTGTTCTCCAGCATTTCTGGCACTTTATTGCTTTGCTATGTGAGTTATACCTAAGATCATTTTAATTTGTAGGCCAATACAATACAATCGTCATCAAATGAATAGTTGAACAAATAGTTGTACCCAGAAGGAAGGAATCAACAGACAGGAATGAAACTTGGTGGGTAGGTCTGACATTGTGAGACATGCTATGTGCATGTGATGTAAGCAAGGATGGGCCTTATCACTGTACCTGACTGACCCAACACCCACAACTGCAGAATTCAGCAAGCAGTGATGCCCTCCATGAATCATCCTGTTAGTGCCAGCACCATTGGCAGACGGCTGCACGACGCAGGACTACATGCATGCAGACTGTTACGACTGCCCTAAAGCCTACAGCAAAATCAAATCAAATCAAATCACTTTTATTGTCACGTCACATTTTCACAGGTGTGAAGGTGAGTGAAAAACTTAGGTGCGAAGTCCCTTACAGTACTTAGATACAAAAAATATACATAGACAATAAATATATACAATACTAATAACACAAAATCTCTGTTATCCTAATATACATTATAAATTATATATATTTATAAACAGTAATATAAAGTTATGAATAAAACCTATGATATATCCAGCTGTACACATACAGCACTATGGTAAGGCTGAGGTAGATGAGAGGTAAATCAGGTAAATCAGCATTAACTGTGTGAGAATATTTAAGCTGCATGGGATGGATTACCACAGGACATCATTAGGAACCTCTACAACTCCTGACCCGACGCCATGAGAGGCACTACTTCTGTATGTGTAGCTCAATAAATATTGCCCATATCAGTCTAAATTTATCATCATTGTTCACTGTGTGAAATGTAAATAAATGTGAATTAAAACAGAATGCAATGATTTGCAAATCTCATAAACTCATATTTTATGAGATATTTTATTTCTCATAAACACATATCAGATGTTAATAAAGAGACATTTTACCATTTCATGCAATTTATTAACTCATTTAGAACTGGATGGCAGCCACGCATCTCAAAAAAGTTGGGACAATGCCATGTCTACCATTGTGTAGCATCCCCTCTTCTGTTAATGTTATATACGCTTCAGCATTAATAGTGCCTTTCCAGATGAGCAAGCTGCCCATGCCTCCCCATAGGCACTAGTGCAACACCATACCATCAGATGCAGGCTTTTGAACTGTGCATTGATAACAAGCTGGAAATTTAAAATTTTGACTCATCTGACCACAGAACAGCTTTCCATTTTGCTTCAAGTCATTTTAAATGCTTTGGCCCTGAGAAGATGGTGGCATTTCTGAATTGTGTTGACATATGGCTTCTTCTTTCCATTATATAGTTTAAACTTGTATTTGTGGATTGCACAATGAACTGTGTTCACAGACAATGATTTCTGGTAGCGTTTCTGAGCCCATGCAGTGATTTTGAGCCCAGAGGCGAAAGCACCACCCACTGTGCTGCCATAGCAGCTGAGGAATGTAGATTTTTATTTTTCAGCATCATTTGAACACGGCAGCAGACAATGACACTGTGTGAAAATGTCAAGGACCCGAAAAGTGTTTGAAATAAAATTTCTTCATGCTGACTTACATTGAAAGTAAAGACTGTTTTTGTGTTTTCTGGAAATATTTGTTTTTCTTTGGACAGTGAAGCTAATATGAAAAGCCTGAAGTCATAGAAAGTAATCAAAAGCTATAAAAATGACAAGACACCACGTTGTGTCTATTTTTATGATATTTATTAAAAATTCCGAACAGCACAGTAATTGTATAGATGATAACAGTAACAAAATTAAAAATATGAAGGGGAGAGAATGTGGTCTTTCTCCTCCTCCGTGACCATTTGCTCTCAGTGTACAGGGCAGCTTCCATTTCTTCCTCCTCTTTGCAGTCTGGGACATTCTGATTATCCTGACACCACTGCAGTTCAACAATAAAACAACACCACACACAGTACTTCAGGAACACCCTATGTGCATTGTACACAATGATGTTAAACCTGACCCATGACATAAGCTTATTAGTTAGCAAGTTAAATCAGGGTTTCTAGATGAGGGAAAGCATGAACATGTGCACTACTTAGAGTCCCCAGCACTGACTTGGGACATCCCTGCATTACATAATGCATACCTGCGATGTGGCATCTTTTCACTCCACCTCCATGATGGACTTTCCATCAGAATGTTTTGTATATATCTGAAGTGACTGCTGACATATGGTTCAGTTTTACTCTCTTAAGCTTCTCATCCATCAACCTGAGTAAGGTAGCAGGGCTTATCCCTCCTCTTCCACACAGTAGTAGTCTTATCCCTCCTCTTCCGCTCAGTAGTAGTCTTATCCCTCCTCTTCCGCTCAGTAGAAGTCTTATCCCTGCTCCTTGACATAGTAGTAGTCTTATCCCTCAAGTATGTAGCCACCTGTATGTGCAGGTAGTAACACGGAGTTTGTCTCTTTTTTGCTCTCTACTCTTCTGGGAAAGACACTTTAATGTCACAAATGATGCTAGAAGGAGTTTCTTACTCACCAGCTTTTTTTGGGAGGAAAGGAAGAAAGCGAAAGAAAAGGCAGTTCCTATACTACACCTTCACTTACTGCAGCATTTTTATTATTTTCATAGGATTGAAAACACACATCTATGCTACTAAATAAATAAGCAAACGATATCAATATTTTTGTGCCAGAATTGATTTTTAAACATAAACGTCAGGTTTTGAAGTACTGATATTTAAGTATCGTTCCGCCCATTCCTAGATACGAGGTGAGAAACCGCGGTCTGAGAGGAAAGCAGGACACAGGAACACTAATTCACATGGTGTGCACTAATCATACATGTTTATTCTTCCCACTAGCAGTTTGAAACCAACATGTTCTGAGACTGTGGCTTTTATTAAAAGCAGCAAAGTGAAGTGCCACTACAACACAGAACACAAATCCATACACACATTCCCAAAAGCGTGAAGGAGAGGAACACGTGGGATAGAAAAAAAAGGAGGTGTTAAAGCAGTTCAGCCATTAAGATAGGAGAAGTTTAACTTGTTCAGAGTGTTAACATGTGAAGTTAATTTAACAAAAAGCTCGCAAAGTGAAACTGCTGACTACACAAAATGTTGATATAACTATTAGGATACTTCAGAATACCGTTTAAGGCACTGGATCATAATGCAAGTTCAATGTCATGATGTTCTGGACCTTTGCTTGAGGAAATCTTCTCTAATTGGACCTTTTTTATTTAAATACCTCTTTCCTAGACAACAAGCAGCAAGTCTCTTTATTTGACACGATGAGGTGAAGCTAATGTTAACTGTGGATGATTCATCTATAAAACTTCTACATGTGATGGTTTTAATTAAGTAGGGAATATTACAACTTGACATGAAAATATGAATAGTTGCATATTCCCAATCTACTAATGTTTCCAACTGGTAGTGCCAGAGTGCTATGGGCCTTAGAGCAGGAGTTTTACACAGTGGTTTTCTAACACTCTCAATGAGCTGAATCTAGTGTCTTAGATGAGGACAATGGTAAACTATGCAGACCTAGCCCCAGATAGCAAGATAACATTGATTCAACATTGATGAACATTAAAGATGAAAAATCAACACAGAATCAATGTTGAATGTTGATTGAAGAAATAATGCAATGTTAAAGTTGAGAAACAGACATTGAATTAATTATTATTTATAGTTGTGTGGATCAATGTGGCCAAACAAATAAATGGGCTGCACACCTTAAAAACTTGTATAAAAAGGTCCATTCCTACTGTAATGTTTCTGTTGCTGCAGGACCTTAGGGCTTTAATGTGTAAAGACAAAAAAAAATCATAAAATGATACTTATGTTGGGAAAGGGGCACATACAGGGGACTCCCCCAACTTAACACATGATCCGAATATTAGGATTTGTTTCACAGTGGCAGCAAAACTCTTGATCATCATTTTTTAAGAACTATAACCATGTTTTTAAGGGTTCAAAGAAGGCACACCTTTTAAAGTTGTCCCTATAAGTGCAGTCTTTTTATATATTAATTAAGCAATCCACAAGAGGCAGTGCTATAACGTGAAGTACTGGTGTACTGCGGTCCTCGGCACGAACCTCAAGTATATTATTGTGAACCATAGTTCCGTTATTGCTGTTTATTGTTAGATTGTAAGATAGATAGTACATAAAAAACTGTTTGTTATCAGCGTTCCGCTGCTAATACATCAGACTATGTATAGCCCCTTCAGTCATAATCGTGGAGTAACGATTCATAATTTCCCATTATCATCATCAGGGTTACAAGCAACGGGGAAACATCAATGTCACAGGTGATATTAATCCCACGGTGCCACACACCAAGAAAGCTTTTCAATATTAAGAAATTACTTTGTTAAGAACGTACTATGTGAAGCTGAACTTTTGAAACTGTTTAGTTTTCACCGTTCTGTGTTTAAATTATCCGCAGTGCGGCAGATCGTGCGATCTCTGATTGGCGGATCTCATTCCGTGTCTCAAACCACACTATGTACCCTCTCTCCCCACCTCCACACTTAGCCACACTTCTGATTGAACTGCTCTGATTAACCTCTCGGTGTCTGTGTTTAGCGTACTTATGTGTGGTTTGGGACGCCATTTGAAGAACAGCGTGAAATCTCCAACAGTTAACTTTTGTCGCATTTTAGTTTTCACTTGAGGTTTACAATAACAAATGCAAATGTAATGTTACAAATGTAACGTTTTGATATGGCTGGTGTTTGTGTTGTAAGTGCTGCCATCATTGCCAGGTTAAGCGTGAACGTGGCGCAGTAATAAGCCTCGGTCAGAGTGCCGTTAATTATTGCGCAGTATTGGCGCTCACATTGGGGTCGGAACTAACTGTGGTACAATTATATTTAATTTATACTTTTAAATACCCAATTATAATATCATACTATGGATTTAAATACAAAAACTATATATTCCAGTAAATGTTAAATCCGGTTAAGCTTTAAGAAATCCTGGAAATGCTAATGTATGGACCAATCACCTCAAACAGCCTGTGTCTACGCCCCTCCCACTCTTCCATTTGGAGCTTCTGGAAAATTCCATCTGCACAGATTGGAGGAGCGCGCGTCAGGTGGCAGGTGGGTAACGGTCGGTTCACTTGAAACTTAGCTAGCTAGTTTTTTTCAGTCACATCAAGTGAAGAAGTTATTAATACTAATTATTTAATTACCCATAGTTCGTTAATGTTCGCTGCAGTTAGCCAATTGTAACATTAGGATGAAAAGTGAATGTTGTATCTTAGTTAGCCGGCGTTTAGCTAATCCTATTTAGCTATGAGCTAACTTAGCTAGCTGCAGTCGCTTTGTGGAGCTTTATAGCAAAATTTGTAAGAAACTAAAATGGTAAAAAAGACTAGGTTAAGCTATTTCTAAATGTATTCTTTGAGAGTAAAGTCACCTGATATAGGTTAGCAATGTTAAAAATTGAATTAGCGTTGGGATTTTTTGTGTGTCTCAATTTGGTCATGAACCCATTTGGAAGTGGCGCGAAAGTAATGTTAACTTTCTTTGGTGCAATATATTTGAAATGTAGCGAGATTCCATAGATTTACTTCCAGTAACTTACAGTCACTGAGATTAATGACATTTGATATATTAAATTAACTCAAATTATGTTAACAAGACCCTTCATGTATTTTCAGACCTCTCAGGCGGAGGATCATGAAATGGCTTAACATTTCCGCATCAGAGCGGTAAGTTTGTTACCTACTTATTAAAAAAAAATAAAAAAATTATTAAAACATGTTCTTGAGCAAGTTCTGTCCATGTCGATAGTTTTGTATTAGCAGTAAAACCATACTCGCATGATAAATCATAGCACCACACACCACACGTAGAAGTGAAAGAGTCCTTATTAGAATTAACTGGTCTAAAGGAGTTGACACTGACTTAATGATTTTATTTGCAGGCTTGGGTTCAGTGCAGTGGTCTGAGCAGTCCTTTTATGGTTGGTGATCTAAAATGGGATAATGTTAATTTGAATTTATTAGAGCATACTTAGTGATGTTTTGTTTGTTGTATTAGACTCCCAAGGCAGCAACAACCCCGTGTACCACACTACAAGGGCCAGAATATGAAAGAAATGGTAAATACATTTCTAAAAATATCTTGTTCCACTAATCATGTAAGAATATGTGATGTGTACTGTTCTCGAAGTGTGGTGACCCTGGATGTTGTTCAGTTGTAGAATCATGACCACAGAGTACTCTGCTTGCATTGTAGCCAAACCTACATTCTGGTGTAAGATTAAACTGTGGCTGTTAAAATATGGAATTACTGGTTTAAATTAATCCCAAAGTCATGCCAGCCATCTACATAGTCGCATCTCAGGACATTGAGTAGCACTGCTTAAAGGTGCCTAAAAAATCACATTTGGCAGCACTTCAGTATATTATTGTGGGGAAGAAAAAAAAAATATATGAACTAGCACAGCTTTGGAAAAAACCCAAAAGTATTCAAAACATGTAAAATGATATTTCTGCCAGCCATAGAGGTTGTACAATGTCAGTTATTGTTCTTCAGTGTGATCTCATAATTTTTTATTTTAGGACCAGATCCAACATGGCCTGAAACAAGGTATGATACTTGTTTCAACATCTGGGCTTAAAGGTTACATATTTACCAACTGTATGTTTTCTTAAAGTCTTTGATCAATTTAAAGTCATTGTAAGTGATTTTTAAAAACACTTTGCTAAACTTGACTTTCTTATAGTTATAATTAAAAAAATGAATGTGTCTAAGGATGGCACATGGACAGTGGAAGTCATTGTCCCTGATTAAGTTTCAGCTTCACAAAGTATAACAAAATAAAGCTGTGTTTAACCCCTTTTACAATAACAAGTTAGCAAAAACTGTAAAACGTCTGATTTAATTTTGTTTTCTTGTTTTGTTTTTGTGTGCAAGACATTGCATTCAACAAAGTGATGACCATTTTGGTTAATGTCCATGAGGACATAAAAGACGCTCGAAAGGAGATCCTAAAAATTCAAAAGGATATTGAAGAAATGAAAAAATACATTGGAACGCATCACGAGAACAAAGAATCACCTGGTCCTGCTTTAATTCTGCCCTTAAAAACGGTGGACTATTTCACGGAGGCAGAGAGACAGCTTCAGACTAAAGCAGTCCATTGCAAAACTGTAAGTACTCATCAATAATTTTCATATTAATGTGCTGGTTTTATAGTATGCTCAGTGGCAATACTATTAAATTACGTGATAAAGTAATGTACCGCATTTATTATAAAGAGAACTAATAGAAACATAATTTTCCTTTTAAGAGACCCTATTGTATTTGTAAGTCTTATTATTCTTCTCGGTTGAAACGCATCGTGGAGCAAAGATCGTAAGGCCCACAAAGACCACACACGTCTCACGAGTCCGCACCAGCGTGGGACAACACAGTGCGGTCCCGAGAGCCATTTGGCTCCACAGTGGAAAAGATGCCATTGTTATTGCAAATGTGGTTTTAAATACATTTAAAGTGATTTTAAAAGACCTTAAAGGATGTGGATGTCTGTAGTTTTCTTTTCAGATCAATTGGATTAATGGATGGATTCACAAACCAGAAACTGATGAGTAAATTAAAAGCAGAGGATCTTATTCTCAAGTAAATCAGCATGAAATTATTTCAGTTCATTATGGAATGAATAGATGAGCATTTTGCAGAGTTAGTTACTTGACATATACTAGCATTTAATCCAAACACTGAAAGGGGAGTTCCACTGTTTTTTCAACATTTCTGCATGGTTCAGTTTTTAATTGCATAAACAAAGTGTTGTTAGATGTGAAATTCTCTGTTCTAGGAAAGCTTACCGAGTTAGTGTTGTTTGCAGTGGTGGTGATAGGAACCAGACATTAGGCATGGGCAGAACAACTCCTAAATATTGATACTTTTGAACATATTTTCTTTGAGAACCAATTCTGGTGCAAAAATATCAATATCATTTGATTATTTATTTTGTAGGACGGATGCATATTTTATCTCTCAAACAAAATCCAGTCATAAATAATGGTGTAGCATAGGAACTACTTTTGCTCCAGTCTTCTTCCTTGGTAAATATTCAAAATATAAATATTCAAATGTTAATTTAATGAATAAACAGCTGGTTACTGAATTTTCAGTGGACATAAAACACTAGTGTGAGTAAACATTAGTTTACACCAGGCTAGTACACTGTATCAGCAACCGGAACAGAGCGAACGTGACACAAGGGGCAGGCAGAGGCAAAAAAAACAGGAAGCAGGCAAATAGTCAAAATCAAAAAGCAAGCAGGGTAAACAAGCAAACGAGTCCAAAAGGGGCAAGACAAAGGCAAAAAACCAAAGAGCAAAAACAGAGTCGAAAAACCGGCATAAACAAGAAACAGATGAAACACAACACAGGTGAAACCAGTTAAAACTTGGGTGATGACAAACACGGAAGTTGTCCGTGATTGGTGGTTGATGGACATGTGGCGGCGACGTCACTGACTGGTGTATCTTGAGTCAAGAGGAGAGCCCGGAAGCATGACACCACACCCCCCCTCCACCCCCACCCCCTTAAAAGGTCCAATTTATTTGGGCATGAGTTTTCTACTTCCCTCTGTAAACCTGAAGTCCCTGGTAGAGAGCCAAACTTGGTCCCCGAGAGTATACAAGGGGGTGTCACCACTGTGTTTGTCAGCCTGATGCTTGTAGCGGTGCAGGACTGACTCGATGCGTTGATGAGTCTCCTCCCAGACCTCCTCACTCCTTTGCATCCAATGATCTACAGAAGGGACATCAGAGGGTTCAAAAGACCAAGGCATAAGCTGGGGTTGATAACCCAGCATACATTGGAACGGAGTGACTTTAGCGGTGAAACTAACAAGGGAATTCTGGGCCAATCTCCGCCCAGGGTAGGTAAACTGACCAATCGTTCTCATTGTTCAAACAATAAAGGAACTTCTGAGGAACTTCCCCAGCTCCTGATTCATCCGTTCACACTGCCCGTTACACTGGGGATGGTATCCGGATGTCAAGCTGACAGAGATGCCCAGTTTCTCCATAAAGGCCCTCCAGACTTGGGAGGTAAACTGAGTACCTGTGTCAGATACTATGTCCTCCGATATACCAAAAAGACGGAAAACATGATTAAAAATACTCTCTGCTGTTTGGAAAGCAGTGGGTAGCTGTGACAACAGAATGAATCTCACCCCTTTAGAAAACTGGTCCACCACAGTAAGAATGACAGTGTTACCTTGTGAGTTAGGGAGGTCAGTCACAAAATCCACAGCAATGTGAGACCACGGGCGAGACGGAATGGGTAAAGGCATCAATTTCCCAGCAGGCAGGGTACGTGGGGTTTCACTCTGAGAACAGATGGAGCAGGAGGCCACAAAATGACGAGTGAGTGAGTTTAATCTCTGAGCTGACCATAGGTACTCTAAATTCTTGTGGTCCGTGAGAACCAAAAAGGGGTGTTGAGCTCCCTCTAACCAATGACACCATTCCTCAAGGGCGACTTTCATGGCAAAAAGTTCTCTATCTCCAATACCATAGTTCTGTTCAGCAGGGGACAATTTGTGGGAGAAAAAAGCGACAGGGTGTAATTTCTTTGGTGTGTCAGGAATGTGTGTCTCGGGACTCTCAACAGTTGAACAAACAGATGCTTTGGATAAGACTAAACAATTCTGGTGACAGTAAGGAGACCATGACAGGATTTCCCGATCTGACCAGGAGATTAGTGGGTGATGGGTTCATAGCCAAGGAAGTCCTAATATAATGGCATATTTGGATGAGTCTAAAACACAAAACTTTACCTCTTCGGAATTAAGAGCACTGACATTCACCCTGATAGGGAGTGTGGTCTGCTGGACGACTCCTTTTCCCACAGGGTCACCGTCAACTGCTGACAGCCGTAAGGGAGTGTTCATTGGGACCACCGGAATCTGGAGTATACTGGCGAGTCTAGCTTGAATAAAATTCCCCTCCGCTCCGGAGTCAGTCAGGGCTGTGAAAACAAAAGGAGAATCTTGGCATTCCAAAGCATACTCTGATACAGTCCGATGGCCCTGACGTAAGCGTACCAGCAAGTCCCCTTGAGATTTACCCTCGTGGGGGTGACCAAATACGGCCTTAAAGTCATTAATAAAACATTCGTAGGTACCTCTCTCTACAGTAGGCCAGACCGCGGTGGCCCAATCCAATGCTCTCCCAGTAAGTCCCAGTAAGTCTGACAAACGAAATCCGAGCTTTGTCCGAACTGGGGGCTGAATTAATAGAGCACTGGAGCAAAAAACCTCTGCACAGATTGGGGGGTACCATCGAACTTATCAGGTTTGCTTACGGGAAAGGAACTACCCGGAGAAGTGGTAGACAAGGTAGCTGGATTCTGCTCAGTAAGAGTAAGCAAAGCCAACTGAGAGGAAATATCTCTCAAATTGGATAAGATCTGAGCGAGCTGTGCTTGTTGCTCTGTCTGTGTACCAGACATCCCAAGCAGTTTATGCTTCTAAAATCTATATCACAGAAGTATCTACAACTAACCAATTCACATCAAACCTGTCAATGACTTTGTGAAGTCATATGAAACTTTGACAGACTGGTGGAATTCACCTTAAGACCACTGGATATCCTGAAGCACCCCTAAAGGAAACATGTGTTGCAAAGTATCTATAAATACAAAGAAAAGGGGTTATTCTAATTCCCAACAGTTATTTTTAGCTAGAAAAGGATGAGTCATATATCATACAGCGATCAGCTGGAGATGCTTCAGGCCACTGAATCTTTTTTTTTTTTTTTTTTTTTTACAATGGTCCTACTTTTAATAGCAGGTTGTCGTCAAATTGGTCTTTGGAGAGCCTAAAGTACTGCTGGAAGAGGACTTCATCCAGGCAATGCTCCTGCACCAGGTGGCGATACTCGCCCAATTGCCTTTGTGCACATATAATTGGATGGAAAGCCAGATGATATTGGACAGCATTTACATGGTTCAAGCAGGAAGACTTTTTTAATTCTCTTCTAAACATTGGCTGTATTTGAAATGGCACACTACTATACTGCATACTGCATACTACAGTAGTATGTGCTGCATACTCCATACTGTCCTCTGTGTGTACACTAACAAGTCTTGACACATAGGTTGCGTCCGAAATCGCCTACTTAGTCAGTACGTACTAGATTGAACCCAGTGCGCACTGCTCGACCGGTGAAGCAGTAGGCTCTTTCAGTAGGAGAGTACGTAGTATCCACGCAACCTCGGACGTACTACGTCCGCCATTTTGCCAACGTCATTTGACGTAAGACGTCACGCCACCACTGTAGAAGTCCCGCCATTCATTCAAAGTCCTACTAGCACACATGTATTTTTGATATATTTTTTAAGCACTTACCGGCTTTTTGTGCCATGTATCCTGAGCCCACATGCAGACAGAGTCGAGCAGTATTGTCTTAGCTTACATTCACTGCTAACCTTAAAAATTCGCAAGTTACGTTAATAACACTTCAAAAACATATAAACATGTAAAATGGGCTTTATATTTGCCGCAAAGCGGTTCATAACGTTACTTGGTGTTGCACAAAATCTTAACATTTTAAGATGGTTTTAGTTGTAGATTACTTTACACTTGTACAGAGCCGACGTCCCGCTTTACGCCATGTTATTAGAGCCACTGTTTAGAGCTAGCTGCTGCTAGCGCTACTCAGTTCACTTGAAATACGTTTAGTCTAACTGTTGGCTACCCTCTGCTATTTCACTTTAAAACCAAACATTTGAAGCCATTTTCTCTTTTATTAAATTTCAGATCTGTATATTTTAACTTTCTGAGGTTCATTCTGATTAAAACATACCCCACTACAATCTCTATACCTACATTTATACTCGGAGTTGGCTGCATTTTGCTTCCCAAAATGGGGAGACAATTCCACGAGTTGAAGACTCTTGGCGAATGACTCGTGACAAAATGCTGACGAAATGTTGATTCTTCTTTTTTTTCCACCGTATTCTGACGGATTCTCCCACTGTAAAGCAGTGAAGCGTTTGAGTTTGAGGACCAAGTTTGTTTAGCGGCTTTAAGCAACACCAGCACAAGAAAATCTGCAGAAACATTTTCCATGTCTGGAACCGCGACTGACAGCTCGGCATTTCCTTCATGATCTGGGTCACAATAAACAATCATGAGCAACGGTATTACGGTACAACACAGTGTTTTTCACAGGATTTTGAAGATAATTTGCTCTTTTTCTAGCTTCTAATCAAATTTCCGTTCCACCTTAAATAGCGCTGCACTTACAGACTGGCGCCGGCGCACCCTGTGACAGCTGTGTGATTTAAGGTGGACTGGAAAAGTCAAAAAGAATGCTGACAAATACAAAACTAACTTCAGTCTTTTAGTAAGACGTACAAGACTGTAACATTTTTTTAAAGCAATGAACCCATATCTGTGTGTCACTATTCTGTCGTGTAGTCATTTCCTCATTACCTTCTGTATTTCTGTGATCTTTCTTGCTTGCCGGCGAGTGTGTATGTGGAAATATGTGTCCGAGTATGTGAGATTAAATGTATTTAAATTACCTTTTTTCTTTCATCTTATTCAATAACATTATAATAATTAATTAATTCATTCATTATTTTAATAAAATTGTGATAACAGACATAAGTGTTTTTAAAAAGTGTTTTAATAATACTAATAACATTAATAATAACAACAATAATAAAAAATATTCATTTCTTCATGCATTTATGTATTTAATTATAATTAGTAGTAGTAGTATTGTTGTTGTTGCTGTTATTATTATTATTATTATTATTATTATTCTGTGTGGATGGGTGTAACTAAAACAGTCACTGGTGTATTTAGTCTGCTTTAGATCAGTCGGTCGCGGTCCGCACTGCGGGACCCAGCTGATGTGCGCAATGCTGTCCACTCTGCATACCGGCTGCGCGGATCCGCAGAGTAGCTGACTTTGAATAGGGTTTTGCGCTGTTTCGCTTCCCGTACTGAAGCCTTGTGTGCTGTGTCATACTGCGGTTCCCGCTTCTGGTGTGAACTGGTCTGAATATTTCGGTGAAGTTTAATCCGAACATACAGCAAAATTAGATCACAGTAACACACTGAACCACAGAGTCAAACACAGCTACTAGCCTGTTCGCTAGCCAGCAGCGCTACGGCTTTAACGCGTTTCACAGAAGACCTTTGACTTCCCCTGTTTAGGACATATATTATGTCGTTTTTACGACATATTTTCTCATAAAACCGACATATTTTCTCGTAATTACGACATCTCTTCTCCTAATTACGACATCAGTATGTAGTTTTTATGACATACTTTCTCATAAAAACGACATCTTTTCTCGTAATTACGAGATCCCGAGGAATTTATTTTTTCCTGTGCGTGGCAGCAATACGCCACTATACTTATGAATTCAATACGGAACACGTCTTTTAGTTAAGGGATGATTTTTGTATGTTTGTAATGTTTTATACAGTCTACTAGATAAGTCTTCTTCTATGTCTTCTGTAACACCTACTGAAGCTATCAACAATTTAGAAAATAAAACTGTACGTGGATATAAAGTCGCTGATCGTTATTACAGAACGACAAATAAATAAAATGTGAGTTGGGATGGCATGTTGGTGTGTCAGTAGCTCTAAGAATTACCATTAAAGAGTTCACTGGGCTACGCTAGTTAGGAGTCTACGGCTAAAGCTATTAACTAGCATGTAGCTAGCGTTAGCCTTCACGGAACAAGTGTTTTTGTTCTTATTTCTACAATCAACAGACCACAGTATAATCTTTTGGTTGATTCTGCACCTGCTTCTTGTGAGTGCTGTTGGGCCAGCTGTTGGTTGAAAGTGGAAAACACCCTTTGAGAGTTTTACTCTTCAGACGTTGGTGGTTGCGTCATATTGACATTGTGGAAATTTGTTCCCAAGAAAATATACCATGTGTAATTTTTGAATGTAACTTTCTACTATAGTTAGCATAAGTGACTTTATATCTTCTTCCTGTTGCTCTGTTTTATTGAGTTTAATTTTAAAGCTGGGTTATCTAGCCAGACAAGGTACTGTTTCACAGTTTCATTTCGACAAATGTTGAAAACATTAACTAGCTAGCATTCTTAATATTTGTAGTTACTTTTTAAGTTCACTTGATGTCAAGTCTTTGCCTTGTGGGCTAGCTAGACACGTAGCAAGCATACTGGACAACAGTACAAGCACAGCAGATACTGTGGTACTTTCAACCTCACCTCTGGACAGACAATAGCAATGACCATAGAAATTTTAGATACCTTTCCTTTAGTATCTTTAGTATTGTAGCGGCTTCCCTAGAGATGCTGAGATGAGTGTTTATGCTCTAGATCCAAGGTTTAAGCCTCTATTAGATGGACAGCAGCCCAAACAGACTATCTGATTGTAAATAATGTGGACTGGCAATTTATTATTATTATTATTATTATTATTATTATTATCATTATTATTATTACTGGCAGTGAGGCTAATCAGTGTCTGGTCAACCTGAATCACAGCAGCTGTCACGCGCCCTTCAAGCCCTACACGGGCTATACCGCCTGTGAACTCCACTTCCCAGAACGCCTTGGATTACCACGTGACATCTCTCTCACAGCCGGCAGCCAATCGCAGAGCAGCCTCGCCAGATTACTGATTGTTTTCACCTGGTGCTAGCTTTTTATAAGCTGTTCTGTTTTACAACTCCTCGCGAAGTAACGTTTCTGTTTTGCAGTACTTAACAAGCGTTATTATCCCTTTTTGCTGTTTTTGGTTTTCGGATCCCTTGCTCTGTTTTTTTGACTTTGACTTTTTGACTCTGGTTTTGTCCTATGTTTGTATTGTTTGCCGGTTCCTGACTTCCTGCCTGTTTTGACTCCGCTTTTGTCTGTGCCCTCTTTTAATACAACTTTTAAGCCTATCCGCGAACGTCCTGATTTGCCCAAACCTGACAGCAGCATAATCCCCTATAGCCCTGGTCACCAGCCACACTGCTGGACCACTGACCATGGGTGATGATCATGACTGGCAATGTCTGGCTAGAATTGTGTGAAAAGACAGTGACTATGGCAGAAAACACATCCAATGCCCACATGCATATCTGTGGTCAGTGCAGCAGTCCTTAGTTTCTATGGAATATGAGAACAGAAAACCCACCAGAGTGCCTCTGTCCACAACAACACAGTTTTATCCCTCCTCCTTGACATAAAAGTAGTCTTATCCCTCCTCCCTTACTTTGAAAGTGCAAGTTTGGTTTGTCTGAAATTTGGGTGGTGGTGGTGCAGCATGTGATACTTCTCTTTATCTCATGGCTGAACAGAGACAATGGAATGGCATATCTCCAATAAAAGAACAAAATAAAAATAAATAAAGAACTAAATTAGGAGATTATATTGTGTATTTAGCAGTGTTCGGTCAGCTGCCAGTACAAGATTTTAAGCACTCACCACAAATGATGAAAAAACACTCTTGGCTAAAGAGCCTTTTTAATCCCAAAGACACAGTAAGCATTCCTGATTTGGTGAACTCTAACACAACAGCAGTAGTTAATGTGTAGCAATGGTCATGGGTGGAAAACTTGTGTGCTGCAATGTAATCAGCAGATTATGATATATGTATAAGTATTTATATATAAGTTAGTAACTGAGTAATGAATTATTTTAATGAGTAAATTTCCATTTTGTCACATGATCATGATCATCTGATAGTCAAGCAGGTTATATAGCAGTATTTCTTTTAGAGATATTCTGTAGTAAATAAGGCTGTGATATATCCTGATAAATTCTGTGAATCCCACTTGGTCATTGCGCTGTATTGTTCAGTGCCTCATGTTAAATTTAGGAAGTATATAAAACCTTACTTGCAGTAAAAACACTGAGAAAATTGTTGTAGCAGGAAGTTTAGCTAAGTAGGTAGGCTAACTAGTTATGCTGTTCATAAACAGACTAAAAGCAGTTCACACATTACCTGTAATATTGCCCAAAAATATGACCGCAGTTAACACATGCAAAAAAGTAAACAAAGTACTGTTCACCACTGTGATGGGAATTTAGTGTTCCTGTATCTCTCACTGAAGAAAACTCTGATCTAGTGTTAACATTAAATTAACATTACATTCTGGGGCCTGAGAGTCTCACACAAATCCCGGGTTTCCTCCGACAGTCGTCTCAACCTCTGCCCCAGTTTTCTGTTCCCTGTGTACAGGGAATTGTTCTTCTTTTCCACGGACATCCAGGTATCATGAAGTCCTCCTCAGGCTCCACAGTCATGTCACTGTGTGGGTGTTTTGTACCTCTCTCTCTTCGGGCTGCATACTTGCATGGATGCGATTCGTTCATGCTCCCTGTTGAGGTTTTTCTCAGTGAACAGGTTAATATTCGTCTTGGCCGCTACAGGGCTCCGGTCAGAGAGCACAGAGTCATCAGATGTGCTTTAACTTGTTTACTGACTTAACGAACCGCAGCATTCAGTACATCCACAAAAGTACTTTACATGCAGGCATGCACATGCTCAGTGAGAACCGCAGTGGCAACAGCAGCAGTAGCAGTTTCTACAGATAAACACAGAAACCAGATACATACACATAAGTGCAGCATTTCTAAATTATCGTTACATGCAGTGTTAGCTGAACAAATAAACAACAAAAATGTCACTGCCATGCTGAGAGCTGAATGGACATAGTTCTATGAAGTGATAAACATACACCATTAAAGTTCCAGTAAGAACACAACAAGTAACATGCATCAGTAAATTCACATACGCGCATGCGGCAGTGAGCTAGCTAGGTGAGCAGCACTGAACTCGGTATATTAGCTCTCTTACTTCGCATAAACAGGTATTCCTGCTCCAAATAACCACATATAAGTACACGCAAGAACTTAAGCACACTGTTTAGTCAACTGAATCCTCCAAAACCCAAATGTATATCGTAAATAAACAGTTTTAAATGAGGAGCTGAAACTTACATCATCTCTGACTGCTAACCGCTGTCCGCTGCTATGGCAACAAAGGCTCACGCGATAGAATAAGAGTCCCCCTCTAAACGTAAGTGTCCGTGAGGTACTTAGCAGCTCAAACACTACCAATTGTAAATAGCTATACCCAACACTAATTAATTTGACAGTAATTCAAATAAGAAGAATTCACAACACTCCCCTTTATATGGTTTTGTGTGACGCCAGTGATATCATTGCCGGTGATGTCACGTGCCACGAACATAGTGGGTCTGGCCTGTACTGCAGACAGCGTGGCGCAGGGCGATCGCATCACACGCACAGTCTATATTTATATAACTGTTTCTTATATTTAACTGTACTTTACATTTATAAAAACGTGTGCCTTTCTGACATCTTTCACTTCTTATGTGGTTAAGATTTTATTCAGTTGTTTTATTCATCAGTCAAACGTGACGTTGCCGTAAACTAGTTACATCACTAACATAAAAATGCCTAACAGGAGGTTAGAGAGCTAACAAGCACCCAGCAGCTATAATGCAGGATATAATGTAGACAATAATAATTCTGTCCTGTTAGCTTCCATAAACCTTTTGCAAAATGAAATCCAGCTGCTTTTAGTCATTCTTCCACTAGTATTTGCCAGAAAATGGTGATCGCCAGGGAAGTGACGTGTGCTCTCTTTGATTCATGGCTATGTTAATAAAGTTGGGTCCCACGTATGGCTTGATAAAATCCATAACAGCATCCTATAGGAACTCCCCGCATGGAGTGCTTAATGTCTCACTGCAGGACGTTGCTGTGGAAAAGACCATCATCAGCAGAAGTAGTGTCAGAGCTAAGCTCACTGCCCAGATCAGCCCGTTCCTCATTGTTAAAACTCATTTTTTCCCATTGATTTCCTCCTTCATCTCACACAGAGATTTCATCAGCGATAGAGAGTTCTGTTCTCTCCGACTGCAAGGCAACAATGATCTCCTCCAAAGCCATCACTCTCTACTCGTACACCTAGATATCATCTATGATATCTTTTCTCCTCCAGGTCTCCAAGTGTCTTTCACTACGCTTCATCAATTTCTTTTAAGAATGTCTTCCTGTCTGCACTGGTCTGGGCCAGGCTGGAAGAGAGGGAGACGTGTTCGTTTTCCAGATGGTCATTCTCTATCTCCAGTTCTTCCTTCTGTTCCTGGAGCCTCAGGATCTTGTCTTTCCTTCGGAGGAGAATCTCGCGCAAGTCCTGGGCTTCTCCCGACAGCTGCCCGTGATCTCCTGTGATCACCTCCAACCATCGCATCCTCTGCCCCAGTTGCCTGTTCTCTGTATGCAGGGAATCATTCATCTTTTCCACAGAGCTCTAGGAATCGTGCAGCTTGTCTCCTTGCCTCAGGGACATCCTCCTCAGGCTCCACAGCTGTGTCACAGTTCTCCAGGTGGGCGTTTTGTTACTCTCTCTCTACAGCCTGCGTACCTGCAACAGTGGATGCGATTCCGCACTCCCCTCATACATAAGTTCTTTTGCCTAATTTTAGCTCAAGAATGAAAATTGTAAAATGCCAATAAGAAAGGTTAATGCTAGCTAACAAGCTGACAGTAGTTTTTAACTGGTCTTGTTATATAAGTTAAATGACAAAATGTAAACTGTTCCCCTGTTAAACCCAGTTGTAACCGAAAAACAAAACCTCTATCTGCTTTTAATTGAAGCTACAAGGCTAATTTAGTTAACAAGAATTAGTTCAGCAGTTAGCATTGCGCTAAGTGTCCATTAACATCACGTATTCAAACTACATTGAGGTGTTAGCTACTGTGGACTTTAAGGGTTTTTATAAAACAGACATTATCAATAAAACGCATTTACGTATTTCGTTAGGTAACTAACAGCACTAAGCTAAATTTACGTACTAGGTACTTGAAGCTACAAGGTTAATTTAGTTAACAAGCATTAGTTCAGCAGTTAGCATTGCGCTAAGTGTCCATTTACATTACATATTCATACTACATTGAGATGTTAGCTACTGCAGACTTTAAGGGTTTTTATAAAACAGACTTTATTAATAAAAATGCATTTAGGTATTTCATTAGATAACTTACAGCATTAAGCTGTGTTTAGGTACTAGGTACTTGAAGCTAAGAGGCTAATTTAGTTAACAAGCATTAGTTCAGCAGTTAGCATTGCGCTAAGTGTCCAATAACGTATTCAAACTACATTGAGTAGTTAGCTACTGCAGACTGTAAGGGTTTTTATAAAACAAATATTATCAGTAAAAACGCATTTACATATTTTATTAGGTAACAGCATTAAGCTAAGTTTGGTACTACTCTGCTAGCTAGCTAGCATTATATTAGCCTTTTTAGCTCTGAAGCAGAACTACAAAAGCAATATTCATGCAGCAAATGCATCATCATTGAACAACTACTAGGCTATATTACAAATAACTGAGAAAATATGATTATGAAATAGCGTGCAATGAGAGTCATTTTCTCTCATGTTTTCCTTAGGGTGGGCTACCCTGTAAACACTGAGCAAAACACCAGTGGAGCTATGCCGTTAGTGCGCTAACAGTGGTCCACTGTCTTCCTGCTATCAGGGCAGCTACAAGGGGTCCAAATGGTTTGGACATTGTCAGTTTTAACATTATAAACTGTTAATATAGTATGTAGCATTTTCACATTCTAAACAGTAACAAGGAGCAAGTCTTTTTACATGATGAGGTGAAGCTTCTGTCAACTGTGGACGACTCCTCTATAAAACCTCAGAATGTGATCCTCAGAAACACAAACTGATCTTTTAATATGGTGACAGGTTTGGCTGATTACAATCTAACACTTATAACTAGAAATCTTACAAAAAGGAGTTTCCCCATCTTAAAATCCCCAAAAACAAACTCACTAGTTTAAAGAATGTATGAGTGAATGAAAACAAGGAGATCATGCACTAAAGCAGTTTCTGAAGACAAGAAAATAACGTGATTTTTACAATGACAGTGTCACGTGCCCGTCAGGCTCCTCATGGGCGGTATCGCCTGCGAACTCCAATGCCCAGAACTCCCCTAGTGATCATGTGACTCCTCACTCACAGGCGGCAGCCAATCCCAGATCGACCTCAGCCCAGTACTGATTAGTCTCACCTGTGTTACTTCCTTTAAAAGCTGCTCAGTTGGACTTCATCTTTGTGAAGTAATGTTTCTGTATATCAGTACTTACTGAGCCTTTATCGCTGCTCATTGTTATTTTGGTATTCTGACTTTCTGCCTGTTTCCTGACTTCAATATTGGATTGCCCTTCATTGTGTATGTTTGCCGCTTTCCTGACCTTGTGCCTGTTTTTTCAACTACACCCTTGGATTGTGTTTTATTTCAATAAATCCTTAAAAAGCCTCTCCTGCGAACGTTCTGTTTCACCCGAACCTGACAGATATGCAAGGGTTGCAAAAGTCCCTTATTTGAGTAAAAGTCAAAGTATGACTTACGTATTTTACTGGAGTAGAATTCTGAACAATACTGAACACCAGGTCAGATGATTCCTTGATTCTTTAATATAAGACAAGGTCCAGGGTGGGACTTGTATTCAGACCTGGAGCTACATAAGGCAGACCAGCCCACCCCAAACTTTACACAGAGAGACAGACACATGTCCTGCAATGGGGATCATTACATCAGACTACGTTACTAACAGCAGTATAGTCCTCACCCTTCGTATACCAGGACCCTGATACCATACAACAACAACCAATCAGAAAACTAAATTCACATACACATACAGGATTCACAAGTTAACAGAACAGTTAGACATACAAGTATAAAGATGCACAAACTAATAAACACACAGCTTACTGCAGCAGCAGACAGACCCAATACAGAGGACATGAGAGTTAAATCAAACAGCTGATGTGTGAATACGAGGAAAAACAACACAGCAATCTTAAACCCCTTATCTAATCTGTAGGCCAGCGCTGCCACACCGGTGCATGTCACTTCAGTATGCAATGCAGCTGTAATCTTGTAATGACATGATGCACTGACATAACCCTAGAGGTTTGATTTGGTATCTTCACAAAGCCCAACTAGCTTCTGTAGTAAAGCAGCGCTGTAAACCGGATGATGTGTTCAGATTCACAGAGTCAGTCTGGTTTAGTTAGCACACTGGACCTGTATCAGTAGAGATGACGGGGTCGCTGCGGTTTAACCCCTACAATACTGTTAGCACACTGGACCTGTATCAGTAGAGACGGGGATCACTGGTTTAACCCCTACTTTACAGTTAGCACACCGGGGCTGTGTCAGTAGAGACAATGGTCACTGGTTTAATCTATATTACAGGTAGCAGACAGCAGATTTGTAGAGTTCTGGAGTTTAAAGCAGTTTTTTAAACCACTGACCCCTGAATCTCATGTTAAATCAGAGGTTTATTATTTTAAGTATTTTTTTGGGGTGTGTTTTTTATTTATTTATTTTTGCACTATTTACACTTTACTGTACATCCTGTACATCTGCACTCTTGGACACTCTAGACACTTTACTGTATATCCTGAACATCTGCACTCGTGGACACTCCAGACACTTTACCTAAATACCAATATATGCACAGGTTTATTATCTTTTTCAGTATTGTCATTGTCTGCTGATATCTGGTTCCCTTGCACATTTATTATTATTATTATTATTGTATTGCCATTTTATCTCCGGTTTTTCACATTTTCTACTGTTTTTTTCTACATTTATATCTGTATTTTTGTAGATAGACTTGTAGGTACTTGATAGTGTACTAGACTATTTATAGTTTATAGCTTAATAGTTAATCATTTTTCTGCTGAGCCGGTACATAGCTATTTTGGGTTCATTCTGTACAACCCTCTCCCCTGCCCCCTTTCACAGCCAGTAGGATTCCGATTTGCGCTTCAGTCGGTGCCTGAATAGAATCGCCTGATTAAAAAATACATTAATAAATAGAGAGATTACAATAAATAGATAAGTCAAACTAAAGTAAGATTTGAGAATGTAGTGAGTAAAAAGTACAGATATTTATTTTGATTTTCAAAAAAGTTAAAGTAAAGGACAGAGGGGGTGTTGTTGGAGCAGTGCTCCTTGATTTGTGAAAAGCATTTGATACAGTGAATCATAAAACTCAATAAATTGTTAAATTGTAATATATCACCATTAGCTATTAAATGGATCAAGTCTTATTTGGAGAATAGAAAGTAATATGTATGGACATGTAATTCAACATCTAGATATTTAGATTATGAGGTTGGAGTCCACCAGGGGTCAATATAAAGTCCATTGTTGTTTAGTTTATATGTTAATGATCTTCCAAACGTCTGTCCTCCTGGCGTTGCTTGCCAAATATATGCAGATGACCCAGCTCTTTATGTGTATGCAAATGATAAGCAGTAGGCTGCTAAGAAGCTTTCTGATACTATGTTGTACAGTTCTGACTGGTTGTGAAAATCTTTTCTACATCTCAATACTGAGAAAACCATTTGTATTTTTTTTTCCAGAAAAAGGCTGACCCTGGAGTGGACCCAGAAGTAACTGTGCAAGGACAGCAGCTTAAAGTAATGCATTAAAAGTGTACACGATTTTACCCTATATTACTTATTGCCAAACCAAGTGGCTTCAGACACGTAAGGCCAATTGAGATGGTATATAAGTAAGCCCTGAAAGTATGTTTAAATTTTCAATATTAGCTGGTATACAAAATTATAAATGGTTTAGCACCTCCAGTGCTAGAAGAATGTGTGTGTAAAAAGTCGACTAGGTCCAGTACAAGAGGTAATTGTACAATACTGTTAAAGAAAAGGGGCTTTTGGCCAATCTGTTTTTTTCTTCCGTGCATCACATGATTGTAACTCTCTTTCAATTAATGTAGGAGGGCTTAAAACTGTTAATTAAAAATCACAAACATGGTTATTGGAAACATAGATTTGTCAGCATAACATCTAATCATGTCATATGTGGTGTGTTGTATGTACTCTCGTGTGTTGTTTTATAGATTACTCAACTGTGTGTTGTAGTGTGTTTGTGTGATTTGAATGTGTTTTTGTTTGCTTGTCTGAAATGGACTGTCCTTTCTTAATAGCATCAACCTGCCCAGGGACTGCAAATGAAAATTAGCCAGTTGGCTAAACCTGGCACATTTACATTGTAAATAGTGATGTTGATTAATGTTTATTGTCCTTGTTAATTAAATAAAGTCAAAGTAAAATAAAGTAGACCAGACCCCTTTCACCCTTATGTCCTGAAGTGAACAGGGTGTCTGTGGGTTCACATAAAGTTTCAACTGACTTTTTACACATTCAGAGGCCTCACATACACTCTCATGCATACAGAGACTCATTTATATCGGTGTGAGTTATTTAGATGTGTGTTACGTATTATGTTTGATATTATGTCATTTCAAATGTGGTTTTAAATAACATTTAAAGGGGTTATTAAAAGACCTTAAAGGATGTGGATGACGTCAGTTTTCTTTTCAGATCAAGTAAATTCATTTATAAAACAGAAACTGAGCAAACGAAGCAGAGGACCTTATTCTCAAGTTTGAGTGCAAGTAAATCTGTATTAAATTTTTTCACTTAATTTGGAATGAATAGATGGGCATTTTACAGAGTAAGTTACTTGCCAGGTACTAGCATCTAATCCAAACACTAAAAAGGGAATTCCACTGATTTTTAACATTTCTGCATGTTTCAGTTTTTAATTGTATAAACATCATTCAGTCATTCAGTGTGGTTACATGTGAATTTATCTGTTCTAGGGAGTCAGAGTTTTTGCAGTGGTGGTGATAGGAACCAGATGTCTTAAGCAGTTTATGCCAGTTTATCACAGAAAGCTTGTTATGAATACTTTGCATGATGCCTGAGGGTTTGTTTGAAAATAGTTATGCAAAAAATGTAAGATTTTGGTATATATATGTGTGTATATATATTTTAGCAGTATATATATATATATATATATATATATATAGTGCTAAAATATGGTTCCCATCATCACCACTGTAAAGAAAACTGACACAGAAAACACCAAACCTCTGTGGATGACTTACACCCCAGCTATTGAATTATGCAGAAACTTTGAGAGAACTGGTAGAATTCATATTAAGAGCGCTGGAGATCCCCTGGTACTTCAGTGGTCTCCTGCTTCAACACAGGAAATATATGTTTATTAGTTGAATGAAATCTGTTACAGCAGAGAAACACCAAAATGTGACCATACAATTCTCCACTGTTATCAGGGCTATTGGAAAGCTAGCACATACTAGACTCTTCTGATGCATAATTATATTGTTCTATTCTTATAATGTATATAATCTATATCACTTATAATATGTAATCTTATAATTGTGCTGTTATTTTTTATTTTTTATTTTTTTAAGACGGTACATAAGTGTGCGCCTTACATTTAACTTAAATCCTAAATTATAGAAGGCAGTATATATTACAGCATTACTGTAACTGCCTAAACATTTCTTGCCGTTTAAAGGTGCCATAGATTGGAAAACTGGATTTACATTCTCATAGTTGAATAAGCAGAGTTCAGTACATACAACTGTACATACAGTGATCCTCAAACACTGTTGTTCCTCCTTCATATGCAAATCATTCATTTACAAAAGAGGACAGTAAGATTCCAAAATCCCAAACTGTTAGCTAACAATCCTGACTCCACCCAAAATGATGCCCCCAAAATTTACATAAACCAGCTCAAGTTGCAGTCCTGTAGGAAACAACGACAACAGAGCCACAGCAACGGCTGTGTGGTCCACTGGCTATATGTGCTATATGTGCTGTCCACTGGCTATCTCAGTGCTGCTGGAGTTTTAAACACCTCGTTGTCACTGCTGAACTGAGAACCAACCACCAACCAAAACTATCCAGCCAACAGCATCATGTGACCACTAATGAAGGACTAGAGGATGATCAACACAAACTGTGCAGCAGCAGATGAGCTATCGTCTCTGACTTTACTTCTACAAGGTGGACCAACAAGGTAGGAGTGTCTAATAGAATGGACAGTGAGTAGACAATGTGTCTGATCCACTCACACCAGCACCACGCAAACTAACACACCACCACCATGTCAGAGTCACTGCGGTGTTGAGAATGATCCACCACCCACATAATACCTGCTCTGTAGTGGTCCTGTATGGCTCCTGAACATTGACAAACAGGGTGTAGACCTATAAAGTGCTGCTAAATGGTAAGTTGAGCTGAGTTAAAGTGCTCCTGGGAATCTAGTGTAAACAAATGTTTGTTAATAATAGGTGTATCATAAATTTCCAGTTAAGTTATGAGAGGAGTTCACTGTGGTGTGTAAAATGGATGAAGAATGACTCTCATATTTAATATTGATATGTAAGTACTGATATTGTAATTTAGTACATGTTAACATGCGTTTTAATATAGGCAGTATTTTTGGAGCTTTCACTGGGAAGAATCTGATTACATTTTCACAGTTGTACAGTTCTATAGAACATCTTAAATTGGTTGAAATCCATTTACTAAAACCGAAACACTGATTCTGTTGCTTTAGTCATCACTGATAATAAAGTAGAATAATGCTCTTTTAGGTTTAAGAGTTTTAGTGGACATTTTGATGGACGGTGGAGGATAACACACTCTGGGTGTCTGCCTCATGGTCCGCGCATATCTCTGTACAAAGGAGCCAGAATTGTAATAGTACTTTTGATTCAGTTCACCGAATCGATTCTTTTAATGAATCGCACGGTGTGATTCAATAATTCATTGATTCACAAGAGATGACAACTGTATTCTCATCTGCTGCATATGTAGTAAAGGACCTTATGATTGTACAGACATTTTTGGCCAGTTTATGTAAACTTACATGTACATTTCTGCTTGCTGTTGGACATTACCCTGTGTTCACATTCAAGTGGTGAGATTGTGAAAATGTTTATGTTAAGACTGATTCTGGACTACCCTTGCGTGCACTTGTTTCTATTGCAGAGGCTGTGTGAATTGTGCTTTGAAAAATGCTAAAACAACAAAAAACTGATCACAAAAAAAAATCAGTTTCCTGATAGTTTATATCTTTAAACAGATCTTTGAATCTATATACAGCACGTACGTTAACTCCTCTACTACCTAATACCGTTTTATGATGTGCTGCCTATGGGGGATGTTAAGTACTTTGTTTGTTTGTTAATCGGTTGATGATGATGATTTTTACCTCCAATAGGATTGAATGGGGAGAAAAGGTTTGTGCACCCAGCTTATATCACAATGTCCTGGAAGTTATCGGCAGGTCATTTGAATGGATAAGCCTAAAGAATTATAGTCAATAAAGAGTAGTGGTCAATAATGCATTTATCTACATCCTACATTCACTACAAGTTAAGTTTTTCTTTACTGTTTTGAAGTCTAAAATATGTTTTAAATCCATATCAATAGCAATGTATTACACATTAGCTAGCTGTCTCCCTTATTATAATCTTTCTCCACAAGATTGGATAAAATGACATTAAGAAAAGGACATTTGCATTTAATGTGGTTAAAGTGGCTAATGCTATGCGGAGCTAACCTTATCCAGTATCCTAGCCCAATCTGTTAGCTGTTAATATGTCCTAAATCTACCAAATTAGTGATAGATAACCACTAACATGCTAGTTAATAAACAGTCGTTCTATTCTGCTGAACCTCTACTGCGCTGCTATTATTTGCTGCTAACTTCTGGGAGGTTCCCCAATCTGCCATTGCTGTAAAAAATGGTCCATTGGTAAGGACGGAGATGACGTGACTCTCTCTCTACATAGCTCTGCCTCAACAGGGCTGGACTCACACATCCCACAAAGAGAAGTCAGCTAATCCAAGGACGCTGTCCTTAAAGAGCACATATGCTGCTTTCTTCTTTGGTTATCATTATTATTGTTTTCCTCTCAGGTCCACTTGTGACATTAATGTAGTGAAAAAAGCAATCCTTTATAGATCTGAGAACATTTCCACCAATTAGTTAAAACTTCTGAATAATGTATACATTGAAATACATTTTAGGCCAAAACTTTAACACAACACTGTCATAAAACATCTCAGACACTAGACAGCATATTCATAACCAATTAATTTAATAACTTTCTGTGAAGGAGCTTTTAGAGGTGGACATCTGGTTCCTATCACCACCCCTGTTAATGATTCTGACTCAGTAAGTCTCTCTAGAATCTCAGTGTTTCAGACAACACTAGCCTGAATGACCCTGTTAGCTTCTTAGACTTTTACTTATGTATTCCTCTTTAAGACCGATACGTGTAAATGCGGATGAAACACTTCTGAGAACCTCTGTGTGATTGGGTGGAGCTAAACTGCTGTAGGCAGATTTTCCACAGTGCAAACACACTTAGTATAACACCAACAGTTCTTGCAGTTTAGTTTATATACATGGACTGTATGAAATGATCGAGATGCATACATATGTACACAAAAGAGGAACATTTATTATTATTTTTTTTTTTTTTGCATAATATGGCTCCTTTATATAAGCATATAAACTGCATCAAACTGTTTTATTTTTTTATATAATATGGGCCCAATATGGTATTTCATGTCATGATTTGATGAGAAACTATTTACATAATGTGAATTTGATTTTAATTGTTCTGTCTATGGACGTAAGCATGTCAGAACAAGTCGATTTAGCTGTACTTGTGAATCGGTTCGACCGGCCTGATGTAAAGGAACCTGTTCAAAGGAACCGATTCGTCCCTGAATCGGACAGGGCTGAATCACTAAGCGTCTCTGCACGAGTGAGTCTCAGCTGAGCGAGAAGCTGTTAGGTAAGAAGAGCACACGGCTGCGCTCTGAGGAGAACCCTTTAAAACCCTGTTCCAGCATCTCTACAGTGACTTCTTGGTAAGTTTGATGCTTTACTTCATAATAAAAACACTTCTGAGAGCGCTTCGAGCTGTCACCGCGAGCTCCAGTAGAGAACACGAACAGGCTGAAGAAGTTCGGTCAGTAGACTAAGGTGCGAATTAGCCACGTGCTTAAACTCATTGTCAAATATGTCATATAAGCAGATGATGATTTATAGCTAATCTAGGTAATACGTAATAGCAGGTAAGTACTGTCGGTGTTTTGGGTATTGTAAGGTGTTCTAGGTTCTAGGTTGTCTGAGGCTCTATAGCTCTGAGCGAATGCAGGGAAGATTAGATTCTATCATGAAGGGAAATAAAATGAACACGAGCTGAAGAAATGACTTCCTCATAGTCATATAGGCCGAAGCTGGATAATCCATCCTAATGTCTAAAATGGACTGGTGCACTACGGATAGCGGTCATTTCCATATGCAAAACCTCAGGGACAGTTTTTCCCTGAAGCTTTTAGATAATTTCCTTAAAGGGGAATCCCACCGAGTTTTCCAACCCGCTTTTCATAATAACTGTATACATCAGCGGTTGGGATGTAAACAGAGGGGTTTTGGTGTGATGTGGAATGGTTGATTGTAGAGACTCGAGTCAGCACCACAAATCAAATTTAGACTTTTTTTCTTTTATTTATTGGGTATATATAAGTGGAAAATCTGAAAATAAGTTTGGGAACTATTTTGAGTGAACTTTTAGGTGTCGTCTGGTTCCTATCACCACCATTGTAAACGATTCTGACTTTGTCTACAGCAGAGAATTTCACACCAAACCACTCTGAACGACTTAATTTACGTCTTTACAGTAATATCGGTGGAGTTCTTCTTTATGCACTGGAGCATAGCAGTAAGCAGGCAAACCCAGAATAGAATGAGAGCAGGATTTGACTCATATTAACGTCTCAGAGTATCTTAACAAAGTATGATGTGTCATTGTTCCCAGTGGTGTTACAATGGAAAGTCTTCATGTCTGAAGCCGCCTTAGGGAGGTCTTACACTAATTCCCACCTGCCGTTTGAACTTCACTGGAGTGACGGATGGCCCTGTTTGCTGACTTACTCTGAAAGTGTCACGTGGTATGGTTTTTTACGTCATCTGTCATTTGTGCTCTCTTGTATCTCCACCAAATGTAAACATCAAGTCCTCACGCTGCTCAATGCGTGTCCCTGAGTCCAATTCTCAGTTAGAAAAGGCTATTGTCTGTCTCCAGCCTGGGTGTGTAATGTATGAGAGGCGCATGCCTGACGTTTGGAACATTTGCCGCCCTGCTGTTTTTTAGGACACGCCTAAATGGAACATATTGCAATATGTCGGTAATGTTTTCCAAAAGCTGGAGAATAAACTTTCCAGGCTCTATCACTCTTTGTAAGGGTGAGTAGAGGAGGCCTCACATTTTGCTTGATACAGTCAGTTTTGACCCTCCAGGTGTCGTTTTTCTCATGCAGATTAGTCCACATCTGGTAGACCTTAGGCCTGTCTCATGCCCATTCAGTGTTCCTGACAGGGTTCAGCTGTCTAGACTTTCGGTGTATTTTATTCTTTGTGATCTACACAGAGTCATTCGGAGTGGTTAGATGTGAATTGGTGCTTTGTAGAAAAACATACTGAGATCGGATCCACTGGATCTGCCACGCTGTAACAAATATTTTGTTTATTATCTAAACCACCAGTGAACCTACAGGTGTCTTCAGAGCTTATGTGTGGACTGTTGATGGTAAAATCAGGGTAAATCTGAAGATAATTAGTTTTCTTTGGCCCTTCATGTACCCCTTCTCCAGGAACGGATTAATAAAATATACTGTAGGTCAGTATCTTCTCCAACTAGCATGTCATGTCAGAGGCAGAGAATTCATCACTGGCCATTTCAAGTAATGACTTTCTGGGAGGGAGCTTTTAGAAGAGGATGTCTGGTTCCTGTCACCAACACTGTGAACATTTCTGGCTCGCTCACACCAGTCCACTCCAGACGGCTTTGTTCCCCTCATTGTAAATAATAATACGTTCTATAGGACCCACCTGGTTAAACTGCAGGTAAATGAAAAATGTTACACACCTGGGCTATTATTAGTCTTGATATGTGTACAGATGAAAGTGCGGCAGTTAGGACAAACAGCCGGGAGGTACAGTTTCACAATCAGTTTTTAGATGTGAAACACGCCATGGACCTGGCTTGTAACTCGCTCACTCAAGTTAAACATCCACAAGAAGTGTCCACAAGGTGAGGCTACTGGCACTGGCTAAATCCAGTAAATGTTGTAGACATGTGAGAAGTGTTCTTCAGGGTCCTATGTGCTGGCCTTCACCATTCTTGTCACTTTGAATTAAAGAACGAAAAAGAAATCATGCTCAAATATGTAGAAGATAAAATATTTGTTTCCACTCTCACCGCGTTAGGAGTAATAGCCTCTTTGCATTATTGATACAATCACATTATTATGACCACCATCTAATATCTAGAATAACCACCATGTGGGCTGGGAGTCACAGGTATCTGGAACCATGCTGCCTGCAGTGCATCCCGCACCGTATGGGGGAGAATCCATAGAGCGAACACGATGATTGAGGTGGTCCCACAGATGCTCAGTTGGGTTCATGCCTGGAGAATTAGGGGACCAGGGTAGTACTTGGAGTCTTGGTCATGCTCTTCCAATCAATGTTGGAAGACATTGGTTGGAACTGCTTTATTGGGAATTCGGCTGTTATAAATTACAGTATGTATGTGCACAGAGAGTAGATACAGATGCAAAGGGTGGACACCATCCGACTGTAGGCAGAATGCAAATATGATGCAGTGACAACACAATCATGCTAATTAGCGCATGATGTCATTTAGTGACTTGAGCACACTTTTAGCTACATTACATTGACAGTAGCTGGCAGCACTGAAGGTAAACTTCTGTTTAGAGCAGGAAACATAAATAACAACCATATGAAGCATTTTTACATTGGCTTTTTTCTGACTAATAATGAAATATCAACTTTGATTATATAAATATATTGTTATCCGATTCTTCTGCTTCTTCTTCGAGGAGAGATTTTTGCCCACTAACTAGTACCGCAGTTTTTGTGATATTGACACCATTCCAACTCATTCCAAAATCTGTTTTCTTTTTCCCATTAAGAATGAATATGGGTGAAAAAGTACACGCCTCTCTACTGTACCATTTAAGTGGGAACCATTTAAGCTGTGCAACCATTCCGCGTTTCCTTCAGAAAGTGCACTTTTCTGTACTATAAATCAAGGTTCAGGCCTTTTTTTGTTTGTGCAAGAAGAAGGGAATATCCACCTTTTTTTGGCTTGGGGCCTGAATCATGAATGTGTTGGACTGCCAGTGAGTTGTGGTCGTGATGTAACAACACATGGAGGTATGACTGCTTCTGATTGGTCTAGCTTACGCAGAGGCAATTCAACAGCTCTGTGTTATTAGGCTGAACTAATAAATAAGCTAACTAAAAGTTAAGACGTGTTTTTTCATAATGCAGGCAGTAATTAAAAAAATGTAACCTGTTGCAGTATGTAAATTACACTCTTAAATTGCTGTTTCCATATAATATGTATACGCGTTTGTGTAGTGTGTCTACTTCCAGCTTTTAAATATAAGCTACTTCTCACGTTTCACACGATCATGCATTTCATTGATATGTCCATGAGAATATATATCACGGCCTATAGACAAGCTGTTAGCCTCAGTCGTCCCAGTTAGCAGGGAACATTCCCAAGTCTTTGGCTAACGTTACCTGCAAGTTATAATATAGTTTTAAAGAAAATGTTTTGAAGTTTATAATTTCTAATAATGTTTCTAAAAGGTTACAGGTTAACCAAGGCAACGTTTTAATTGCAGTGTTCAGGGGATGTTTTGAGGATGTTGTCAGGGACACAGATTACTCTACATGATAACAAAAGAAGATTCTCAGCGCAATATTCAGAACATGTTACTAAGACCTGAGATGACAGAATGTTTTAGAGAACGTTCTCCTGCCCTTAGAAAGAACATTCTGGGAACCAAAAGAAAACATCCTGCTGAAAACCTAAATGGAGCATTGCATTGCATGTTCCCAACACATTTTTAGAACAAATCATTTATAGATGGGGTTAAATTGTTTGCGAGACAGAACATCCAGTGTTGGATCAGACTAAGCTTGAAGTTAACCGTCTAAGTAAGAAGGGGGTTTAGTTATGAGTCATCGAGAGGAAGAACACTTCCACTGATGCCTATTCTGGTCACTTTACATCATCTAATCTATTTGTTTGCAAGCGCAAAGGTTTTGCGTAATCCAGTTCACACTTTTGTCATTTTTTAGCTCATACACTGAAACAGCTTCGGATTTCAGAACAAAACTGAATCTGAAGGTCCCATGAGGGGGCGTGTGTGTGACGTGTGTGCTTATCACAGAACACACCTACTCTTCTACTGTAGTAACAGGGAATTCTCCCACTTCACTGCAGTAACAGCCTCTACTCTTCTGGGAAGGCTTTACACTAAATGTTGGAACATTGCTGTAAGCATTTGAGTGAGCGTTAGTGAGGTCAGGTACTGATGTTGAACATTGCTGTGAGGATTTGATTCAGCATTAGTGAGGTCAGCTTGCTGATGTTGAACATTGCTGTGAGGATTTGATTGAGCATTAGTGAGGTCAGCTACTGATGTTGAACATTGCCGTGAGGATTTGATTGAGCGTTAGTGAGGTCAGCTACTGAGGTTGAACATTGCTGTGAGGATTTGTTTGATCATTAGTGAGGTCAGGTACTGATGTTGAACATTGCTGTGAGGATTCGATTGAGCATTAGTGACGTCAGGTACTGATGAACATTGCTGTGAGGTTTGGATTGAGCATTAGTGAGGTAAGGTACTGATGTTGAACATTGCTGTAAGGATTTCACTGAGCATTAGTGAGGTCAGGTACTGATGTTGAACATTGCTGTGAGGATTGATTGAGTGTTAGTGACGGCATGTACTGATGTTGAACATTGCTGTGAGGATTTGATTGAACGTTAGTGACGTCAGGTACTGAGGTAGAACATTGCTGTGAGTTTTGTTTAATTTATACTGGCCGCTGGTCCTTTAAAAACATGTTTTGCTTGACGACGCAATTCAGTCCAACATGCTGCCTGCCTGCGTTCTGGTGGACATGCCCACCAGCAGCTTCTCGCCTGTTGCATGGATGGCGCTGAACGATTATATCACTTGCGGTGTGCATGCAGGGTCAAGAAATCCATGATGACAAGTTTCTACACAGTAACTTATTTCAGATCAGCTCACCCTAAATGTCTTTGTTTACATCTTAGTGATTGGGTTATGCAGATTTTGTGTGGGAGAAATGGGTGGAATGCCCATTTAGCAATCTGTTGAGGGAAATAATGAAATGCTATGGGTCACTCTCTGAATGTGCTGACATCAGTGGCATTACTTTTCTGGGCCTTTATCTGGCTCTGTATTAGTGATTGTTTTGTTGCCCGGTGTGCTTGAGTGGGGAAAACATTAACTTGGGCTGTGCTGTGGCTGTATAGGACGGGAACAAACCAGCCCTGGTGTATACTCACAGCTTTACTGCTCTGCCTCTAATACAACAACAAAGACACTCTCAGTGCTACAAGGAAGAAATTATATATAATAATACTCACTTCATTCTGCTATATATTAAACAGCTGAACTCTAATCAACTTTTTTTACCCTGCGCAGCTGCTGCAGCTGTACACACCAACGCAAACACGTAAATGCATGACTCTAGGTTATTCCTTAACAATAGTAGAATATTGACTTTATTACACTGTCTAAATACAAGCCTGTAAAGGGAAATCCCCACCAATGTTTTTTCCAAAATTCTGCATAATTTAATGTTTAAGACATAAACAAGACAAAGTCGTTCAGAGTGGTTTGGTGTGAAATGCTCTGTTCTAAAAGACGCACAGGGTCAGAATTGTTAAGAGTTTTATATTATAGACCATCATTCTAACGTTTTCTTGCTGTATCTCTACAGTGTGTCTCACACTTTCTGTGACTCGAGCCTCCATGTATCTTCTGGCCTCCATGTATCTTCTGTGGTTTGCTGAATGTGTTTGTTTGTTTTGTGGGTGGGGTTTTGGGCTGCGATGGATAGGCAGTCCGCTGAAACGATTAGCAAAAGGAACCAGATAATAGGAACCAGACGTCTTAGGCATCCTAAAAGCTCACCGAAAATTACTATACTATATGGTTATGAATACGGTGCCTGACGTCTTAGACATTGTTTTGCTAGGGCTGAGGTGCTCAGGTAAGGTTTTGATCTAAAATATCTAGTTTTGAAAGTCACTCATGATTTACTATAGGAATTCATCATGTTTTTTTTTTTACAGGGGAATTCCACCTATGTTTCAGTCTCTGCATCAGTCATGCAGAGTGGTTGATGTCCACTCCACCAATGTTCTGAAACTTACAGGGTTGAAAATTGCTCATAGTGGTGGTGATGATGGGAACCACACAGAATGCATTGCCTGTTGGATAAGGCAACAGTTTTGAGATACAGTGTAAGTTTTATTTTTAAGAGCCATTCATGGTAGAGGGGTGGGTGTAGGCCAATGTGAACTAAAATAGTCTCCAAAGAAATTAATATTATTCCTAATTTACCCCTATTTTACCATCATCAGCATCATATATGATAAAACTCGGAAGACAGGTGTAGGATCACTGATTGTCTTGGATAGTAAATAAAATGGGAATTTTTGCGTTGGACACAACATGACTCCTGGTTCCCATCACCACCACTGTAAAGACATTTCCTGTTGGCAACTTTCACTACAATGAATCATCTCACGTCAAACTACAGTGAATTACTTTGTTTTAGGGTTTGCATGACTTCAGACCTTTTCATGTCAGTAATTATGCGTTGAGTAGACATTGACTAATCACTGATGACATCATGAGTAGAACGACAGGATAGCAGAATGCTTTGCGATGAAGCCAAACTCCACAGGTCAGCAGAGTGGAGCAGTGGAGCTTCAGAGAGCCAGAGAAATTTAAAGTACCATAACTCTATAGAAACAACAGTAGCCAACCTTAAACCTCAGGATTTTTGGGTGTCATGCTCCCTCAGCCCACACATGACGTTTTCAGGAAAACTGAGATGATGATGTTCAGTACCTGATCTGTGAAGTTCTGTTAAGTGTTAGAACATAGCCTAACTCCACAGGGCAGTAGAGCGTGATGTGCCCTTTCCAATGAGTCTGCTTTGCTAGCATTGGAGAAACTGAGATTGCACCCTGAAATCACCAGACTCCTCACTTGTTGTCTTTTTTGGGGCATCCATGTTGTCAGTGTCATAATCACATGATCAGGAACTGGTTGACATCAAGCTTAAAGAGTCATCGGCGAGCAGTAAAGTCAACTAGTCAATCTTTGCTTTGTTTTCATCTCAAAAACTGAATTGCTAAGAAGTTTTGTAAATTTGGTGGAATCCCTCTTTAAGTAACGTTTTCAGAGTTTTATATTATAGACCATCATTCTAACGTTTTCTTGCTGTATCTCTACAGTGCGTCTCACACGTTCTGTGACTCGAGCCTCCATGTATCTTCTGGCCTCCATGTGTTTGTTTGTTTTGTGGGTGGGGTTTTGGGCTGTGAAGAATAGGCAGTCCGCTGAAACGATTAGCAAAAGAAACATTTCCTAATCTGTCTGAATTAGTAGCAGAGGTTATGGTAAGGAAGGTAGAGGACTTTGGGACGGCTTAATAAGCGGACAGCTCGCAGGTTCGGGTCAGGCTCGGCTTGTGAGGTATGTGTGGAACTCCTCTCTCATTTCTCTGTCATGTGGAGTCAAATAAGGGAAGCCTTATGATGTCTTGTGTAGCCTTTGTTTGGGTGTATCAGGGTAATGTAGGAGAGATATAATGGGTGTAGTGTGTTGTAATTGTTATTCTGTTGTAATTATTATTTTTCATAATTAAGCCAATGAAATATGTAGATAAAGGCTGGAAAGACTGACTGTTTTCAAGAACTAACAAGAGCACATGCAATGTAACAAACAGCAGTTATGTTCGAGTCGCAAAGTGTGAATCTGCATGCAATGCTTATACAAAATGATAATGGGACGAGTGTAATGAGGAGGGATACTTCCTTGATTAAACAGAAAGAAGAGAAAGAAAAGCAAGACTTTCAGCGCTATTCGTAGAAACACGTTTTTACTGTACTTCACACAGTATGTAAATTCCACATGATGATTGGACCAATCCAATATATATATATATGTATAGTTTTTTTTGTGTATGTATTTCATGATGAAAATGACTCAAAGATATTTGGAAAAGCTTCTTTTTAATATTTACTTGCATTAAAGCTAAACTAAATTAGTTTTTCTCCTTCTCCTATGAAGTCATTTTACCATTTTTAGTCACTGCTACTGACGATGTAAATGACTGTAATGTGTACTGAACTAGTCTGTGGCTCAGAGATGTAACATGAGTGACTGATACACACGTAAGAGACAAACGACTTAAGAAATTCAGATGAAACAACATTCATCTTCATTTTTACCATCAGAGAAGCTGCTGGGTGCTGACATGTACACATCACAGCTTTATTTACATACTGTTCAGTTCTGTTTATAACTGTTTTACACAATAAAGATATTTCACATTTACTTATGTTGTGAAACACCGTATTACTGATTATATAATCAGGTCTTAGTTAGGTTAGATAGAATTAGTCTCAGTACTCTGTATAGCCCTGCATATATGAATCAAGTATAGGTATCAGATGAGAAAAGGTGGTATCTACGTATCCCTGAAATGACTAAAATTAGTTTTTGGGAGAAAGGGGAAAAGATCCGATTACAGCAAAGTACCAAGAGGTTTTAAACTGATTTTGTAACTCTCAGTCCTGGGAAAGGCCCAAAGTCTTTACTTATGAGGGGGGAGCAGTCTGAATTGGAAGTTTTCTCAGGACAGCAGGGTTATGTAATGACTTCTGCTCCGCTGGGCTCTATGCTGCTATGGCACATGAGAATTTGCTTAAAATATCTTTGCTATGTCTGGCACATTATGTTGGCACACTTCTTCTGCGGTCTCTCAGATATGCCCAGTATGTTACGGTTATTAAAAAGGCAGAGTGCCAGTTTGTAGCTGACGTCGCCTTGCTGTGGACATAAGCTCAGTGTTTTGAACAGCAAACGCTGTTTTTTTTTTCTCTTTCTCTGCAATTTGTTCCGATATTCTGAGAATGAGGGAATCCGCAGTAATCTGTAAGCTTTTCTCCCACTCATCCCCTTCCCACCCGCACATACACGCTTCCTGTGTGACATGTTCATGTCAACTGTCACTTCATTGGTGCTGCAGTATGTGCTCGATCTTTTCTTTCACTTTCTATATCAGTCACCCACAGACATCCCTCTAACTCACTCATGTTCTTTCTTTCCTCTCTCACTGTCTCTTAGGACTCCTACGTTCATCTGTAGTCTGGGATATGCACTGGCCTTGATCACATGAGAAGAGCAGTTTACGAGGTAAGGAAATCACCAGTATCTCTCAATGTAAAGCAAGTCACTTTTAACATGAACATGAGCTTACAGGAGACATGTGGCAGCCATAAAGTGCATCGCAGTGTCAAAGAGTGGTATGATGTGTACAAGAGTCGCTCAGCTTTGATCTTCATCAAGAACAGGAACAGGCCACTTCCTCCTTCTCTCGCAAAATCAGCACAAAGCTCACTCAGCTTATGGATGCTGTTGTTCAGTAGTAAAAAGATGCTGTGCCAAGTGAACATATAGCATTGTTTATTAACAGAACGTTTATTTTAAATCATATTGACCAAATTGTTTTCCATTTGTTTTTGGTTGTTTTTCAAACCATAGATGTCAGAATCAAATGAGTCTGGGGGTGGAGGACCTCGAAAAAGTGCAAGCAAAGACCACAAAAAGGTATGAGCTGACCAATGACATGTTCTTTTAGTCAGTGAATTTGTAAGGGTAGAATGCTCATTATCAGCAGGTGAAACAGATAAAAATCAATAATTGAAGGTGTTGGTTTAGGACTTCAGTGAGAACATCCAACAATTTCTGCATAAATAAGATGTAAAATGCTCTATTCTAGAAAGTAGTGAAAGGTGGTGATAGGAGCTAGACAGTCCCCTAACAGAAAGTTATTACATGAGATGGGTAAAACTGTGCCGCCTGATGTCTGAGATGTTATTTTATAAGGGTTACGTTTTTGGCCTAAAACGTATTATGAATCTCATCTATGGTGGAGGGCTACCTGCAGGGTGTTGTATGGCAAAATAGTCCCAATAAAACCTTATTTTTATTTGCCACTTAGTTTCATAACATTAAATAGAAGACACGTGTAGGTTCACTGGTGGTTTTGGAGAGTAAATAAGATGACTATATTTGTGTTGTAGACATGCTGGCCCCTGGTTCCCATCATCACCACTTGTAAAGAAAAAAGTCAGTAAGTTTCTCTAGAACAGAGCATTCCACATCAAGCCACTCTGAATGGCTATGTTTATCTGGCTATGTCTATCTTCCTAATTGAATAAAGCAGAAATTTGGAAAAGCTACAGTCAGTTTCTAGATTTAAATGGGAATACCACAGCTTTTTCCATGTAAATATCATATGTAAAATGTCATATAGATAATGTCATTCAGAGGGGTTTGATTTGAAACAATTCATTTGGAGAGAAACCTACCAACATAGATGTTCTTTACAGTGGTGGTGATGGGAACCAGACGTCTCAGTGTCTACAACACAAAGGTAGCCATTTTATTTACTACCAAAAACCACCAGTGAACCTACACGTGTCTTCTGAGTTTTATATGTGGAATGTTAATGATGATAAATTTGTGAAAAATCTGAAATAATATGTTTTCTTTTGGGGCTATTTTGCTTTACACCCTGCATGTATCCCTCCACCAGACATGGGTTCAAATACATTTTAGGCCAAAACTTTGTCACACACCTACTGTAATAACAGTGTCTCAGAAATCAGGCAATGTATTCATAACCAATTCATGGTTAACCATTTCATTTTCACGTTTAGAGGTGAATGTCTGGTCCTGTCACCACTACTGTGAACAATTCTGACTCAGTAAGTTTCTTTAAAACAGGGCATTTCATACCAAACCACTCTGAATGACTGTTGAAATGTTAACTAGTAAACCATGCAGAAAATTTGAAAAGTTGGTGGAATTCACTTTGAATGTGTGTGTAGTGGTTAGATATGAAAAGACCTGCAGTTCGTTTAAATTTGTGTGGGTCTCCATCTTCATCCATCTACATTACTGGTAGGGGCCCATTTATGCGCTGCCTCGACCAGATGACAGACTGTTTCAGGTCAAATCCCCCAACATGTTTTTCCTCGCGAGGGGACAATGTGGCATTTGTGCTCTGAGCTCTTTGCGGATTAAATGGGATTTCATTATCCCACTCCGATTTCTCACTCTTAACAGCCTAGAATGCCGTTTTGCCCCGCTCGTTACATAACAACCATCATACTTCTGGCATAGTGCGGCTTGTGTAGAAGAGGCCTGTCATTAGGCTGATCTCTGAGCATGTTTGTCCACAGCAGAGATACAGCACTGTGGCGTTGAGGGAGATTTGCAGGACAGTAGCAACAAAACAGACCAAAATCCATTAAGTGCAGGTGTTATTATGATATTGGATATTCTCTGTTTGCAGTGTTTGGTTTAGGCCTTTGATCCACAGACTACTCAAAGCTAGAATTAGCTCCCAATGATTGCAAATTCTTATCATGCAGTCTTAAAATAAGATGGTACATTAATAAAGGGAATGGTTCTAATAGTTCTGTGTAGAATGTTGAAATGGTTCTTCAGATCGATGGAGAATATGGCTCACCTAAAGATCACTAAATATCACCAAAAAAAGCTTGGTAACACTTTACTGTAGGATACTGCCCATAAGACTACATGACACTTACATAAGCTTGTTATGACAACTGACATAACCCTACATACACGTATAGAAATGTTTATCCCAAGGGTGTCATCTGTCATAGCTTACATTGATCAAAACTGGCAAACACAACCTTTATAGGGAATGATGCTTTTCAGAATAAGCATTTATAAACGTGTATGTAGGGTTGTGTCAGTTGTCTTGTGTTGTGAAGTCTTATGCACAGTATCCTACAGTAAAGTGTTTTACCAAGTGTTGTGGTGTCTGTTGTTATAATGCCTAGCTTGTAACTTCAGAAAAACCTCTTCTGGGGCTTTATAGAACCATACAAAACACGTTCAATAGCAATCTGAAGATCCATTTCACATGTAAATTTAACCATTTATGCATGCAAATGATTCTTTATAGAACTCATGGTTCCTAATAGAATCATATCCTTTATTAAAGAACCCACTTTTTTTTTTAGAATTGTTCCTTTAGCTCTGTTTTTCCAAATAATAATAATAATTCTGAGTAATTACTATAAATGAAAAGATTAAATTATTTCAGTGTTTCCCACATTCAGACCAGTTACCACCCAGCCCATTTTTGCAATATCCATGCTATAAATAATTATGACACACAGTTGCAAATATGCAAACCATCACTGTGTTCCCTCCTGTGGTCACTTTAACAGCCTAAATCTTCATTTTGTTTATCCAGCTGCCTTTGTTATGTTGATGCTAATTGTGCTAGCTCCTCTGTGAGATGTCCTGTATTGTCCTGTTTCTTAATCAGCACATTTTAGTGATTTGAATTTTGACAGTGAATATATGCATGTAGAAATTAATCCTAAGAATTAATGCATAGTCAATATAAAACAACGCAGTAATTAGCATGCATAATTAACATGACAGCTATCAATCAATAAGACAGTAATAAACTCGTTCTAAATAGTTGTGAAATAGTTGCAGCTAATTACATGAACCACACATTATTGTGCCACAGAAATGGCAAAGGCTTTGGGTGGTCAGTTGTGGGCAGTGCTAAAAAAAAAGACAAATACACCACAGTTAGGTCTACTAAAGGCAGGTCTGACATACAACAGTATCTTCAATCCTGAAAATCATTTACATGTAAATAGAGTGTTAAATGCTGGATCTTATTTACCTTTATACGTGACTGTATAAAGGCAGGAGTGGGCTTTTTTTTTTTTGCATGTTTTGTTTTGTACATCATGTATATGTGAAATACAAAACCTCCAAAAGTAACTTTACAGGAGAAAGAAGAAACATACTTAATGTAAATCTGTGGAACCATTTACACACATTGTAAAGGGCAACAGGCTTTTTTAAATTATGTAAAAACATGCACTGTCCATGGAAAAACGTCACATATCCGTCCCCATATTTGTCCTTTTCTCTACTTTTTCTACAAGGCATTTTTTTTTACATTGTGTGAAAATTTCAGGATGAATGGACCAATAGAAATGCTCAAAATGGCTTGGAATAAAATCTCTGTACATTAGCTTAGATTGAAAGTAAATAATATTTTTGTCCTCTCCTGAAAAGTCAGCATTTTGGACTTGTTTTTCTTTGGATAGCGCGATATGTTGGATAGCTAAAACCAATAGTAATGATCTTGAAGCCGGAATTTTCCTAAAAGTACTGCTTTTCAGATCTTTCCGTGTTTATGGATAACAATGTGTCATACAGTGTCAGAAAGCACATAAGTACATCTTAGACTATTTAACAAGCTGACGCAGTTCGTTTGAGGCAAGAGTGCGATTTAGCCATGCAGTTACTTATTAGCAGCATTAGCTTCAGTGTAAACCTAAACATGCCTTGGCTGACTGAAGACTTTTGAGGAAAAGAAAAGCCATGTTAAATATATTCAGTAAGCTATGGCTTTAAAATCATCAACTAAATTACATTAATATTTTTTTTACGGTGATTTTTTTCTATGACTCCCTGGTCACTCATAATTTCACACTTTTCTAGAAGGGTGCAATAGCACACAGAAAAGGAAAAAAAGAGACTTCTTGTAAATGCATGACCAAGCCTTTACTTTAGCCCTGTGCTTCCTCCTTTCTGTGTTTGTGTTGTTGATAACCCCTATCTTTATGGCTTCACATGGACATATCCTGTTCCTCCCTCTGAATATGACAAGCATTACATAACCCAGCATTTAGCAGCGTGTGGTTGCTCTCATTTCATCTGTGTTTGCTTTCAGCCCACAGCAGAGGCAGTGAGGGGAGCCATTCAGCTTGGCATAGGCTACACGGTGGGGAATCTGACCTCTAAGCCAGACAGAGATGTGCTTATGCAAGACTTTTACATGGTGGAGAGCGTCTTTCTCCCCAGGTACTCCATATTGCACAGAATTACAGACTGTAAACAGTGTATATGTGTTATGTTTTGTTACTCTACAAGTCAAAAACCACATTTGAATTAATTCATTTCCACTCAAAACCAGCCATTAAGTTCAAGTTCAACACTGTGGGTCTGTGAGGATGTGTAGCTGTCAACAAGCTCTCACTGAGAAAAGAAGGACGAAATTTGTTCTAGAACACTGTAACTGGACATCTGAGACTAAGCGATGCCCTCAGTGCACACACTCACTTCACAAAGATGGTTTTATGGCATATACTGAAGCATATTAGTGATACCATGGGACTGTCATACGGCTAGCCAACATGTAAGTGTCATAGCAGTTATGATACAAAATGTATCAATCACACAACCCACTTAATCACTTTCACATATGCAGCAGACCAGACTACCAGAGTTCACTGGAAGCAAACTGTAAACCACTGCTGCTGGGCTCGAAAACAGGTTTCACGGCTTGACTTAATGTATTGAGCTTGCAGAGCAAGTGTAAAATACACCCTGATATTGCGGCGTGGGGGGTCAAACGTTGGCTGACTAGTACAGCGTTGGCTGGCTGCTAACTTACTCACCATAGCAGCCAGGATGCTTCACTGGCAATACAATGTTCTTCTTCTGGAAATGCTCTTTTAAAGTTTGGTAGGTCTTTCACATGTTAACTGAGATCATACTCATCTCTTCTGTCGTCAGTTTGAGAAATGAGTAATAATTTACTCTTTCCACCAAACACCTGGGAAATTGGGTTTCACGTTTACAGATATGCCACCACAGCACATTACAAAGTTCTGCATCCTGGGCATAGTTAGAGCTGCTAGACTAAGTTTTTAAATGGGATTATGTAGATCATGAGGCAGACAATGCAACTTCTAAGGCTGAAAAAGGAATAACTTCATGGACGGTTTTGACTGGAAATGAAAGAAATGAAAGTCCTGCACAGCACTGTATAAAAAGTACACAATTGTTTATGACTGTAGATATATGTAACATGCCCAGATGGGTGTGGCCTTTTCTGAGGAGTGTCTGTCATATCGGCAGCACATTTTATGGTACTTTTGTGGCTATAAAAACTAGTCTGTTGGAAATGTTTACTGTATATCCAAAAGTATGTAGACACACTTTCACATTAGTGAAGTAGAGCTAGTATAGTAGTACCTGTTTCTGACACAGGTGTGCAATTGTGCATATATGGCTTGTATGATAAAGAGAATGGGAACCTCTGGAGCAGTCACACATGTGCCCAATTCCAAGGATAGGTTAGAGAGCTATAAAGGCGATCCCCTTCTTTTGGCTATAGATTAGTGGAGTATTTGGCTCCATCCATTATCTTTTGGGATGAATTAGAGTGATGGATCATCAGTCCCTGACCTCAGTAATTCTCCTGTGGCTGCCATCAAATCCTCACCGCAGTGTTCCAACATCTAGTGTAAAGGCTTCAAAGAAGAGTAGAGGCTGTTGCTGCAGCACAGAGTGGACAAACTCCCTTTACTTCAGAAGGAACATTCATGAGCAGGTGTCTACAGACTTTGTATAGTGTGTTAGAATATGTTATGTTTATATTTTAGGATGTAATGAGGGACTGTAAAACTGACCATGTGAGTAAAACAGCCATGATATTGTTTTGTTTTGACTCTCAGTGAAGGTAGTAACCTGACCCCAGCACACCACTACCCCGACTTCCGCTTTAAAACCTACGCCCCCGTGGCCTTCCGCTACTTCCGAGAACTGTTTGGAATTAAACCCGACGACTATCTGGTGAGCATCCAGAAGCTCTTCTAAATGTTAACCGAGACACTGATGAGTAAGTTAAGTCATGAGTGACTTATTGAAAGGACTTCTTGTACTATGTGGAGTACAGGGCACCAGAACACAAGTAGTGTTATCAGCCTTTAAGGTTAATATGTAAAAGACATACTGTTGCAGGTTAATGATTTTTCTGTTGTTCTTTTTTTTTTTTTTTAAACAGTATTCCATATGCAATGAACCCCTAATTGAGCTGTCTAACCCTGGGGCCAGCAGCTCCTGGTTCTACCTAACAAGTGACGATGAGTTTATCATCAAGACAGTGCAGCACAAAGAAGCAGAGTTTCTGCAGAAGCTGCTTCCTGGCTACTACATGGTAAGCCACACGAACACCACAATGCCACGCCACAACATGATACAACACCAGACATTTCATTATCAGAGTTACTTTAGTTTACAGTTTATGATACTGGATTGACTTTTGAACAGCAAAACAAGTACAGACCTCCCTTCAGTGCTCCTTCAGAAGCTCCACCCTCCAGGTACATGGATGTGCATTACCAACGCAGACGAGGGTTTTTTTTTTAGATTTTTATAATATCCTCCACAAACAGACAAATACCGTGATGTAGCATTAGAACAAATATTGACACCTGAAGTAGTGTAACGTTTGCAGGTTGGGATTCATAACAAGAACAACTTCTGCCTTAAATAGTGTAGCAGTTACATTGTGCCGCCTCAGCTTCTTGTAAGAATTTCGAATTTTTCCATTTCACCTTCAATGGTGCAGCAGGTCCAAGCTGATGCCTACCTGTCCAGCTTCTTGTACAAACTTTACAGTTTCTCAGATGCCAGAATGTAGCTGCTGCACCATTTAAAGTGGAATTATTCTGCAAACAAGAAGCTGGCGAGTAGGAAGCCAACTTCAGCCTTATCAGCTCTCTGAGGTCTCTCCACCATTGAAATGCCTCACTGATGTTAACGCGGCTCTTTGCTTCTGATCAAAGAACTTCTTTCTCAGTCTTTCTTCTTCAGGTCTTCTCCTCTTTGGCTGTTTGTACACCTTCTGTCTTTCTTGTCATTTGAGTTCAGCACATAGCCCCTGCCCCTCCCCATGTCTGGTGCACGTGTACTAACTCCCCCTGTTACTGATTTGCTGGAAGATTCTTGTGAAGCTGTAGCCGAGACACTTTGGTTATTTGGGCTGTGGACCAACACCAGACTTCCCGGCGCGCTCACAGAAAGGACAACAAGCAGACTCTACTGAACTTAACAAAAAGTGTATTAGATTGAATTCTTAGATTTAATTAGATTGAATTACATTAAAGATGATTTTTTTCCAATATGTTAAATTGTAAAAGATTATGCACTAGAGTTGCAGAAATATGCCATATAGAAGCTTATTTTCACCAGGGGTGTTCATAACACACACAGGGTTTTATAAAATACTTATATCAGCAGTATGTCATGTGGAGTCAGGAACCAAATAAGCAAGTTCATTTGAGATTGGCTAAAGGGGAACTCAAAAAATCTACATAATTGAAGGGTTGATATGTAAACAAAGTCATTTAGAGTGGTTTGGTGTCAGATTTGTTTACAGTGGTGGTGATAGGAACCAGACAGTCACAGATAAAAGCTCCCGCTCAGAAACGTATGATATCAGATGGTGATGAATATGCTACCTGATTAGTCATGCATTGTTTTATGATAGTTTCATGATGAGGCTTTGGCTCAAAATCTATTGTAAGTAATTAATTTATTCTAATTGATTCATGATGAAGGGATACATCCAGGGCATAGTGAGGTGAAATCATACCCAAGTAAATGTATTGCTTTTAAATTTGTGCCTATTTTACCATCAACGTTCTATATATAACCTCAGAAGAGACGTGTAGGTTCACTGGTGGTTTTGATAGTAAATAAAATATTTATGTCTCTATATATGTCTGTTGTAGACATGGTGACCCTCTGGTTCCTACCACCACCACTGTAAAGAAATCAGAATTATTTCACACCAAACCCACTCAGAATGAGTTTGATGTTGAATTTGATATTCATCTTTAATAAGTTAGTGTGGTTTAAGAAAGTGTAATTCAGAAGTGTAGCTTGCACATTACTAATTGGTGCACATAAGATTCCATTACTTGCTAGCTACATTAACCTCGTAGCTTCAGTTTGAAACTACAGAAGCAGACTTTAAAACAGGACATGACGTGGTTGAGCTGCTAATTTGGGATAGGATCAAAATTTTGAACTTTTCTTACCAAACCATTCCTTTAATATGTTATGAATGAATGAATGAACAAATGAATGAATGAATTAATTAATAATCGCCTTCTTTTTCTCAGACTCTTTCCCCGACTCTAGCTTTAAATGGCATAATTACATACTTCTTTGGTTTTAGTATTTCTTAGATGGATTAGTTCAAATGACAGATTAACCCCGTACGTCTCTCCATGTTGCAGAACCTTAACCAGAACCCGAGGACTCTTCTGCCCAAGTTCTATGGTCTCTACTGTGTCCAGTGTGGAGGAGTCAATATCCGACTGGTGGTGATGAACAATGTCCTGCCTCGTTCTCTGACAATGCACTACAAATATGACCTGAAGGGCTCAACATACAAGCGGCGAGCTTCACGCAAAGAGAGAGCCAAATCTTCTCCCACCTTCAAAGACTTGGACTTCCAGGAGATGCACTTTGAGGGCCTGCACTTCGACGCAGACACATACAACGCCCTGATAAAGACGCTGCAGCGCGACTGCCGGGTGAGTTACTGCTGGTTATGCAGCGAAGGCATTTAAGGCCCTGCGTTTTAGCTGTATCACCCAATCTCATTAAGAACACTGAATACCTGGTTTAGGTCTGTGGGGAAGAAATCCATCAGTCTAAAGTTAACTGTGTGAAAGTAGTTGATTTTAATAATGTTTAACAATAGACATGCTAATATTTTTGGCCAAAATGAAATTCTTACTTTCAAAAAATCATAAAAAAGCTGGTTTTTATTATCTGTATTCTAGTAGGAATGCTTCCAGTGGGGTTCCCACACATTCAGGAAAACCTGAAAACAGACACACTTAAATGTTAAGGAAGTTACTTATCAAATTGAGACACACTGTGTGGCAACCGTTGGCCAATATCCAGTATTTGTCATGTGCATATGTGCTAGTGAAGATGCATACAATATTTATAAAATTAATAGAAATCTTAATCCAGTGCAGATATTTTGCAGGACACATGATAGAAGTTATCAGTTTGAAACAATGGTCTGAACTTTTGTGGGAATGCTTACTGTTTTTACGATTCCTATACGATTGTGTGTGCCTGATTTTTCAATGACCTCTTGTGAGCAACAGCCGTTGTGTATGTAAGTCATAGGAAAATAATTTCCTAAAAGTAGTGGGAAATACTGTCCAGTTACTTTACAGTCATACAGTACATAGAGTCATGTAATGGTCAAATGTTTTCTAAGTGAAAATACATTAACAGACCTTCCTCAGTAAAGGTAGTTGATAGGGCAAAAATTGAATTAAGGAATGATCACGATGTGACAGTTCAAAAACTGTGAGCATGGTGATCTTTATTCAGTATTTGTACATACTGTGCTGCACTAAATACAGTTAAACAGGAATAATTTTACTGTCTTTATAACGAAACACACAACTACTAAGTACCAACCATATACAGCATATGTTCAGAGCATCATATGGTCGTTTTGTACAGCCCTAATCCACAGGGAGTAAATATGCAATACAAATGTTTCAGTATTTGGAAAATAAACTGTAATTGTGCACTAAAATAGGTTTGGGCCAGTAAATGGTGCCTTTGTCCATCATCCATCATCAACTATTGTGACACCAGCCTCCCACCACGCTGACAGCAGGGGCACCCTGCCTGTTATCAGAGCATGTGAGTTGAGTGGAGCGGCAGACATTTCTGCACCTCGCTCAAAGTGTTTCTGTAATCACTCAGGTTTTCTATTTCCAGCTCCTTGTTCTCTCCTCACTCACACGTCAGAGAAAGCCCACTCAATATGATTAATTCTTATTATATTTATATGATGTCTTAAATGTATGAACAAGACACTGCACACTTTATTTCATTAATTATGTCATTTATGGTGATTATTAAACGAAAACTAATTACACATTTGGTGATACAGGCTTCTAACACCGTCTTTATCATTCTCGCAGCAAAACGGATAATAAAAGACTGACTCTGAGAATTTCCAGTATCTAGATGCTGAACAGTTCTGCAGTGTAAACGCTGTGTATGATTAGCCTTCACGTGGGAGGTGTAGAATCACAGAGGGAGGTGTAGAATGTCACTCAGAAGTAGTCAGTGTAGGAAAAAGGATTGGCTTGCAGGATGGAGTGATACTGAAGCGGTTTCGGGCAGAGAGAGAGAGAGAGAGAGAGAGATGCTCTGAAAAGCTACTCCAGGTAAAAATCATGTCGCTCTGCTCCCATTCCGTGCTACCCACATGTTCTGCCTGCTATAATTCCTGTGTCTTTGCTATAATGTAGAAAATGGTGTTTATTGCTTAGTACTTACACTCCCAATCACACACACCTTTTCCTGTAACAATGTTTCCATGTAGACACCGTCATATGACAGTGAGGAAGACATCAGCCAACCCCACACTGAAGTGTGCCGGAGTTTGTTTGCTGAGTCATACAAAAGTAATCAAATCAAATCTACCTGTGATGAAATTTGAGATTTCATGATGCTATGCATCGTTTCCTAAAGAATCTGAATTGTCAGAGTTTCACACCTAATACATTCAGCTGTGTAGACTGATTCGGATCTCTACCATTTCAGACTATGGATAATGGCACCTGTGCTTTCTTGGAACACACTTTATGACCATTCCACAGATTAAACTTAAGCATGAAAATTTTTATGTTGATCCACGAGTGAGGCTGTATTTCACAGAAGAATACATTGTAATAGCTGACCTACATTAATGTCCAGCCGCCACCCAGGATATTAAGTATCAGCCCTAGGCAGGTGTAACCATGGTATCATCATGATTTGCTGGAGCAGTTACTATATTTAGACCATATAAACTGCAGTATATTTGACGTATGCCAGAGTTGTGTATACAGTCTGGTATGACGTAATGAAAGCAGGGCAGCTCTTATCATTTCCTGAGTTATTCCGAATGAGCTGATTAAAATCTGGTTCAGTAGATGGGACACACTGGCCTTTTCAACCTCAGCTTATCCACCTCAGGACAGCACTGCACAGAGCACCTGATTCATTAAGGAGCTTACTAAACCAGTGCCAGGCAGAAATAACAGCTTATTTCTAATCTCTGCAAGAGAATAGAAACCAATCAGTCCTTATATTCTTCCACCAAGAGTGTGACGTAACATACAGCCCCTAAAAGAGTGTGTGTTAAGTGAAAGGTTTCATGTTTAGTTTTTTTTTTTTTTTAATGTGCAGTGGAATCAGTAATTAATTATTAATCAATAATTTATTAATAAACTTCAATTGGAATTCCACAGATTTGTCAGAATTTCTGCACAATTTCATGGCGGTGATGTAAACAAAGAGAGGATTGATGTGAAATGGTGCATTGTAAAGATACATACCAACCCTCACTGAATTGTTTACAGTGGCAGTAATGGGAACCGGTGGCATTATATCTGCAATACCAAAATAGCCTGTTTTTTCCTGTACAAACCTTCTATTAGTTTGTATTGACTTCAAAATGTTAAAATAGTGGGAAATGTATTGGGGACTATTTGCTGCTGTTGTATGTACCAATCTACCATGAGTAGATCTAAAAAAAAAAAGAAATATATATATATATATATATATATATATATATATATGGCCACTGTCCAAAGAATACCATGCAGCTCAATTTTTGTTTCATTATTACTGCTTTGAAAATCTTCTTTCAGCTTAAATTAAAAGTAAAGAATATTTTGTCCACTTCTATAAAGTTATTGTTTTGGAGATACATGTTTTTCTTTGGGCAGCGACGATATACACTCGTCATCCAAAGAATAGGTGCGCCCAGAAGGAAGTGTTGGGTTGCGATGCTATTGTGAAGGAAGATAAATGTTACCAGAAACAATAAATGATGATAAATTTGGACTGATATAGACAGTATTTCTCTCGGTATGGCGTTGGGCCGCCATGTTCGCTAACACAACATGCTGGACGTCTCGGCATGGAGTTGTAGAGATTCCTAATGTTGTCCTGTGATAATAAATCCCATGCAGCTGGAATATTCTCACTCGGTTCCTGCAGATTTTGCGGTAGGGGTGGAGGTGGAGTGACACCAGGCCTTCTGGATTTGTTGGTTATCTAAACCAAAAGTGGGACTCGTCACTGAAGATGTCACTCCATGACAGTCTGGCATGACACCATTGCAGTCTTTGGCAATGTTGATGTGGTGTTAAGGGCAGTAATGTTCTGTGTGCATGTAGTCCTGCATCGTGCAGCCATCTGACAGTGGTGCTGTCACTAGCAGCATGACTCATGGAGGGCACCACTGCTTGCTGACTGTCCACAGTCATGGCTGTTGGGTCAGTCAGGTACAGCAATAAGGTCCTTGCTTGCTTGGTATCTGCAGCCGTGTGTGATACTTGAATCATTGCATGTCTCAAACCTACCCACCGAGTTTCATTCCTGTCGGCTGATTCTTTCTGGGTGCAACTATTTGTGCAAATATTCTTTTGATCTTCTTCAGTGTAACACTGATTTTGAGAAAACTTTGAGCCGGACCTTTCAGACAGTTTCCCATCTTAAGGACCCTTTAAGTCCATGCTGCAGTTGCAGCAGATACTGGAGAGCCGTCCATTTAAAGGGTGTTTAGGTTGTTCTTCTATGGCTACACTTTTGTGCAATGTAAAATGTAACAGCCTTCGAGTGACCATGCTCTGTTTTTGTTTGTGTGTGTCGTGGTTAGGTTCTGGAGAGCTTTAAGATCATGGACTATAGTCTGCTGCTTGGGATCCATGTGGTGGGTAAGAAGATGAGGGAGAGAGGAGGCAGGGGAGACATCAGGCGGCAGGGAACCCAGAAAGTTCTCTACTCCACTGCTCTGGAGTCCATCCAAGGAGGAGGAAAACCAGCAGAGCCGCTACCAGATGCTGACGATGAGACGTGAGTGAAAATGTGTTATGCAATGTGTGATTAACATTGTTGGAATGCATAAGCCAAAAATAATGCTTCATCCAGTAATGTTCACGTCACTGGCAGGAATGGAAGCTAGTGTGGCCCAGTAAGCGCCCAGTGTAGCAGCGTTTTCCTGTAACACGTTTATTAATATCTGGGTAGTTATAATTACCATTCCATGTGGTTTCTGTTTCCGTAAAATGAGAAACTGCCAGTAGACTAAGCTTCACTGACAGAGACTGGAGGCCCAAAGCAGCGCTCTGTAATGCCAGTGACACTCAAAATAAACACATGGATCACTTAACATTGCACCAGCCACACAAAGCTAACAAAATCCCCCTTCAATTTAACAAATACCAGAATTTCTGAAGAATTCAGTGGTTTGGAGTGACATGGTTCATGTTTCTTTACAGTGGTGACGGGAACCAGGGATCATCATGTCTACAACACAAATAGGCATTTTTGTTAACCATCCAAACCACCAGTGTACTGTCTTTTATATGGAAACATCATGTTTTTTGATTTTGTCCTGCATGTTCTCTTCTGCCATAAATGGACTTAAGAGCATTTAAGAACATTTAAAAAGTTTGCTGGTTTGTGGGGGGTTTATTGGTGGGGTTGCAAGCCTCATTATGTCAGTTGTGTGTGGCAGTATGTATATTTGAACTACTTAATTGAGTTGGGAAAATTATTGCCTAACACAGTGCAGCAGTTTTCAAAAATGCCTTCATTTATATATCCCTGTAGAGACCTGGGGTTTCTCATATGAATGTGACACTGACTACAGAATAACAAAACAAGTTCTGAGATCATTATGGCGATATATGGTCATTTTAAACCTCAACAATGAAACTTAAACATATCAACTTATTACTCATCAGGTTCAGTTTTTCGACTGGTGAGTATGTGAAACATGTTTTATGTTCTTGGAAAAAGTCTTTCCAGTTGAGGGGCTGTAAGTGTAAAAGGGAGCTGGGTTGCTTAATAGATAACTCCACTGATTTTTCAGATATTCTACTTATTTGAATAGTTAAGACGTAAACAGAGTCATTCAGAGTGGTTTGGCGTGAAATTGTTCAGATTACTTTACGGTGGTTGTGATAAGAACCAGGGAAACCACCACCACCAAAACAACCAGCGAACATACTACTTTGCCTTAGAACACCCTACATGTACCGCTCTGAAATTAATAGATTAAAATAAATGTATTAAAATACATTTTAAGCCAAAACTTTGTCACAGACTGTCAGGCAGTGTATTCATAACCATTTCATGGAATACTTTTCTGTGGAGCTTTAAGAGATGGATGTCTGTTTCCTGTCACCACCACTGTGAGCAATTCTGAATCAGCAAGTTTAGCCAGAATGGAGCGTTTCACACCAAACCACTCTGAATGACTTTGTTTACATCTCACTGAATTATTCAGACATTTAAAACAACTCACGATGATTCTGTAAGAACTTCATCGATGCATGTAAAACGAGGCAGTGTCTGAATGACGTGGGAAAACAGCTTTTCTTCTGACACACACCTTAAAGCTCCATGTTCCTCAGGCTCACTTCATGCAGCTGTGCTTCAGCTCTCCCTGGCTGCAGTTACTGTGTCTGATGATGCATTGAGAATGGTTTTAGTGTGTAGGCCACAAAAGCCACACTGTGCATCTTGGTCTGAACGTTTATAACTACTTTTACAGAAACAACAAAGAGAAAAAGAAAAACGGAAAGAGGTTATTAGTATGATCAGTATGTTTCCTGTGCAGGTTTGATGAACATCTATGCAGTTTTAAAATTGTGGTTCTTCAAGGGTTCTTTAGTAAAAGTAGTGGTTTTATTAAGAGCTATGCGTTTTATATAGAGCCATTTACATGTTTGAATGGTTCTTTGCATGGTGAAATGGTTCTTCAGACACATAGAACATTTTTTAAACTGGTTTTATGTAGCGCCATAAAGGATCCTTCTGTTGTTACAAACAGTAGCAGAACCATCTGAAGAACCTTTAGAACCATTGCCTTCACTAAAGAACCCTTGAAGAAACAACTTTTTATTAAGTGTGTACAGCATTTTTTTCTGACTGTGTACTGAGCATTATGACCATTTGTAGATGTATCTAACTCTTGCTATATTAGGAACCTAAAAAAAATAGAAAGTCTAAAAAATGTAATTGAACTGTTGAATATTGATTACCTTTTTGCATGTTTTAACAAAACACTAGTTTAACATTGAGTAAATAGCTCTTCTTTTCTTTGTTTTTTCTTGTAGAATGGGTGGGATCCCTGCCAAACACAAAGACGAAAAGTTGCTGATCTTTTTGGGAATCATCGACATCCTGCAGTCATACAGGTACGAATCATGATTACACATTAGAAGCACCTTCTTGTGTCTACACTCATTGTCCGTTTATCAGCTCCACTTATCATACAGGAGCAATTTGTAGTCCTGTAATTACAGACTGTAGTCCATCTGCTTCTCTGCATGCTAGTACCCCGTTCTTCATTGTTCAGGACCCATACAGGACCACCACAGAGCAGGTGGTGGATCATTTTTAGCACTGCGGTGACACTGATGTGGTGGTGGTGTGTCAGTGTGTGTTGTGCTGGTGTGAGTGTTGTGTGTTGTGCTGCTGGACTGAGAATAGTCCACCAACCAAAACTATCCAGCCAACCATTGAAGAACAGGGTAACAAATTATGCTGAGAAACTTATGAACTACAGTCTGTAATCTTAGTGCTCCTATATGATAAGAGGAGCTGATAAAAGATGGTTTTAATATTCCCACTGGTTGGTATTTAATCAGTATGCAAGCACGAAATGTTACATCACTGCTTGTTCTGTCTTCCCTGTGAAGATTCATCAAAAAGGTCGAGCACTCGTGGAAAGCCCTCGTTCATGATGGCGTAAGTGTTTCCTTTATTATTATTTTATATATTGTATGTGTGCAATCTTTGTTTTCTTTCACTGTCTTCTTTCCTCTGTAGTTTGTAATGGTGCTGTTCATTTTCGTCCAGTGTTTTGCTTGTATTCCTGTGTAAAGCACGTTTGGGTTTGGTTATTAAGGCAAATCTCAGATCAGGTCTTTTGAGAGGACTGTACTGTCTGCACTGTTATTTGCAAGTGATTATGTTGGGTTTGTGTGTCCAGAGATCACCAACCTATCAGCATGGGTTGCTGTGGTAATGGTGTAGGAGTCAGTTGCCATGCAGGTGAGGCGGATTTCAAATGTGGAAGCAAGAGATGGAGGTGCATCATCTTGCCCTCCAAACAATCATTCTGTCATGTCACAGTTCAGAGCTCTTAAGTTGCATCTGGCCAACTCAGCAGCTAAGAAAGCTTTGGTGTTTTTTCTGAATTGCAGCACTTCTGTTTATAGTTCATTTATTTGACATGGACGTAACAGTAGCATTGGAACAGCAACATACAATTATGCACAATGTTTTTAGTAAAACACTAATTTACATTAATTAACAGCTGTCCATGACAGGCCCTTAAAAGAGTTAAAAATAGCATAACAGGAAAAAAGGAAGAAAAAAAGAAGAAAAAGAAAAGCGAAAAAAATACAATACAGGTACAACCATGACAAAATACAACTGTGTGTTGGGTGTCAATACAAAAATATTAAGTGTGAGAAGATGATGGTTTCTCTTTTAGCCATGATTTAACAGCTGTATTAAAATCAGTATTGTTGGGCTGCAGTTTCACCTCGGTGGGTAACCACACCAAAGTGTTGCTCCTTTAACAGACAAAGCTGATTTTCTAAACAAGGTTTTACGCATTGCAATGTGACAGTTAGCGTTCGTTGATCCCAGTGTGCTGACTGTGTTGGAGTGCTGTTGTCTTGAAGTGTATTCGTGAAGCAGTGCAAGAGCATGACCATAAAGGCATTTAAAAATGAGCTTGGAATTGGTTTGGAATAGTTTATGAAGCTTTCAGAGCCCTATGTAGTCTTTTTTCCATCCATAATTTGTATTGTCTGGTTATATAGAGATATGATGGGTTTTATAGTTGATTGTCAGGCATCACATCCTGTCTAGCCCAGCCCCATCCTGTTGTTCTTTTGTTTTGGTCTGTTTCTGTCTTTGTTTTCCCTCATCACTACAGTGTGCCTGTGTCTTTCCCTGCCATATGCATTTGTTGTGGTTTTGGTCTGTGCCTGTTCCCTTGACCTGCCTCCCTGTCATCTGTGTGTTGTCTGTAGCCCTGCTCTCCCATCAACCCCGGGTGTTTCTTGTTAGTGCACTGTGTATATATACCCCGGTTGTGTGTTTGCTTGGTGTTTTGCCATGTGATGAGCCTGCTCCTTGATTCCCGGTTTGCCTCATGTATACTAGTCTTCTGTTTTCTTTCTTTAGTATTTTAGTCAGCAGTTGTATTTTCTATTTAGTCGCCGTTGTGGATTGTTTCTTCCTGTGATTTCAATAAAACAACTGGCTTTGCACATCCTGCACCACACCTCCTCTTCTCACTGACACTGTGCCACTTGTGAGCAGGAAGTGATGCAATATAATAGCTGTGAAAAATAGCATGGCCTACGTGTAGAGCTGGGCTGTGCTAAATACTAAATACTTTCTGATGAACCTTAGGCAACTTAGCTCTTTGATTTAACTTTGTTGCAAAGATTATTCAATTGTTTATCAAATTTCAGGTGTGAATTTAAAATGATACCTTATTATTTAATGTTGTCAACTTAAGTGATGACCTTACTTTTAGTTTTTGCCATTAATGTTTCACTATTGCATCGTTTACATATATAAAAAGGTTTTTTTCAGTGTTAAGTGACAAGCCATTGCACTGTATAATCATCCAGTGAGCTGTTTTGACCAGTGTAGATGACTGTATCATCAGCATATATCTGGCAGCCAACCCCCTTACTCTGGATTTGACATTGACATTGTTTATCATGTTGCCAGTGAAGCAAAAGACATCCGAAAAAAAAATCCGATTTGAGAAGCCAGAGTGTCCAGACTGAGATGCATATGTAAACAATAAATGCACCTAAACGTAAACACGTTTTGCTGTCCAGTCTGGACACAATCTGGATAAAATTCTAAATTATGCAGGATAATGATTTTTATTATATATATTTATTTTTTTGTTTACAGAGTTCTTTAATATGTGTTTTAGGACACGGTGTCGGTCCACAGGCCGAATTTCTATGCTGACCGGTTCTTGAAGTTTATGGGTGGCACCGTATTTAAAAAGATCAATCGTAAGTGCGCCTCCTTCTCTTTCACACAGGCTTTAAATTGTCAGTGTCTCAATTGCTAAAGCCCGTTTTTCTCTCTTTCATCTCCTCTCCTTCCTATCGCTGTTTCTTTGGAGTAGCTCTCCGAGGTGCTTCCTCTCGGAGGAAAAGAAGCTCCATCCAGCCTGTCAGGTCTGTATCACAGGAAGTCCTTTCAACAGTTAAGGAGGACACAAATGAAGAGAGGAAAGCACAAAGCCTGGAAAACCTGGATGACAAAGGTATTCACTTTCCCTAGAAATACATAAATCATGGAGCCTGGTGAGGTTTTGGAAAATGATAAAATAAGAGAGGCATTGTCAAACTTGTGTTAAATACTTGAGTCTGCACCCGGGACTGATTCTGGGCTGTTTAGGCTCATTATCGCTGCTTTAACACACTATGATTCCATCTGAACTGCCGAACAATTCCACAATTCCATGCGTTCCTTTTGCAAAATGGTACCTTTTTCCGTTGCAACTTTTTATTATTTTTGCTTGCATACAAACGCTCAAACGGCACAGAACAGAGCTTTGCCCACCATACTTTGCCCGGCATCATGAAGCCTAAAAAGGAAAGTGACAAAATGCCATGCAACCACCTGTGCAGTGCTGAGGACAGATAGCTTCCACATGTACAGCCTATTGATTTCATGAGGACCAGAGATCGGTTCTCTGGACAGCTCACAGGCTCAAAGACAGCTTTCACACTTGACCAAGTCTACTAATTCACAGGGCAAGCAGTCCTGGGTCTGGGAAAAATTGTAATGTGAAAACGCCCTAAGGGTTCTGGAACTGTTAAATCACCTGGATCTAATCCCATTTGGATGGGGCCAGTTATGTTGACATGTCCATGACCTCATTTAACTCCATGTGGTTAGACCTGTGTTCCTGCAAACGTTCATTCCAGCCTGTATCTGATATTACGTCACACCTCCTTACCTAACAGTAATGCATCTGACTGAACTTGTAAAGGACTTCTAAATAAGTTCATTAGCTGGAGCAGGTGTGGCAGAATGTGGATAACTGTAGGCTCTGCAGGAATATCTCTAGGACCTGTGTTGCTGACCAGTGGTTAAAAGGAAGGGTTTAGTGAAACATCCAGTCTTCACAATCACCCCTCTCAAAAGACAGAAAGTTTGCTTTCTAATTTCAGTGCTGGAGCTATGAGGCTAATGTGTAATGTATGAGGCTAATGAATGGAAGTCTATGGATATTTTTCCACTGCAGAACTCAGAACCATTTGAAGCACAATTATTTGTCTTACTGGTCATTTTATGCAGCTCCACAGTATCTGATTAATTGCTAATTAGCTTAACTAATTCACTGAAATGCTGTACTGGTGTCATGAGTAATGTCATGAATGAACTAATAGAAAAGTCATGGAGGTCCAGCAGCTGATTCACATTTACCATCTCAAAGCATGATTATATATTTTGCCTTCCTCGTTTCATGTCTCTCCATGACAGATTTGGGTTCCTCTCAGAAACCTGATGTTATTCCAAGCTCTACCAATCTGAATGCGACCGTATCAGCTGCTACCATGTCCTCAGTTTCCTCTTTAGATGACGTCAAGCTTGAGCAGGAGGAGGATGTAGACAGCGGGTATTTATCAACAGCCACTTTCTCACTTTTACACTCAACTGAGTTTAGAGTAATAACAGTGACTGCTTATTGATACTTCACAAGTAACTCACTAACATAACCCCATCAATCTCATCTCTTTTTCCTTTTAACAAAACAAACCTGTGGCTCAACAGAGATCATCGCCGGACCTCCAGCTCTACCCTGGCTCTAGAAGACAGTGCCCAACCGAGCACATCCCCCAAGAGCAACCCGCCTGATTCAGAGCTTGATGTTTACTTGGTGAGCGCATGCAAAAAACCAAAAACTCTGAAATGTACAGTTTTCTCCTCTAATGTATCTAATGATGGATAATCCTGTTTATGTAGTGTCTTACTCTGCACAACATGATTATCTCTAAAAATAAACACCAGTCTAACACAATTCTGTAGTTCATGGCTATGTGAGGCACTTTTGTCCAAATAAAAAACTAAAGAGGTAAACTTGGTATTGATCCACTGCATTTGACGTACTGTGTAAATCTGACTTTTTGCCAAACCACTGCTTAAAAGGGAGCTCCACTGTTGCTTTCAAAAATGCTACAGAATTAAAGGTTGTAGATAAACACAGAGTCATTCAGAGTGGTTTGGTGTGAAACGCTCTGTTCTAGAGAAACTTGCCAAATCAGAATTGTTTACAGTGGTGGTGATAGGAACCAGACATCCACCTCTAAAAGCTCCCTTGCGTAAAGTTACATGAAATGGTTATGAATACACTGGCTGGTATCTGAGACATTGTTTTTGTACAGTTATGTGATAAAATGGTCTAAAAACATTTTTCATTAATTTATGTAAATACATTCATGGCGGAGGGATACATGCAGGACGTTGTTAAAAAAAAGAAGTCCCCAAATAAAATGTATTTCAGATTTTACCATCATCAATGTTCCATATAAAACTCAGAAGACACGCGTAGGTTCACTGGTGGTTTGATAGTAGATAAAATGGCTATATTTGTGCTATAGATATGGTGACCCCTGGTTCCCATCACCCATCACTGTAAAGACATCTGAAATAGGGATTCACTGAAATGAACATTTATTGCCGAAGGCCAAATACAGAACACGTTTTTTCACACTTTTATTAATTTTGCCACTTTTTCACCATTGCATAAATTTTTGTCTTGATTTTCAGAGAAAAAGCTATTACTAAAAAGCAGATTAAACATACTTATACAACACTGAACATTTTAACATCCCAGCAGACGTACCAACAACGCACAATATGGCTTAAATATATCAGCAATAAAAAAAATCCCAGCCGACATGTCTGCTGCATTCACAGAGAGCGCCTCCCTCCACGCTGGTCACGATTTTATCATGATGTTGTAAATTTAGGGTTTAAGTTTCTTTACAGAGGATGCAGGCATGAGAGAGAACAGCATGGTGTGCATTAGAGTGAGTGAGCACTGAGAAGCTGCTGTCTGTCTGCCTCACTGTAGCAGCCCTGTTCTGTTCTGCACTTTTTCTGGATTTCCGTTTGGCTCGAATGCTTGAAGCTGAATAAAAGCTGGGAAAGGTCAGTGGTGTGACTCGCAGTGGAAAAACAATGCGTTAAAGTGGGCGTTAGCCTAGAGCAGATGACGCTCTATTTCCCATCTACATCCGAGAACTAGAAAAAGGTAACGGCGCCATTAAAAACTGCTTCGGAGATATCAGTTTGCTTCATCTTAAGATACTCATGCAGCTGCTTAGACAAGCCCCTGAAGTCTGAAAATTTATTTTGACCATTTTTGACATGCTCAGCCAGTCCTAACGAGTCTGTTATGTTATGTCTTATATTATGATGTGTTAATGAAGTGGAAGGGTGTCCAGAATTGTGCACATGCCAGTATTACTAGTTTATTGTTCTTTCCTCCCTAAAAATAAATATTAACTAGTTTTGCATTAACATTCGTTTCACTTTTTAAAAAATCTGCAAAATATGTAATTTGGCCAGGAGCGACTAAACTGTCATTTGATGTTGTGTGGTTTATGGATAAACCTTAATATTTTTTTTTACTTAATTTACAATGTGGAAGGTTTCAAATCTGTTTGACAGACCGTGTTTGTGCCACTATCCACATTTTTCCACAGTGCCTGTTCCTTCTGACATAGAAATGCTAACCTAATGTTTCATCTTTCTCTTCCAGTGATAAGTAAACTCTGCTGAAATGGACCTTCTAGCTGAAACGTCCCCAAGTTGATGAAGCAGAAGATGGACCTACAATCGGTTATCTGTATTCTGTCCTGATTAGCAAGAGAGTACTTGCTAAAAATGCTAATGAGGCTAAAAACCAGTGAATGGGATCATGCTAACCTATCGTTGTTACACTTCATTAGCATTTTTATGTGAAGGATTCCTTTAGGTCATTGCACTCGGACAGTGTCGATGCTGGCTATTGATCGTCTCTGAGGGTCACCGAAGGACACATTGCACATCATGTGTGATTTTCCTCGCTCCTTATTGCTGCTAATACACATAAGGCCGAGCACGCCTAACGTTTTAAACGGCAGAGTGATTTTCACGCTGTAGGGTTGTACAGCTTTCTACTGTTTTGACATTAAAGTGTACATTTTACATGTGAAATGTTACTCAGTCTCGGCCTGGGACCCCATTACAGCACCATAGTTGTGTGTTCTTTCTCCTCTAACACACCTAAGGCAACTCCCGGAGAGTAACACTTTAAATCAGGTGTGTTACAGAAGAGGAAATACTGCAGTATCAGGACTGAATATGAAGTTAAAGGGGAATTTCTCCGCATAATTAAATAGATTTTAACATGTAAAGAGTCATTCAGAGTGGCTTCATGTGAACAGCTCAAAAAGTGGTGGTGATGGGAACCAGGTGTCCACCTCTATAAGCTCCCACACAAAGTTATTACACAGGATGGTTATGAATGTTGTCTGGCATCTGGGAAATGGTTTTGTAATAGCCTGAAAGTCATTTTTCAACTCATCTTGTTGTGGAGAGGTACATACAGGGTGTTCTAAGGTGAAGGGAACTCTTATGTTTTCAGATTTAGCACTATTTTACTTTTATCGTTTAGGTGTAATTGGTTGGATAGCAATTAAAAAAGAAACTACATCTGCACTGGTAACATGTCTGGTTCCTGTCACCACCACTGCCAAGAAAATCTGATCTGGTTTCTCTGCAGTTAAGCATTTCAAATCAGTCCACTTTGTTTAGAGTTATTTAGACATTTTGGTGGAATTCCTCTTTTAAGGTCCATTTAAACACAATTGCAAGAGCACTTTTTGCTGTCAGTTCTATTCATTCCTTTAAAAAAGTGTTATACTTGGTTTGGAGATCGCACATATCTGAATGGGTCACGTGGCCACTGTTTGTTATGTCTTAGAAATATCTTCAAATTTCTTCGATGCTCACAGTTTTAAGATCTGCTAGCCTAAGTGCCAAAATTCTCCAGTCGTTTGATAAGAATGAATCTGAATGCACAAATCCAGAGTTTTATTTTAGACTATTAGTGGTGTGGAAAGGCTTTTTCCTCATGGGTCCTGATATTAAAGATCTTATTTTGATTACCTATGTGAGTAATATATTTTATGAGTGTTTATGTGTATTTATAGAAAACTGTATTGTGCTATTAAAAGCTGCATCTGTTTAGAAAATGTGTCCTGTATTTACTGAGATCATGCATGCACACCAACTTAACTGAGCACTAAAGCCATGTAATCAAAGCTGTTCCTAATCCCAGTTTTTAGCCCAGAAATATGCAGACATTTGTGCACAGGCCTGATTTAACACGTTAGCAGCTTATCAAGACCTTAATAGGCTGAATTTGTGAGAGAAGCCAGTGAGCTTTATTAGAGGTTCTCCACTAGGGGGCATGATTTTGCAAGTTATTTAAAGGGGAACTCCGCCAGTTTTTTTGGTGGAAGTTAAAACGTCCACTTCTAAAAGCTCCCTTACAGAAAGTTACACTGCCTGATGTCTGACACATTGTTATGTGATAAGGCCATCGCTTAAATTGTACTTTAATCCATTAAAGGTGGAGGGATACATGCAGGGTGTTGTGGGGCAAAATGAAAACTTTGGAAAAGGAAGCTTTAACTAAGTTTTATGACTATTTTTCCATCATCAGCCTTCCATATACAGTATAAACTCAGAATACACGTGTAGGTCCTGGTGGTTTTGATAGTAATAAAATGTCTATATTTGTGTTGTAGACATGGTGACCTCTGGTTCCCATCACCACCACTGTAAATAGCATTTGAACCATCTCATACCAAACCACTCTGAATGACTTAACAGCTTAACCTGAAATGTTGACAATTCGGTTGAATTTCCCTTTAAGTGGCTCGGGAATTTTCAGGACGGAAGTGGACTACAAAAGAGCCAGGTGGGAGGCAGCACCCTGGTCCAGGGGGGTTGCTATTTTGAAAACTCCCAGCAGTTTCGGAAATGTTAGGTTTAACGGTTCAACAGTTTAGATCTAAATGTCTTGTTTTAATATTTTATTAAGCCATTAAATCTATTTACATTTAAGGGCTTCCGTTTTAATGTTATTTACCCGTCTATCGAAACTCACGCTGAAACCGGAGTCACGTGACTCGTCGTCGACGACTCACCTGCAACGCAAAGATACGCCCACACCTGGAAGATTCAGGAAATCTGGGATTGTGTGCAAAACCGAGGCGTTTTAATCGTTCCTGTCAAACTTCGCTCAGTTGTTGGATTGTATATCTGGGTTAATTACAGGATTTATAACCAGACCAACATCTTCAAGGTAGGCTAAGCTCTTTAATGCCTTGTGTTTTCGCGCTGTTTTCCTGGTGTCTGACTTGGTTTCGGTTCTCCATTGTTCTTAAAATTCTTGTAGTTGTTGTGCAAGGTGTACTTAGATTTCAATATCTGACCTTCAGACGGAGCTTGAACCTGTTTACCTGTTTGGGTTGCAAAGCAAACTGGGACACGGCCTACTACCTTAGCGTCCTATTCGAATTCTTGAGTCCACCTTAAATAGAGCAGTATATATCTGACACCAAAACTAGCGTCTCCGTGTAAGCGCAGCGCTGTTTAAGGTGGACCTTAGAGTTAGACTAGGAAGCAGGTCTTCTGGAGCTGTAGGTTAGCATGCGTGGCCTACAGGTTGTTCGTGGTTGAATAACTGCAGCAGTTAAGGCATTCGCGTGTTACAGATCCACATAACAAAGGCATACACATAAAATAAGAGAGTTAAGATAAGACTAGCCTGTATGAACACGCTCGTGGCTGGTCGTTGCCTCTGGCTGAAAGCTGAAAGCTGATATCCTGCCTCACCCAGCCACTGCTAAACAATGTGATGCAGCTAGAAAGGGCATATAAAGCACTTTTAATACTGAGTCTAAGACACATTATACATATTAATTTGAAATAACTACACAATTTAGTTGCCTCTTTTTCTAGAATTTCACAGTTATACACTGTCAGAGAAAAGTTGCTGCACAGATTTTTGTCCCCTCAGGGTACAGTAATGCTTTTAAAGGGAGCTCCACTGAGATTTCAAAAGTTTGAAGTATAATGCAGTTTGAGATGTAAACAGATTTGATTCAGAGTGGTTTGGTGTTAAATTGGTCTGATGTTTTTTACATGGCGGTGGTGATAACCAGGGATCACCAACACAAATATAGACATTTTATTTACAATCAAAACCACCACTGAACCTACACAGTGAATCGATTTAAATGTGTCGGACATCAGGCAGAGTATTAATAACATCAGGGAATGTATTAACTTTAATAATAGCCTTTAGAGGTGGTCATCTGGTACCTATCACCACCACTGTGCACAATTCTGACTTTCTCTAGAACAGAGTGTCATAACTTTTTAATAAAGCTTAAGAACCTGAAGATGAGACAGAAGTTTAATTTTCACAGAGTATTCATAACCATTTAATGTAATAACTGAGAGGGAGCTTTTAGACGTTGATGTCTGGTTCCCATCACTACCACTGTGAATAATTCTGACTCAGTAAGTTTCTGCTGAAGAGAATTTTAGTTATACAGGTATTTTTTAAAACTTGGTGGAGTTCCCCTTTAAGTGAGCAGAGTAAGATCTCTTAAAGGTGATCTTTGTTGACATGAAAAGCATTTTCCTGCTTTCAATTTTTTCCCTATCTGTGATCCGTATTTATATATAGAATGTTTGTGTTCTTTTAGGTCCCAAAAACGGTCATGACACTGCTATCTGTCATTTTTAGATGCCTTAGAACTGAACAGGCTGTTTTTGTGATGTTTAGACTACAGGGTGGCAATATTCAAAAAATATTATATCACAATACTTCAGGGCCTTTTCATGATACGTGATATGCGTCATAATATTACATTTTTCTGTGTTTTGATAAGTAGGAACAGAAAAAACAGAACCTGTAGTGTTGCATATAAAATACTATATCTAATAATAATAGTAATAAACCTGGAGCTACAAGGATTATTCAATGATTTAGAAACTGCACTGCACTAAACACAATTAAACAGGCTAATTATGCTCACTTTGTAATGAAGCACAGTCGTTCCATGTTCTTTAAATACTGACGTTCTTCACATTGTACTCAGAAAAGTGCACTTATTTTGCACATATTTATTACAGTAGAGCTAAAATCTCATCATATTTCCCAGTCCTGCTCAGAATGATATGTATGTAAATGACTTCTCATTTACATGTCTCAAAAAAAATCTACAAAAGCACAGAGCAGTTCAGGCTGAAACTACTGTTGGCTGAATAGGAAGATGTATGTGAAGGAGTTCTCTTGACATCACAGAAACCGCAAACTCAACACTAGCAGCATGATTTCCATATATGGACCATATGAACTGACCAGGAAATGGGATGTTTTGAAACTGTAACAATTAAAAGTGGGCGGTAATACTGCCAAGCTTCATGATACACAGTATGTCACAATATTTATTTTTTTAGAACTCTGAAAAAAGAGCCAGCAGTGCTACAGTTTAAATCTAATTTTAATTCAGGTTTTTGTTCATACTGTGCTGCACTAAATCCAGTTAAACAGTAATTTTGCTGTATAACGAAACATGCAGCTGGTCAGTGTTCTACAAGTACTGTTCATATACGCCATATGTCCAGAAAAGTGTATTGTAGACTTGAGTGCAGACATGATTTATCATGATAATAATCTGTATTTAACATATAACATTTACATACCACATACTCCTACAACCTTTTTTATTTATTTATTATTTTTTTTATTAGAATTATAGCCATAGGCCTTTTAAATGTACAGCTTTAAATCTATCCTAGACCCAGACCATGCTTAGAATTATGCTAAAAATATTCCACTTTCATTTCTTATTTGGATTTCCAATTTTCAGTGCAGTTTAGTCCAAGAATAATCCATATCTGGAAAAACGGACCAATACGTTTTATGCAAGGAGACTGTAATCATACAGATGTGACTTTTCAAATTCACATAACGGCGTTAATCCACAGGAGAGGAGGATGGTGGTTTTACACGAAGGATGAACGAAGGGTTTGTATTCCTTTGCATCCTGAAGTTGACCCCTTGGCTCATATGTCCTCAGATTTGTCAATGAATTTGACTCTGGATTTTATGACGATTGTTGCCGTGTAGTTTTTCCCACCAAGCCCTTAATTTTTTGTGCAGACCTGCTGCCAGTTATGTCTGATACACGCCTGTTTGGTGTGATTTACGGATAAACCTGGGAACGTTCAGGACTTTTAAGCATTTGTACTGTAATCCACTGAAAACACACCCAGACATACTCATTCTCTATCCCTGAGAACACCCTGCTGTGGGTTTAACAAGCAACATGTTGTGACTTTATCCACCTTTATCCATAGTTTTCTTTTATCCATAGTTTTCTTTTATCCATAGTTGTCCTTTATCCATAGTTTTCTTTTATCCATAGTTGTCCTTTATCCATAGTTTTCTTTTATCCATAGTTGTCCTTTATCCATAGTTTTCCTTTCTAAGCAGTCTTACATTTTAAAATATTGCATTGCTGTGTTTTTTTTTCCATTGTTTGCATTAGTTTTGTTGATTCTGCATTGTTGTCTAACAAGTAGACTGCTGCAGGTGATGAGTGACATGTGTTTTTAGCTTGTTGTTAAGCTCATGCATCTGGCGAATGGAGATGATGCATATGTGCATTGCATAACATAAACTAATATACCGCATGAACCGTGCACATGGTGGAGGCATCAGACCTATGATACAATAAACCTGCTTACATAAAGGCATTAAAGGCCCTCGGCAGAAGATGCAACACAAGCATCGGGATGTTAATACACACTGCTGTTAACATATCTCACACGTGTGTGATGATTAAACCAGTTTGAATGGACTTATGCCGACGTTTGGTGTTTGAGGTCACTTTCCGGTAGTCTAGGCCTGTTAAAGTCATGTTTTGTGGTTGTTTATGATATTACTAGATTTCTGCTTCTAATGCACTGGAGTTTGATTTCCCCCTTTTGAGAACATTGCGCATCATCTGACATAAGATTGTGGATATTTTGGGCTTCTGGTTACCAAAAAAAAAAGCCTCTTCTGCTGAAAGCTGAGTTTATAGCATTTTGAGAGAGATTCAATCACCTCAATATTACAAGCTCTGCTGAGCAGTCTTGCATGCATAGCACGCGATTACAGTTATTGCAGACTTTATTAAAAGGACTGTCGATGTTTGTTGTGGAACACAGGTTAGGCAGAAATGTAAAATGTTGCATAAAGACATTTTCATTACACCCAATACGAATAATGATATTTGGTTTTTGGGTTGGAATGTTTGCATTAGGGCTTCATCTCTCGATGATTTTACAGATAATTCTGTCAGTTAATGGAGCAATCAGATAAAAAAGTACCTGTGCTTTATTAAAGAGCAATAGAAATATATATGTAAAAGATAGTAGGGCAGCTCTTTTTAAATGAGCAACAAATTGGTTTCCTTTTCAGCATTTTTATTGCTTAAATTGCAGATAATAATAATATCTGTCGAAAGCAAGCCCATTAGTGCATTTAAGATTCGAGATTAGAGGTTTATTGCCATGTGCACAGTAAAGCAGGTGCTTACACAGTACAATCAAAATTATTACTATTCCATTTCAAAAAACAGAAAAAATACGAGCAAAAATAAGTAAACTAGACTAAAAGTGAAACACACCATATCAGTATTGTACAGCATTTACCAAACAAAGAGCAGCAATCATGAAGTGCATTGTGCGTTATTGCAAATCATAATAGATTAACAGGTTTAAGTTCCACATTACATTCTGGGGTTTAAAGAAGACGTTTTCTGAAATAAAACAACAAACAAACAAATAAATTTAAAATAATAAATCACTTTATAAAAGTGTGTGTGTGTGTGTGTGTGTGTGTGTATATTGTTATGAACATAAAAATTGTGTTCTATGCTAAAACAGTGGAAACTAGTAAATAAAGCTGACAGGTTGATGGACTTGAATACTGTGGCTGATTTTGTCTGCTCAGCATGAAGGCACCATGTTATTCGTTCAGAGTGAGTTGAGTATTAATTTATGTAAGAATTACTGCATTTTTTTTTTACGTCCCTTTAAAAGCTCAACATTTAATTTTCTGTTATAACATTTGTACAGTTTTACGTACCAAAAGCAGGTCAGTTGTACATGATCACTTCCAGTATCTCTTTATCCTTTTACCTGTTTTTGTTGTTGTGCCTAGAAGACTAATACAGTATAGTAAGAGCTTGGCGATACGATGCACATCATTATACCGGGTCACAGTTGAATATATTGGTATATTATGATACTGTAAGCAATGTGATATATTGCATTCTGTTGCTCAGCTACTGCTGCTGCTCTTACTACACTGCTCCTCGTGCTGCTGGTACTACTTCTGCTACTAGACTGCTGTTACTGCTTCAGCTACTACTCCTGCTGCTGCTACTGCTACTACTACACTGCTGCTCGTGCTGCTGCTGCTACTACTACTAGTACTACTACTACTACTACTACACTGCTGTTACTGCTTCAGCCTCTACTACTGCTGCTGCTACTACTACTACTACACTGCCGCTACTGCTTCAGCTACTACTACTGCTAATACTACTACTGCTACTACTACACTGCTGTTACTGCTTCAGCTACTACTACTGCTGCTACTACTACTACACTGCTGCTACTGCTTCAGCTACTACTACTGCTAATACTACTACTACTACACTGCTGTTACTGCTTCAGCTACTATTACTGCTACTACTACTACTACACTGCTGGTACTGCTTCAGCTACTACTACTGCTAATACTACTACTACTACTACTACTACTACACTGCTGTTATTGCTTCAGCTACTATTACTGCTGCTGCTACTACTACACTGCTGCTCCTGCTTCAGCTACTACTACTGCTGCTGCTACTACTACACTGCTGCTATTGCTTCAGCTACTACTACTGCTACTACTACTGCTCCTGCTTCTACTACACAGCTGCTCCTGCTTCTGTTTCTTCTGCTGCTACTACTACAACACTGCTGCTACTGCTTCAGCTACTACTATTGCTGCTTCTGCTAATACTATGCTGCTGCTCCTGCTACTACTACTGCTACTACAATTACTACTACTACTACTGCTGCTACACTGCTGTTACTGCTTCAGCTACTATTACTGCTGCTACTACTACTACAGTGCTGCTAGTGCTTCAGCTACTACTGCTGCTGCTACTACTACTACACTGCTGCTACTGCTTCAGCTACTACTACTGCTCCTGCTTCTACTACACTACTGCTGCTGCTACTGCTTCTGTTTCTACTGCTACTACTACTACACTGCTGCTACTGGTTCGGCTACTACTACTGCTGCTACTACTACTACACTGCTGCTACTGCTTCAGCTACTGCTGCTGCTGCTGCTACTACTACACTGCTGCTCCTGTTTCCGCTAATACTGCCACTACTACTGCACTGCAGTTACTGCTTCAGCTACTATTTCTGTTGCTACTACTACTACACTGCTGCTACTGCTTCAGCTACTGCTGCTGCTGCTACTACTACACTGCTGCTGCTACTACTACACTGCTGCTCCTGCTTCCGCTACTGCTGCTACTACCACTGCTGCTACTATTACTACTGCTGCTGCTGCTCCTGCTTCAACTACTACTACTCCTGCTTATGATTCAACTATTACTGCTGCTGCTACTACTACCTCTGCTACTGCTACTACTACACTGCTGCTGCTGCTACTACTGTTACCGCTGCTGCTGCTGCTTCAACTACTGCTGCTGCTTCAACTACTACTACTACTGTTATTACTACTACTACTACTACTACTACTACTACTACTACTACTACTATACTGCTGCTAATTATTATTATAGTTAACACTCTCCGGTTTTCCTGCTCTGCTTTCTAGAGAGCTGTTCTGTCATTCCTTAGACGAATTACATTACTTTGTGCATTTCCCAACAGAGATTGCACTTGTTACCTAACAGGGGTAAATTGGGGGCTGGGGGGTGTAGGGGGGGTTGTCGTTTATGAGGGCTTTGCATCTTTTGGGGTCTGGTGTAGTACCACAGGGATTTCTGTCCTGTCGCTCTTTGACAGTGCAATCTCCTGCTCTCATGGCCTTCCCTGGCCAGAGCTGTAATCCAGACGTGCAAGCTGCCGGACTATAATTTCATCTGCCCGCACGCGCATTGCCCGGACGCTTGGCCTGCTTACTCAATGTGTCCCTGTGCCACGGGACAGAGCAGCATGCAGGCACAGGAGGGGGGGTCAGGGTGTAAAACAGCCCCCAGGGCAGCGCAACGGTTGGCCAGCAGGCTGAGTGGTTACATTTTTAGAGGGGGCTGTGGGCGGTTTTGACAGAACGTGTGTGTGTGTGTGTGTGTGTGTGTGTGTGTGTGTGTGTGTGAATATGTGTTTTCCTCTTTTTACGGAGAGGAGGAGCATGCTAATGGTCGCAGGGCTAAGCTTACAGCAAGGGGATTACAGAAGCGTGGGGTGGGGGTGCGTACATGATCTGTCAGAGCTTAGTGCCACAATTATCCCCCCTCCCAGCAGCGTTTTCATTAGTGTAATGTTCAGAGAGCTCCAGAATTATGTAAGAGTGACGTGCCATCAGCCTGCCCAACGTGGTGCCTCTGTGTGTTTTCTCTCTCACGCGCGTGCTCTCTCTCTCGCTCACGCTCTCTTTTTTCCCCCCTTCTCTGATTCCACGAGGAGAACAAAATGGGCATCTGTCAGACTCTGGAGAGCGGGCAAGAGAGAGACAAAGAGAAAGCGAGTGCCCGTCACTGAAAGAGGCTGAACGAGTGGCATTTTGCTCAGGATGGCTCCAGAAACATGTGACGGTGGCGGACAGGGTGCCGGGTCATCTGTAACATGTTGTCGGTGATGTGATCTACTGTAATGTGTAGTTCACCTGTTCTGGTCGGGTGAGGGGAGAAGCGTGACTGAGTGCGTGCGGTGCTGAAGGAGCAAGTAAGAGAGCGAAATTTGAACATGAAGTACAAGAAGTTTATCACCATCATGCAAGCTGCCATCGGGATCGCGCCCCTCAACAAAAGAGAGCTGCTGCCCCCTGGCAGGAAGCTGTGGAGGCCCTCTGGGTGAGTGAGGAAGATGTGTTGATGAATATTTGTCATTTCTTGTTAAAACACACTTCCTAAGTGGTCCTTGGCTTAGAGGTAGGGCTGAACAAATTGTGACCAATATCGCGAATGCGTTTTAAATGCAATGTGAAGCTCCGGGCCTTTTTTTTTTTTTTTTTGTCACTAGAAAACCAGCACATGCGCTTTTTAGACCTGGGGCTTGAACACTAAGTGCAGTGCACCAGTAGGGCTGAACAGTTCATCATTTTGTATTGAAATTGCAACTTATGCATTTTTGTAATCGTGAGTCATTTTAATAATGCCCTATGTGATTCAGGTTGTAAGAGAAGGAAATGTAGCTTAATATTGTGTGAACAGCCAGTGTGGTACACTACATTCAAGTCTCTGAAAAAAAATATGTGGTGTACTAATTTAATGTGTAGAAAATAATAGCACTTCAATCACAAACGCGTCAGAAAAATTGCAGCTGTATATTTTCCGCAACACGTTCAGCCCTATTAGTGCCAGGCTGACAGCTCTGGAGTTGTTAGGTTAAAGGCAGTGTTCAATACATGTATGAAGTAATTGAAATTGTGTCCATTATGATTCAAAAATTGCAATCTTTCAGCTATTGTTGGATTTAAGGGGCTAGGAAGAACCTTTAGTTTGAATAGAACCTGTTAGATTTTTTTGGAGGTTGTTTTAAATCCTTCACCCACACACTCATTGGCAGAAATGCTTTATCAGAACCATCTATTTAAAGGTTCATTATGGAACCAAAGGAGGCTGTTTTATTACACCGCTCCATTTACTAGTGTTTGACACTTAGTCCTACTTAATGTTTCGTTATTTTTTCGACTGAGGAACATATTTCACAAAACAGTTAGCCACTTAACAAGCAGATGAATGTAAGGGATGTGCCTAATGGTTGTGCCCTCAGTTTGAGCTTAAAGGAGAACTCCAATTCAAGGTTTTTAAACTTTTTGCATAATTCAGTTATTGGGACATGAACAAAGTCCAGTTTGATATGAAATGAACTGTTCTAAAGAAACTCAAGCAACACTGATTTCTTTGTGGTGATACTAGAAACCAGGAGTCGTTATTGTGTTTACAAAATATCTGATGGTGATCTTAGAATGGTAAATGCAAATCCAAAAAAATAGTCTTACCTGTACCTCACAACTGTCATAAAACAGCACAGGTTTGGATTCTTAAGGAATTCCAAGTTTGGAACTGTGCATTTTACGTCAAACCATTCTGAATGACTTTGTTGATATCATAATAATTACATCATGCAGAAATTTTGAAGTTTAACCAAGTTAAAAAATCCTTTTGAAGGCTGATCTGAGAAGGAGCTTGGGTGCTTTGGTGAGAACAACACAAGCATTAAGCAGGAGCGTCTTCTACAGGGGTGTGTTCCAACGCCAGTGCACATTCTCTCTTTTTGCCCTCACCTTATTCACCTGTTCATCAGATGAAGTTCATCTTACAGACATTCTAACAAACTAACAGTGTTAGTGTTATTGTGGATCTTGGAGTGCCAATAGCGCCAAGAACGTTTAATCTCTGTTAATATATTACCTCAGTTGTTAGCATTAGCTAGTGCTAAATGCTAAGAACTATCTAGAACATTTCAATTTTGTTAATATAGTACCTCAGTTGTTGGCACTAGTGCTAAACAACAAGAACTAAAATCTAGAACATTACTTCTCTGTTAATATATTACCTCAGCTGTTAGAGTTTGCTAGTGATAAATTGCAGGAATTTTGTAGAACATCTACATTAATATATTACCTTAGCTGTTAGCGTTAGAGAGTGCTAAATGTCAACAACTATTTAGAGCATAACATCTCCATTAATATATTCCCTCATGTGTTAGCATTAGCAGGGCGAAACAGCCAAAGGAACATTATCTGCTCAGCTGCAGCCACAATAGTGCAATTCCCTTGATTAGCTGTTAGCTTTCACACAACGTTAGTGGCTCTGGCTGCAGGAAAAAAGTGGCATCCCTTCAGGAATGTAGATCTGAAGCTATGAGTGGAGCTCCTCGATGGGGGCAGTATTATTATAATGTGCCCCCACTTGACATAAGAAGGGGAGCCAAATCTGAACAGCTTGTTGAATCCCATTCTGACCCACAACAATCTCACTGGGTTGTTTTTTTTTTGCACAGTGTGTAGGTTGGTAGGAGCTCCGGATACTCAAATGTATGAACACAGGTTTTGCATAATATATCCCCATTAAAGGGCTGATTGGTCAAGTTGCTTCCATTATTCAATTATTTATTATTCACATGTGTTATCTTAAGTTATACTAACAGCCGTGGAACACAGCTGCAATCATCTTGAGTAATTGCAGTTATTCTCCTCATGAAATAATTGTTATAGGCCTGTTAGTGCTTTCAAATAAAGTGGCCAGTATATGCATGGTGTTTAAAAACACCAGAAATGCTGTTGGGCCTGATGCACAGTGACCTACCACTGGAACACTGAAAAGAATAGAGTATCTCTGTGGTTCCTTTACATCGTTGGACAAGCTGATGGGCTACGGTTAGTCATTTACCTCTAGAGGTGTAGGTGTAGTAGGTAGTCTGTATTTTCCATGCTGTGTACCTTCACCAACAAAGTGAATTCTGATTGGATCAGGAGTTCATGGATCAGGAATTCTGTTGAGATGTTTTAGAAATGCATTATGTCACCCGAGCCCTTCCAAAGACCAAAGTACCCGACATAAAGACATGACTCATGTTGCTGTTCATCAGCACTGCAGTGAGGTGTGTTAAATATCCTGTTAATGGGACTGAGGAAGTGTGATCACGCTGTAATGACTCCAGAATGTCCAGCTTTTTGTTTTCAGTGGTGACTCGTTCATTGGTCAGCGTGGACTCATAACCCTTCAGAACAGTTTGTGTGGTGTTCCCTGAGTGTGTGCTGAACATGTGGTTAAAGGTCACTGGTTGGTCTCTGCTTTTATATTCTGTGCTTTTAATATACGTCCCGTAATGCAGGACTTGACCAAGAGTGCGCATGACTGGTGTTGGGTAAACAAATGCTCTGTACAGTTTAACCTACAGCTCTGTGCTCAGATGTTACTCTGCCCAAAAAGAGAAGAAGAAACAAATTTTAATGTAAAGAGGAATTCCACCTCCAAATATCAGTGTAAATCGATTGTTCAGAGTCACCATGTCTACAACACAAATATAGACATTTTATTTAGTATCCAAACCACCACTGAACCTACATGTGTATGGAATGCTGGTGATGGTAAGATGGTGGAAACTCTGACAATAAGAAGTTTTTTTTGGTGACTATTTTGCCTTTCAACACCCTGCAAGCATGGACTATGAATGCAGTGCCCCAGGCGGCCAGTAAGTTGTCACAGTATATCAGTGTTTGGTTCTTCTGATTGGTCTAACTCATCTTTGTTTTCAGAGATACTGTGATATTACCTAGAAGGCCACAATGGAAACTCAATTGTTACCTAAAATACAGACTGAAAGAAAATAATTCGTTTAAAAGAAACACTATTTAGGATCGCCTTAATGTCCTCATGTGACGTGGATTAAAGAGTTAGAAAGTACTTCTATATTTAGGCCAAATTCTTATCCTCATATAATCATAAAACAGGGTCTCAGGCAGTGTGTTCGTAATCATTTCATGTAATATCTTTCTGTGAGGGAGCTTTTAGAGGTGGACATCTGGGTACCATCACCACCACTATGAACAATTCTGATTCTGATTCTCTTGCACTCTGAATTAGGAAGATAATGTAGAAATTGCTGGAATAACCCTTTAAATGGGAACTCTGTATAATTAATTGTTAAGGCATAAACAAAATCCTTCGGAGTGGTTTGGTGTGAAACGCTGTTCTAGAAAAACTTACTGAGTCAGATTTGTTTACAGTGGTGGTGACAGCAACCAGACGTCCACCTCTAAAAGCTCCCTCATACCAAGTTATTATATGAAATGGTTATGAATGCACTGCCTGATGGCTGACACATTATGATAGTTGTGTAATTATGTTTTTACTTAATGTATTTTGATCCATAACAGAAAAACTTGTGTGTGTTCACTGGTGGTTTTGGATAGTAAAAAAATGTCTATATTTGTGTTCCTATCATCACCGCTGTAAAGAAATCTTCCGAGTGATAGAAAATGGGTTGTATATGATTCTATATAGCACCAAAAAACTATATAGACCAATGTCAAGCTTATGACAACAGCAGAACCAGCTATATAGAACCATTTTCAAAAAGGTTCTGTATAAAACCATATATAGCACACGTTCCATTTCTACGCTCCATTTATGCTTAAGCATAAAATCAACCCTTTACTATAGAACTCTTAAAGAACCATCTTTTGTAAGAGTGTAGGTCTTTAACTGCTATGAAAAAGCCATTTAAAGAGCAGCTTTGTTTCCACCTGTGATGGTTAATAAACTTCTGATTGGCATATACAGTATTTATCCCTATTTATATAGACTACCAACAGGGTATATTGTACACTGTATGTATGTATATGGTGTTATGCATTGTAGGTTTGTTGGGTTTTGTGAAGAGTTGTCTGACATTTATTCTAATTTTCTCTTTTCCAATTACAGGGACCAGTCCGGCACAGACATATTCAAGTTTTACTTGACCAAAGAGGCTCAGTATTTGTGTCTGCGCAGACTCTCCACTCCAAACTACATAACCGTTATAAAGGTACTAACATTTTCCATATAGCACAGTATGAAGCAGCTATTCTTCTACATACTGAAGCTTCACATCCATTATCTTCTAAACTGGCGAAAAAATTTGAGCGTGTATCTTAATATGAGAGGTTGTAGGGAGAGGCCAAAGACATATTGAAAGCAATATATACCTGGAAAATGGTGAAACTGGGAATAAAACAAATGATTATCTGCTTAAATTAAAGACACCTGGATGGAACAGTAAAATATACATTCTTGTGGTCTTCATGATCTGTAATGTTTCTTCATTCCAAGTAGAATTTCCAGCTCTGGCTAACTAGAGTCACCTGGCTACCTGTCTAAACCTGCAGTGTGGAGTTCCCTTATAAGGAAAACAGTGTTTGTTCTAGCCAGCACTGTCTAACCCTGACCCCTCCCATGTAGAACTTGGGAACGTGGAACTTCTTAGAACATACAGCCTCTATGAGTATAGGAACTGTGCTATTCGACTATCGCTGCACATTGAAAGTGCGAGCTGTGAGCAGCAGCCCAGAGGCTGAACCAACACAGCAGGCTGAAATTGCACAAAAAAGGTTTTTCCAGGGTTCTGTAGGAAAGACTGCATGGTGAAAGTGGTTGCTCAGATCAATGGAAAATGTGTTGTATGTGGTTCTGTATGTGGCAGAACCATTGTTGGTGCTATATAGACCCATTTTGAAAAGGTTCTATATAAAATCATTTACAACATATTCTCCATCAGTCTAAAGAGTCGTTTCACCATGCAAGGAATCAACAGTTGGTCTTTGAGTGTTCTTGATTTATATAGAACCATTGTCTTTCCTTAAGTTTTTGAAAGTGTAGATCATCGCTAATGTCAAAGATTAAAATTAAACTTCTACTCAAATATAATTCCCTCAAAAATATTCTAGAGCATGTAAGTGTTATTACTTTGAAAACACACTGATTTGTATTTAAAGGGGAACTCCACCAATGTTTTGCATAATTCTGTGTTTATGATATGAGTCGTGTGGAGTGATTTGGTATAAAATGGTTCAGATGTTCTTTAGAGTGGCAGTAATGGGGACCAGGAGTCACCATGTCTACAACACAAATATAGACACCAGTGAAACCTACATGTCTTTTGAGCTGTATATGGAATGCTGATGATGGTAAATAATCTTAATTCTGAAAATAAGTAGTTTTATTTGGGAACTGGTTTGCCTCTCAGTGCCCGCCACGTATCCCTCTGCCATGAATGGATTAAATCAATAAATCAAAATACATTTTAAGCCAAAACTTTATCACAAAAACAACAGGCATCTTGCAGTGTATTCATAACCACGTCGTGTAATAACTTTCTGTGAGGGAGCTTTTAGAGGTGGACGTCTGGTTACTATCACTAGTCCACCACTGTGAACAACTCTGACTCGCTAAGTTTCACACCAAACCACTCTGAATGAATTTTAGCTGTTTAATTGTGTTGAATTTTTTTTAAAAATGGTGGAGTTTCCCTTTTAGTGTAGTGAATAGAGTAAATGTATTCTTTCTGACGCCTTTTCTTGAAGGGATTAATTTTGAACGGATCTGGTGTTGGGGGTTTTGATCCCACGTGGAGCCGGAAAGTTTGGAAGAGTCCATTTTACTGAATAGTCAAATGTACACAAATCTGTCATATAAGCAGCAGGAATTTGTGTTGTGATATATATTAGGCCAGAGTTAAAGGGATATAAGTGAAATATTGTTCGTTTAGAGGATATTTGGGTTGTTTTAATCAGCCGCCCCCCCTCCTCTCTGCAGTGGTGCAGTCCGGCTTTAGGCTACAGTAGGCAAACAATAGCGTGTAGTTTAGTTTATGGAGTAGTTTGGCTGTTCGTGTTGTTTAGTAACTGTAAATGAATTAATAAAGATTTACTAAAAAGTTGCTTATAAGTTCTAGCTTCCCTCCTTTTACGTGTTGTTTGTGATGCCTGTGCTTGAGGAGAGGATGCTCTTTCTGAGCAGATATGTGAGTATTATTATTATTATTATTATTATTATTATGATCCGATAACTACGTGTAATGTGGTCAGAAACTTGTTGGATGGAGGCTAGTCTATCCGACTAGCGTCAGGTTACTCTCCATCAGCCGGTCCACCTGCCAGAAGCTCCTTTAACGTCATTTCTGTCTGTTTGTTCGGCTGTTTGTTCATATCTTCGTGCTGAGTTAAATATGTCTGACCACGTGTTTCGTGTCTTTTATGTGATTTAACGAGGTTTGTGCGTTTTACAAAATAAAACGCTAAAAATAGCCTGGTTTATACTGATTGTTGGTGTTCCCAGTTCGGCCAGCAGAGGGCAGAATGACGCTGTCACATGTTCTTATCGTCTTTTACCCTCTTTAAAAACAAGATGGTTCTTTTAAGGGTCAGTAAAAGAAGTTCCATGTCGTGCCTGGATGGTTCTTTACATTGTGAAATCAGATTGGCTAAGAATGTGTTGTGTGTATATAGAACCTTTTTGAAAGTGGCCATGCATAGCAAGTTTTCGGGATCATATCACACCTGATCCAGTTACATTACCATTAACAGTTTAGGTCGCAGGAAAATCACTGAAATGTGCAGGACAGTGACGCTTTTGACCAGAGTTGAGAAACGCTGCTATATAGCACCAAAAAGTGTTCTGTTATTGTTGCATGCTTGATTTTGGTGTTTTATAGAACCACATTCTCCATCATTTTGAAAAGTAATTTCACCATGTAAAGATCCATGTAAGCATACAAATAGTTCTATATATAATCATTGTTTCTGAATAAATCCATTTCCTTTGCTCAAGAACCCTTAAAGGACATTCTTTTTAAGAAAATAGGCTGCACCCAGAACTGCATACGAGCATACTACATCGCATTTTTAAAATAGGACATGGGTTCGTTCATAGTGTAGCAGGTGTTGTGTAGTGGTATGTAGTCTTGGATGCAGCTGTAGTGTTCAGATTAAGCACATTGCAGCTTGTTGTCTTTTTAAAATGGTATTGTTTTCATCTACTCTAGCATGTTTGCAAAATAAATATAATAAAAATATCCAGAAGTATTCCCAAATTCTGACAAATGGAGTTGATTTAATCTCCATAGATAAACATCGTTAATATATCAAGTTGTCCAGGGCAATGCACAGTGTGACCCTGTGGTCACCACTGCGGGCTGTGGAGTAATGGAGCTGTGTTCTCTGGAGTGATGGAGCTCCATCCACTGCCTTTATATATATATATGTATATGTATGTATGTATGTATTTACATTACATTTACATTTATGGCATTTAGCTGACGCTCTTATCCAGAGCGACTTACAAGGTCATTCATATTACAGGTGGGCCAATGTAGTGTTAGGAGTCTTGCCCAAGGACTCTTATTGGTGTAGCACAGCATAGTTACCCAGACCCAGGAATCAAACCCCCATCTCCCACATGGGGCGGTAGCTCCCTAGAAGTTAGTGGTGTTATCCGCTGAGCCACACCAACCACATGTATGTGTGTATGTGTGTATATGTGTGTGTGTGTGTGTGTGTGTGTGTAAGTAAGATATGTGTATGTATCAACTTCATATTTACACAGGACCGATTAAACACATTTCCTGGAAATGTCCACCCATGAGCGCATTTTCTTCACTTTCTCAGGTTCCTTTAACCGAAGCCCACATGAGTGTGTTCTTACGTAATACTCAGGAGTCCAGTCTGCTCCATCTGCGGAGGTTTGATGCTTCAGTTGACTGGCACTAAGTGTCTCAACAGCTTGGGAGGAGATGGTGAAAGATTAACGTTAGAGCTGTTCCTCAGAGCTGTGCTTACTAGGACTGATATAAACATCACAGGATAAGGCACTTGATGAAATCCGTAAGGAGAGGTGTTGTCTGTGCGTGAAGCCTGTGTATGTCTCGTCAGTTACAGTTCAGGGATTACACCTGCCAACTGATCTGTCTCTCCATGTACGCTCAGGTGCGCTGTAGGCTTCTCTGAGAGTTTTGGGGGAGTGCATAAGGCAAGATGTGAATTAAGAATATATGCATGATTATTACATAACTGAATTATAATCGTATGCAAAGCGGTTTCCACATATGTCAGCTTGTTACACATCTCGCTGCGTAACTGTTGTGACCTATAAAGCCTTTCCTTGTTTCTGAAGTTTCTCTTTGCCATGCAAATTGCAGTAAGAGATAACAGCACACAGTTTCGGTCTGGGATCAGTATCATACAGTGAAAGTTATTGTCTTAGTGTGTGGCCATAGAAGATACACCATGTGGCCAAAAGTATGTGGACCATCACACCTGTATGAGCTTGTTGGACATCCCATTCCAAAACCACAGGCGTTAAAATGGATTTCCACCGTTTGAGTGCCCATTCACTTAAGAGAACATTTGTGGTCAGGCAATGATGCTGGACAAAAAGACTTTGCTTACAGTTGACATTTCAGTTCATCTGAAAGGTATTTAGTGGGTTATGGTCAGGAGTACTGAAGACCCCTCAAACCTTGTCTTTATGATGCTGGCTTTGTGCATTGGGACCCAGTCATGCTGGAAAAGGAAAGTATCTTCCTCCAAACTGCTGCACAAAGTTGGAAGTATAAAACTGTTTGTTTGAAATATCTTTGTGGTCTGTATCATTAGCATCACCCTTCACTAGAACTAAGAGGCCCAAACCCTGAAAAACCCCCAGACTATTATCCCTCCTCCACCAAACTTAAATTGCTGGCACTGTGCGTTCTGGTAGGTACAGTTCTCCTGGCATCCTATAAACCCAGATTCCTTAATCAGACTTCCAGATATATCTCTCCAGAGCACACATTTTCACTGCTCCAGAGTCCAGTGGCGGCATGTTATACCACTCCAGCCAATGCTTGGCATTGCGTATAGTAATCTTTGGCTTGTGTGCAGCTGTTCAGCCATGGAGACCCATTTCATGAAGCTCCTGATGCTCACAGTTGTGCTGATGTTCCTTCCAGAGGCAGTTTGGAGCTGTAGTGAGAGATGCAACACAGGACAGGTGTTTCTTATGTGCTTGTGCACACGGTGGCCTCACTCGGTCTACTGCTTCATTGCTGAGCTGTACACATTTCCAATTCATCATAATATCGTATGGAACTCATAGCCCTAAAGTGGAGTACATGATCAGAATATATTTAATTAATATCACATGACAACAGTGAATTATTTTGTAATTCTTCTGTTGTACCTCTGGTTTGCTAGCCAGTTATCTTCTCAGCCTCTCAAAGCCTGTACCAGCAAGCATGCGATATGGCTGTAAATGATTGGAATTGGCTGTTAAACATGGTCATTGGTGTATTCTGACCTTGAAGCAATAGTTTGGTGAAAAATATAAGCAACTGTATGTAGTTTATCCCAGATGCAATCAGTCAACAAAGACATGTTTGATGTCTAACATGATGTTTGCACAGGATCTAATGTAGTTAACAAGTAATTTGAACTTGTAGTTGAATTAAGAGAGGAAATTGTAAATTAGCTATTTGCTGAGCTTTCGCTTTAAATGTGGCCCTTCTGTTCTGCATTTTTAGAGTGCACCACTGTTTAACTTGTACTTAGTGCTGCATGTTATGGACAAACTACTGGTATTGAGAGATTACTAGGGATGTTAATAATTTACTGATAAACTGCTAGCCTACAAATGCTTGAATGTTCTTGAATGGAGGCATTCTGTTTAGAACAGTGTGAAGTCATTCCTTACAGTACAAATGGGGGAACCCGATCAATGTGAATCGGGTATATTCTAGATCAGTGTGTATGAGGGGAATAATGTAGACCATTGTGAATGAGGTGGTATATTCTAGATCAGTGTGAATAGAGGAATTTTCTAGATACGTGTAAACAGTATTCTATAACACAGTTAAATAGCTGTGTGGCAAATTGTGGTTGGGACCACACTCTGCAGGAACGTAGGTATTCAGGACCAGAGTTGGTGACCACTGGTATACCCCAAACTTGAAGCAGTACTAGTACTAGTACAAGTAATGCAAACTAGTATTTGAACTAAGAGGGGAATTGTCTAAATCTGATACTTAAAAATGGGACTTGTTAGTGTGGTTCATCTCTTGATAGTTTGATTTGTAACTTTATGGCTAAAGTCAGAAAATCTAAATGTCTGTATGTATTTTGTATATAATACTGCCTCCAGAGGCCTGTACAGTGAGCTCTGTGCATGATGGGTGCATTACTGCCTACTACTACTACTACTACTACTACTACTATTGTTATCCTTATCCTGACACTCCCATATCTTTGGAATAGCGTGTAATGTAGACTCATCAGACCCCATGACCTTTTTCCATTGTTTCAAAGTCCTCACTAACACGTGTTTTTCTTATATCCACATAACTGTTCAGTCTCAGTCCTGTGAATTCTTGTTACGTGGAAAATGCTCTTACTTTGATTATTAAAAAAGAGTTTAATCATGAGTTATACTGTCCATATTTTACCTTCACCAAGCATTTGGGAGATCTCCGTTCACAGTCATTCAGGATTCAGGATTATTCCAGCTTCTCCTTCGTTGTTGTAGATGTAGATGAAGGACAGTAATCAGACCTTTTATGAAACACAGTAAGATCTTTTCCACGAGCTGAGGATACGTCTTGGCTCATGGCTGTTTAAGGAACGAGAAATTACTCACTGCATCTGTTTGAGTTAAAAGAATTGTTGTCTGGATGTCATGGTAATATCATATTTGCCATATCGCCTACTACACACTCTCACAGTTACTGTTAAGGACTATTTTGGATATTTAATAGTGTCTAGTACCATACAGATTTGAATGACGTGTCACGGTTGGTAGATTTGAGTGGTATGAAAGTACTACAGTGTACACGCTGTATGTAAAAATGATGACTATATTTAAAAATGATGGTATGTCAAAATTATGACAGATAATGTGTCAGATTTGTGTTCCAGATCTGAACAGATGAACAGCATTCCACTCATTTATATTTTAGAGGTCTCACTGATTGATGTTGAAGCTCACGGATAGGTGAGTGAAAGGAGGGAAATCAGAGTTAGAAAAACTGAGCATTATAGCATTTCAGCCACCAGAAGGAGCTTCATGTATCGGGACCTGCACATTCTCTGCATACGTCACCGAACAGGTTCCATTTTAGCACAAGGCCACTCAACTTTGTGCTGCCCTCTAAATGGGGGGCGCTGTCATCGAAATCGGGGTGCTGTCCTCTGAATGCGGGGGACTAGCATTTAAACATTTGTGTTGTCCTCTAAATGGGGGGTGGCTGTTCTGTGAACGTGTATGCTGTCCTTTTAACGGGGCATTGTTCTCTGAGCAGGGAAGCGGTTTTCTGAATGGGGGCGCTGTCCTCTAAACAATTGTGTTGCTTTCTAAGTGGGGGTTGCTGTCCACTAAATGGGTCTCATTTTAACCTCGGTTAATTACAGTCAAGCCTGAGCTGTAACACGTTTGGGCTGCTAACCAAGCAGAAATGTACACAGATCAAAACTATAAAGCCTACATTTTCTTTCGGCTGTGTAGAATTCCCCCGAGCCACTTTTTCACAATCTGAGCCTGATGAATCTTGGCAATGTCGTCTTGGAATATGCCTGTGAAGGAAAAAACTACCGTCCACAAATACTAGTCATTCAGATTTTTTTTTTTTTCCAAACCAAGGTTTTTCAATGAAGTTGATGGTTCTCCACTCTACTTCCAGGTGTTAATAATGCACTGGTCAGTTCTGAACCCAAATCCAGTCATTTCAGCTTCTCCTTAGTTGTTTTCTTTGCTAGATGCAGGACAATAATCTGACCTTTTATGAAAGACAGTAAGGTCTTTTCCAAAAGCACAGGATATGTCTTGGCTCATGGCTGTTTAAGGACTGAGAAGCAACTTATTGCATCAGTTTGAGTTAAAAGAATTGTTGCAGCCAAAACACATCCAGTCAAAGATTCTTAAATGACTTCTTTAAAACCACATGGTATATTGTATCAATATTATATATTATTGAGCAATATTATAATGTGTTTCGTCTATATGTCTTTAAAGTATGTTAATATTGCTCACTTATGACCTTGTGTATCAAAAAACATGAAAGTGAGACACCTTTAAATTGAATTCAAATCGAACAAAGAACTTTCACTCTTGTCGCGCAGTGCTAGTTTGCAGGGCTATACTGAGCTCCTGATCTCTCAAGCCAGAATTATAATTAAAGTAACGTTCTTAATCAACTGCCAATCCACTGGCTTCTCTCTCTCTCTCTCTGTTTGTCTCTGTGTCTCTCACTCTCTGCACATCATCCCGCTTATCTGTTTGGAATTAGTCCAAAATCGCGGTGTTATCGTTATATATCTGAGCTGGAACCGGGGCCAACCAGAATCTCTTCACTGCAACCCTTTTCTACTTAACGCTGCAGTAGTGGGTGAAAGGCTTTGGGAAGAGGTGCATGTTTTTGAGTGAGAGCGTCGTCCTCTCTTGTTGCCCTCTTTTTCACACCGCTCTGTCTGCCCTGAGTGGCGGTAGACAGTGGGATTTGATCGGAATGTAGGCCAGCAGTATTACTCTTACGTCAAGAGCAGATAGATGAATTGTGTCAATGAGCGGAGAGGTCGTTTGGGCAGATTGAGGCGCCGTGCCGGTGGGACGAAAGTCATCATGAAGACGGTACTGTCGTTGCACAGAAAATGGGTCCACACGGTCAAAGCCATCCGCATCCTCCAGGGCATCGTAAGATCGCTTTCCTCCTCTCTGTTTGGCTGCGGGTGCAGTGGCTAACTGTTGATGAAAGTCTGTCTGATTTGTGGGTGGAGTTAAGTGAACTGGGAACTAACGGTTTGACATGTCCGTGTTCAGTCAAAAACTGTGGGTGATAATTTCTCTGTAGAAAGCAAAAGAACAAAAAACTTGTTGATTGTGATTGACCGTGTGGTTGTAAAACTTTGTGTATTCTCAGTATTCCTTCAAAGCTGGCAAAGATTCAGTTATTGTAGAGTCATGGCGATGGAGAAACCCCTTAACTTGGGGTATATCAGTATTTAGAGTATGTCACATATCGTTATTGACTGAGATGGGGCAGTAATGTAATGCTTTAGAAGGATTGTTTATAGTTTTGTCTTGATATGATGGTTCAGAGTGATGCTCATCAGGTGTATGAGTAATATGCTTGTGTATATGTAGACAAATAAGATTGTTTGTGATATTGAAACTAACATCTTACACATCAATGCACAATTGCTGTTTTTTTACATATTTTTGGGAGAAGTAAAAACATAACATGTGGCATAGAAAGTCTGTATATTTTATGTTTTATTAGTTTCCAATATTTTAAAGTCAACAAATGTATAGAAATTATGCACTGACCGTTGCCAGATTGCCATATTTAACAAAGTTACCTGTAAAGGATGTGTTACAGGGGTGCTTGAGTTGTTAGAAGTGGAGCCAGACGTCCACCTCTAAAATCTCCCTCAGAGAAAGTTAGAATATGTAGTAATATAGTATAGTATAGTATAGTATAGTATTTTTCTGGTCTGAAGCACATTTCAATCAATTTATTTTAATCTGTTCATGGTGGGAGGATACATGAAGAGTGTTCTAAAATAGTCCCCTTTTTTAAGATTATTTTAACATCAGCATTCAGCATTCAGCTTTCAACATATACAGTGTAAATTCAGAAGGCATGAGTAGGTTCACTGGTGGTTTTGCATTGTGAGGAAATTTGCCAATAATCAATTTACATCACAATCATTGAATTAAGCAGAAATTCCCTCAAAGTTATTTCCCTTAAATAATCAACAGACATGGTCACTGAGGAAGATGAGGTAAAAAACTTTCCTAACCAAGACACTCCTCAAGAATGCACAGGCTGATACATATGGGAATTTTTTAGAAGTATAGTTTGGACACATTAATACAAAAAAGACATTTTATTTTAAAGCATTAAAAAACCTTTTTTTTTTTGATAAATTGTCTGCAAACATGTCACTACCCTCAACATTCAAAGATCAGAATAAGATCAGATGCATTATGTTCTAAAAAGGTTCTGGAATTAGTTGCACAATTGGAGAATATCACATTGCTGTATTTGTGCATGTAAATGATGCATTTTACAACAACAGTCTAACAAATAGACAAAGAGGTGTTTTCTGATGAAATATGTTGTGCTATTCCTTTAACAAGTGTAAGTGCAGACCAGAATTGTGTGCATGTTGGATTCTGGGTTAAGGATTATTTAGGACAATAGTGTAATGCACATTTGAAGTGAGCTGAGGAGATTAAACAGCTGTAATCGTAATCACATGTGCTTTAAGTGCAGAGGTAACAACTGGAAAATGACAGTGTACAGTTCCACTCTGAAACCTGTTTTTCTTCATAACTTAATGCTGTAAAAAGAAAATGCATTTTTTAACATAAGCATGGTTTAAAAGCACATGGGCCTAAGGGAAGGATTGTGTGGCAGCTGAGGAGTCTCTTTCATCTCCCCCATATTAAATCTTTTTTTTTCCCCCCTTCAGAACCCAGTTATGGAGGAGACGGTGTGGGAGCAGTACACAGTGACCCTACAGCGGGTGAGTGCTGCTAAACTACAGTACTGTAGCCTGACCCTTTCATTTCAGTTCATCAATAAAACTTCCAGTTAAAATAATAGAGCTCAGAAAAAGCATCATGTTTCTTGAAATTTGAGTTCCAAGCAGGTGTGTGGGAAAAAGATAGACAGGAATAGGCTGCCTCAGTTACTTGGATATCTGAAATATCTGTGTTAATTTACGCCTGGAAATTGCCCACAAAGTCATCATTGAAATAAAGGAAACCCACACCACCAAGATCTGTTGCAAGTTGTGTGTGTGTATATGCACCAAATGCAAAACTATTATTGGCACACACAGAAATGTTACTGAAGCATCTTTCCATGTGTATTTTGGTCGATCACATTAGTTGATCAGAGTATCTAGAATCTTTCAAACAGTAATCCATGACTTCATATTTCATTGGGGTAAACATTTGAGGTGACGCAGAGGTCAAATTCCCTTGTGTCATTCCTCAACACAGTTCAAATTTTCGGAAAAGTCTGTGGACCTTCATAGGTGGAGAACCGCTATGAAAATGAGCTGCTGACAGATTTTCAGTTATACAGCAGCAATTAAGAACTTAGAATCAACTGGAACTGTGTCAAACTTGCCTGGACGTGGAAGTTTATTTTGCCCCCTGCGCACAAAGAAATCTCTATGGATCGCTGCTGCAAAGTTCTAGAAAAAAAGTATCATCTCGTGGTCACCAAGACTCCAAAGCTGAACTCAGATGCCACCTTCAAAGCGATTGGAGTGAAGTAGCTAAATGCTACTGGAATCGTATACAGTGGTCATATGAAGCACTCAAGGTTTGTGTTTGGTGTAATAAGAAGGACGACTGGGAAAAAACCTGATGACTGCTGAGTATGTTGAGTATGGTGGAGGGTCTGTGATGTTGTGGGGCTGCTTTCCTTCAAAGGCCCTGGGAACCTTGTCAGGGTACACCCCACTGTGGATATATATCCCAGGACACTGTAAATCAAAATCTGTCTGCCTCTGCCAAGAAATCATCATCAAATCTTCCACCAGCACAGTGATTCAACACATGTCCATGTCAACACAAAGTGGTTTACTGTATACAAAATCAAGCTTCTATCAAGGCCATGTCCGCCACCTAAAACCTGGGAGGTGAGCTAAAGAGGAGAGATGACCTAGGACCCTAGACCATCTGAAGACATTCTGTAATAAGGAACAATTTCAGATTCCCTGCTCTGCTTTCTCTGACCTTATAAGATGCTGTAGGAGAAGACTGAAAATGCTGTTTTATTTGCAAAGGGGGGTTGTGAGATTAAATTCAGTCACCGAAGTTTGGATTTCATGAACTCATCTTTACCAGAGGTTGATATAAAAATGGAGGGGACTGTATAAAATAAAGAATATGTCATTTTAAAATCTGTTACAAGCTTCAAATGTGTTTATGGCCTGTGTAGTATTAAACCCTGTGTGGGGAGTGAATGTAAACATTTGAATGTGACAAACCAGTAGAATTGACAAAGTAATTGCTATTTGATTTCTCATAGAATAGATAGTGACAGCCCTCTGTACATGTGTATGTACAGTAGAAATGTACTAGAAATCTTAGCAATATGTGTATATCAGATCAGCTTATTCCTAGTCCCTGCATAGCTGCATAATGTTCAGTGTTAATGTCTCAGCCCCACCTTTCATGATAGTATCTTGGTGCTATTGTTTCAGGTAAATGACCTAACACTACACGTTGTCCTATCCAACACTGGACCTGTCACTCCACTGCAATGCCTGAAATAAAGATTTAAATGTCTGTACTGAAAACAGATCTTTATTTTCTGTTTAAACAATGCTGAACCCCCACTCCCCCCCCACCCGTCCCCATCCAGCTGTTAGTGTCTCATCTGCCCTCTCTCACTGATTCTCTCTTTCTCTGGGCCATCTGGTTGAGGAGGGCTAATGCTGTAGGTTGTATGATTGTTTAGTTGTGTAGAGCTGGGCTCGGGGCTCAGGGAGGGTTTAGAGATTTCATCAAATTGCTGCTCTAATCTCGAGCACACAGAGGAAGGTACGCTGCTGTATATAGGCATATATTTCTGTTTGTCATCAAATGCAGGCTCAGTGAGGATGCAATCAGTCTGCGTTCCTGTTAACTCATTAAAATCTGCCTCAGAATAGTTACGGAGGCTTGCCCATGTTGGTCATAGTAAAATGGAGCAGCATATGAAATTGGAGCTTGTTGTCTTGGTGTGTTGTCGTGTTTCCGATCACTGTATAAGTGCAGCCTTTGTTGTGAGATGCACATTAAAAACGGGTAATTGAAAATAACGCACGTTGAAAATAACGGGTAAATTCGTTGGTAATGAAAGTGATTTAGAGCGTAGTAGGATAGTTGGTGGAACATTTTGAGAAGTTACTAAACCCCTGCCCCCCACCCAAACAGTTTTAGTAGCAGAAAAACTTAACAAGATTTCCAGCATAACCAAATCTAGCAAGCTAGACCACTATGGATGGAGCCAGCTGGGGCTAGAGATTGATGGGGCTGACAATCAAGCTGCACATTAGCCACGCCCACACAGTTCTCAGATCTGATCAGCAGTTTTTAAGCTATCTGTCATATTTATATCTAGTATTTAATTTGATTCAGGCCTGGCTGTATGTCTAAAATAAACACTGAAGTGTAGTATCATACAAATGTTTTCATTTGTTTCCTGTAACTTTTAAAATAGTCAAAAACATCCTATTAACAACATTGGGAAAAATGCTAATCAATTTACCTGTGCCAAAACTAGTTGTTAATTTAGGTATTAGGGTTTGGGACAGACATCTCATAATGCACAAATACTTATCAGTTGAGCACGTAACATTGCATATTTGAACAGTTTTCTCTCTATGTAGGACCCCAAAATGGGATTTGGTATCGCTGTATCAGGTGGGAGAGACAATCCAAATGAAGACAGTGGAGAAACTTCAATCGTCGTGTCAGATGTGCTCCAGGGAGGGCCTGCAGATGGCCTGCTATTGTAAGAAACACCTGCTCAATATACTCACCGTTAAATTGACCAGTAAATGAAGTAAATGTGGTTGAAATAGTGTTTGAAATTGTCCATACGCATCTCTGAGGCCTGCCCTAAATGTTTTCCTGTTCCTTTTCTACACATAGCGAGAATGACCGAGTGATCCAGGTCAACACTTTTCCCATGGAGAATGTCCCTCACTCTTTTGCTGTCCAGACTCTTCGCAAGTGCGGCAAAGTTGCCAAAATAGTGAGTGAAAAGTGTGTTAAACAATGGATGTCAGTGTATATACAGTTATTTTGTTATTGGTCATGTTTTATAGGGTCAATTGAGTGATGATTGTGTATTAATAACCAATATCATGAAAATAACCAAACCTTATAGTTTGATATATTGTTTGTATTTAGATATAGATTTGACCTAATTTATGATAATTAAGCTACAAAAAAAATTGACATATGTCTGCCTATTCAAGCTATTGTTTACCTCCTACAGACAGTAAAGAGGTCACGGAGGGTTCCAGTGAACATGCTGAAGCGCGCGCCCTCCCCAGATGACCGTGTTTTCTGTAACCCCGACTACAATGATGACTACGACTACGACCAGGACAGACGCAGTGTCTACAGTCGGCCGGACCACGACGTCGGTTCTGAGCGCGGATACCCGGACTCAGAATATGACTACGACCGTGGCAGCCGAGGCCGGACGCTGAACAGGGACTTCAGCCCAGACCGACAGTATCGTCGGGACGGCAGCCGGGGACGACTGCTGGACCGCGAGCGCAGCCCCGACCGCCAGCGCAGCCCCGATCGTCGTTACCGAAGCGACCGTACCCTGGACCGGGACCGCAGCCCAGATCGCCGTTACCTCAGTGAACATGCCCTAGATCGTGACTACAGTCCGGAACGCCATTACCGTAGCGACCGAGCCCGCAGCCCGGACCGCCGCTACCGAAGCGACTATACACTGGACCGGACACACAGTCCAGACCAAAACTACAAGGGCCGGGAGCAGCGGAAGTATGAGCCCCGCCACGAGGAGCCACCAAAGAGAAGCGGCAGCCGAGACCGGCTTGACCACTCTCCCTCACCGCCTCCATCACGAGAACCAGAACCTTTGGACAAACCGGTCAGCGTCCTGCTTCTGAAGAACCGGCCCAATGAGGGTATAGCCATACACTTCCACACCGTCACATACACTATTTTTTCCTCACCCCAAAGTTGCCAGTTTGAGTGAGGCAGTTTGAAAACTGGTCTACTTGTTTATTTCAGTTTTTGTTTTTTTGGGGTTTTTTTAGCGCAGTATTGTGGTTTGCAAGGGCTTTATTTAAGGAAAGTCTTCACAGGCATTATGGGGAAAAGATATTTTTGGTTAGAGGTGAAGTTACAACAGGTCGTCTGTAATATTGCCATTAAAGTTCCCTACATGGCTCACAAGTAGAATCTACCTAGCTGTCTTAAAGGGCCCAAATCATGGAAGACTTAATTTTCCATTAATTAAAAAGTAAACATTGTCCAAGGTTTTAAAACCTGCCAGTCAATAACCAGTACATCCAATTTGTTTATGGAAACGAAATGGCCTGTTTGGAATTAATTGTTAATGTGATGTCACAAAAATGTATTTAAAGCTATGTACATATTCAGCTCTAGGTGGTGTTTTTTGAGTGAGACATAATACAGGACAGCTAATCGGAGCTACTCCCCTCAAAGAGATATCTATGCAGATATTTATAATTGGAAATAAAGAGAAAAATAAAAAAATATGCAAGGAGACGTCTTTGAGATACAGAGAATGTAAGCAAATGTGCACGAAAACACAGTTACGGCTACGTTACCCCATCTCATGTACTACTAATTCTGTCTGATGGTGATAGACGGTGGTGATAGACGTCCCTTTTTTTGATAGACGTCCCCGTATTGTTTATTTTTTCATTGTTCACAAATTCTGCATATACGTTTAATGTCTGAATCTGATTAGAGCTGCATCAGGAGCCAAACTCCTTAAGAATAAGTGCATAATCGCTTGAATATTTTTTAAATGCATTTACTGTTACAGTTACTGTGCATGTGGCCTTAAGTTGACTTAATTCATACTTCAAGCTGTTTGTGTATGAATCACAAGATCCCTTTCATATTATCCATCACACCCTCTGTGTCTCGTTTTCTCCCTGACCCAGAATATGGTCTGCGTTTGGGCAGTCAGCTCTTCATTAAAGAGATGACCAACACAGGACTGGCCTCTAAAACCAGAAACCTGCAGGAAGGAGACATCATTCTAAAGGTCAGTATGGAAAAATAAGTTTTCAGTTTGTCCACAGAACTACAACCAAAAACGTTTAACAATAACCATATGTTATGTCTGTCTCAGATCAACGGTACAGTCACAGAGAACCTATCTTTGAGTGATGCAGGGAAGCTGATTGAGAAATCTCGAGGGAAGCTGCAGCTGGTGGTGCAGAGGGACCGCAGGCAGATTCTCATTCGGATGCCACCAATGGCTGACAGTGATTCAGAACTGGATGGTGAGTCAGTTAAATATCATAAATGGCTTCGTTCTACCGTTGTTCTGTTCACATACACACTGGTTCAGTGGTTTGGTGTGAAATCATGCATTATAGAAGACTTGACAGTGGTGTTGATGGGAACCAGGAGTCACGCAGACAACAGAAATATAGAGCCTATTTACTATTCAAACCACCAGTGAACCTGCATGTGTCTGATGAGTTCTATGTGGAATGTTGATTAATGGTAAAATAGTGGAAATCTGAAAATAATAAGTTTCTTTTGTGACTATTTTGTCTCACACTCAAAATAAGCTCAACCTTTTTGTCTCTCCTAGCTAACCTTGCAGAGATGCTTCCTGTTGCAGAGGTCTGCAGAGCACGAAAAAATTATAGCACCGTAATCCAGTGAAAATAAGAGCAACCAACGTTAAACTTTAAAGCATTATATGGAGTTATGCTTTTTCCCCAAACAGTCTTCAGGAAACCAGAGATAACTATGTTCAATATATGATATTTAAAGCACTATAGATCGGAAGTGAAATGCTAGAACAAAGCCAAACTTCACAGGTCAATAGTTAATGAGCTGTTTCCAACAAGTCCTTCTAGCTTTCAGGAAACCAGCGACACAGACCCTAAAATTGTCTTCTCTGAGGCATCCATGTTGTTCCTGTTATAATCATGTCATAATAACAGTAACTAGTCGACATCAAGCAATGCTAAGCAGTTACCACAATATTGTCAAAAAAGTCAGCTACTACAATATTGTACATGAATATGATTTTATAAGTAATGGATTTGTATAATATGACTTATTATATACCATTTGTTAACCTGCATCCAAAGTACTTCTGAAGTTATTATGAAAAATGAAATCCATTCACAGTCATGATCAATAAGAACTATTGAGATGATACCGATGTAAGTAATTTTTGCATCTGAAAGGCACAGAGCTGGTTATTCGACCGACTGCTCAACTAGATGCCTGATCATCGAGACAGAGTGACCCACTTTCCTGACTTCAAAGGGGAGAGGGAGAGGTCCGGTCCATGGCTTTGGCAGAATTATGTACAACCCTCATAATCCAAATAGTGGAGAGCAGAAAAAATCTGATGTTATTATTAGAGTGGCATGTCCCATATTTGGTACAAGAGGGTTTCTTGCTAGTTTTCCCGTCTCTGCTGAAGTGCAAATAGTGGCAAATATAATATCATTAAAAAAGGTAAAATGATTTTAGGATTACGTTATTGGATGTCAAGAGGAGGGTCCCATATTAGCGCAGAACTCGAAACATCATTTAAAATATAATTTCCTTTTTGGGTGGGGTTTGTTTGTGAAAGCAGGAATGGTCATATCCAGGGCTGATCATGACTGGGTTTAATGTTTTTATCATGCCAAGTAACACTGTAAGTCCTGCCGTTCTTTAGACAGCCCTTCTATCGTTTGTGTCAGTAAGACCATTTTGCTTATTTCCACAGATATTTCTGAGATCGAGTCATATCGGTCATACTCTCCTCAGGACGACAGACGAGGGCACCACTCTGACCTCTCTTCTCACTCCTCCAATGAGAGGCTACGGGAAAAACCCAGGTGACGATTGCTAAGGTGTTTACTGCATAGTGACTGTGATTGAATCTTCAGTCCTACATTCTTCCATGGTTCCATACACGGAAAATGGCTTACATAATCTAGAGACTTCATCCCGGACACATCTTGGGAACATGTACCTGGTAAAAGGGCACCAATCAGATGGAATTGCTAGGATTGTTTCCCCGTTTTGATCCTTAAAGCTGGGCATACACGACACGACTTTTAAAATCTTAGCAGATTTGTGAAGCAGCAAGCATCACAAACTTCAGTCTGTCGCAGAATGTGGTTGAGAAACTTTGATGTCACTGCGAGATCTGCAGAAGTATTTCACTACAAACTGATATTGTGAAGTCTGGATGTCTGTAATTTGCATTCTTCTCCTCTGTCTGCTGTTGTGGTGGTGTACATGCATAATTCTCCAACTTTTTCTCCACCCTTCTAGCTCTCTGATTTGCTGTTCTTGCACTAAAGAATTCATAAACATTTTGAGTCATAAATACCAAACATTTGGTATCGGAGGTCCTCCAGTCACTTCAGAGTTCAATCGGAGAGATGAAGATTGACTCATTTCTTCTCTCACACTAACAGATCAGCCACACTGTTAATCACTTCTCTATCCGCTTTGAGATCCCAACCTATAAAATCACTTCAGATGCTAAAAATTGGTCACAAAGGGCAAATCGTGTTGTGCAGTGTGTGCCCAGCCCTACCTGGATTTTAGCCATGAACCAACAAAGTGCTTAATGTCTTCATTTATAGTGTGAAAAAAATATATATTTCTTGAAGTGATGTATGACTGATTGTGTTAAACGCAGGGATGATCCTCCAAACAGGCTGGCCAAGATGGGTGCAATGCCAACACCATTCAGAGCACCTTCTGAGGAACTGCCACCTCCTCCAGTGGAGGAGCCTCATGTGGAGGAACCTCCAGGTACCCACAATGCTAATCAACTGTCCTGTGTTCTGAGAGTTTAGGAATTTTGTTACACTGGTTTAAGAGACGGTGTTGATTTCTCAACATTCTACAATATACGTAAAGGGCCTTTTAAGAACATGGGAATCTCATTTCATCAACAGCTCCAGTGGTCAGTGCTGCTCCAAAAATTAGTGTTCCACCTAAACCGAAACCTGCTGCAAAGGTGCCTCTCCGACCAAGCCCAGAGGACCTGGAGATCTACGGGTTTGTTGGATATTCATGTATATGATATTGCTTTAAATGTGCTATAGAATGCATTTATTCAGTATTTGAATTGTTATATGATGTTCTGCATATGTGTTTGACTTCGGTCAGGGTGCAGTTTTACACACCTATTTACACCCTATGATTTGGTCCTAGAACAAAACAAGCTGTTTCCCTTTTTTTAGTGAGCTGATGAATAATTTGATGAGCTCTGCTGTGATTGGCTGGTTTACAGTGAGACACTACGATGACCAAACAGAATCAACATGTCGAATTAGACAAAATATATACTATTTAGTAAGCTACGCTAGTTACTTGGAGCTGCTAGTATCTAACATTACCTATACTAGCTACTCGCTTTCCTTCTGGACATCAACACACAGTAAATTAAAGCTGTTACTCCCTATGAAACTTTCAGTTTAAGATGATCTGCTTCAACCAGCACACAGTGATACAATCACACACCACTGCTGGTTGTGATGCTACTAAATGTGGAACTGCTCCTTTCTTCACAGCCAGGAACAGTAGAGTTCTCCACATAGTCCACCATTTTTGTGGTTGTTGTTGTTGTTGTTGTTGTTGTTGTTGTTTCACTGGGCTAGAACATGAGGTTGCTTATTATAGTGACCCACAAAACAATGCCACTTCTCTTCAGTTTAACTTCAGTCAAAACACTCTGTTTACATGGGAAATTGATGCATCTTTTCAGGCCCAACACAGTGATGGTGCGCTTCCAGAAGGGTGAGAGTGTCGGGCTGAGGCTAGCAGGGGGTAATGATGTGGGTATTTTTATTGCGAGTGTTCAAGAGGACAGTCCTGCGGAAGTGGAAGGGCTGCGCAGTGGAGATCAGATTATGAAGGTACAAAAACACTTAGAAACCTCGTAGTCTGTTTTTTTTTTTGGTCTTGCACTGTATTTTTCTTTCAGAGACCAAATAAAATCATATAAAGCTCACGTCCCTCTGAATGGCTTAATGATATTTCATTTGCAGGTGAATACCATGGACTTCAGGGGCATGGTCAGAGAGGACGCAGTGCTGTACTTGCTGGAGATTCCCAAAGGAGAGGATGTCACTATCCTGGCGCAGAGTAAACCTGATGGTAAACCAGAAATCCTTGCAATATTTTACTATAACTTTATTCTAATTTAGGCCCCACTCACACGTATCCAGATGCATCTGAGTATGTAATTTTTTTATTTTGTTCTCTGCATTTTGGCCTTAAAAATGATGATGCTGCGTCATTAATTAGGTGGTATGGTCATGCTCTACTGGACTGGCTTGCTCATGTGAGCGATTTGTTTTTCCCATGTGGAAAGATTTAAAAAAAATTATTTAAGTTTGGATTTATTATTTATTTATTAAAATGTTTAAAAAAAAAAACTAAACCGTATTTTTGCATTAAATGTGTGGATAAGGCTTTAGTAACACTGCTAAGTACATTTAGAAATATCCAACCACACGAAACTTTCTGAAAGGTTAATCTAACATTTGTTCATTAACTTTAGAAACATGTAAACAATATTTTTCTCCCAGCAAAGTATACAGACAACAATAATTTCATCAAATCAATATATAATAATTAAATGTCTTCTTCCACATACAAACCTAAAACACAAATATTTTAGCATTTTTGAAAGTTTATAAACTGCACTTGATGAACTGCTTGTGTGACTTTATTATGGAATATATTTCATATTAAATTACACCATGCTTTTTTTTTTTTTTGATGACCTGTTCTTCTAAAAACATCCCTCTGAATTTTGCAGTGTACAGTGACATCCTGGAATCCGGCCGTGGTGATAACTTCTTCATCAGAACTCATTTCGACCATGAGAAAGATGCCCCTCAGAGCTTGGCCTTCAACAGAGGAGAGATATTTAAGGTGGTGGACACACTGTATGATGGCAAACTGGGCAGCTGGCTGGCCATCCGCACAGACAAAGACAACCAGCTGCTGGAGAAGGGCATCATCCCCAGCAAGAGCAGGTATGTCTCTATGTGTACATCTGTGTGTTTGATGGCGTTTTTTAGGCTTTGCACAACATCTCACTCATCGTAAGGAGTACCAAATGTTAATTTGCAACTGTGGCCAGTGAAATTCTGATTTCACACAAGGCTACTGTATGCAAAACAAGAAAATAGATTAAAATAAATGAATATATATATATATATATATATATATATATATATATATATATATATATATATAAATAAAAAATAAGTAAATAGCTCATAATTTATTTAACAGTAATAAAACAGTAATATTCTTCAGAACAGTATTTAATTATTCAGAGCTGTAAATATATCCACCCTGTTATTTATTAAACATGTTTAAACACAGATATATAAATAATAAGATAATATAGATAATAATAATAATA
>CM067490.1:14181302-14288242 GCA_034552555.1 Semaprochilodus insignis | reverse complement strand
TATATATATATATATATAGTTCGGACTATATATTATAACTATATATGTTTCACACCAAACCACTCTGAATGACTTTGTTTACATCTCAACCATTTAATTATATAGAATTTGTGGGGAATTGCTATAGCTCCTCTTTAAGTGTGTAGCTGATAAGAAGCCTTAACTGAAACATTTAAAAAACATTCTTTGAGAAACTGAAAGTCTGAAGATCTTCTGAAAGGAATGGAAGCTGTAATAAAGGCACATGCTGAAGGCTTTTGTGTGTTTTTCTGTTAACTATTAATGTAACTGTGTAATTATATTTAATAGTGCAGCGTAACAATTCAGGACCTCTAAGGGTTAAACGAGCACCAACGCCGTACTTACGTCCTCCGACTCAAAGACGTGGCAGACCATCCTATACTGGCGCCGCTCATCCCGCTCAGGGTTGGAGTGATGAACGTCCGCTGTGTCCAGATTTTCCTGAGCACTGCGGGACCGGACCATCTTCCTGCGAGCCATCAGGACCACCATGTTCCCAATGTCTGCTATGTATGAGATGGTCCTCAGAGGATGGTCCATCATGGTCTCCTACAAAACAAAGATGCTTTAGCACAGACCAGATTAACAGCACAATCTCATTGTTGTGATTCATTTTCTCCCAATGTGCTGCAATCGGGAAGTTAACAGTAACTGTACACTAAATGTGCAGAAGTGTGTCTCCGTAGAGAATGTGTAACTTAATTACACTTCAACAATCAACAAATCATGGAATTGGTCCAGGAGCTCCCAAACTTTTGCATATGCCTGCAGCAATATTCCAGTTATCAATACCAGTATTTTGTCCATATTGTTCAGACCAAGCCTAACTAGGTAAGAGACCTTAATCCACCTTAGAGGTAAAAAAACAAAAAACAACAGCGAGAGGGAAAGAGAGAGCATGTTACTCACCTGTGTGTCAGCGTTGAGCACTTTAATCCGCTGAGTGGACATGAAGAGGTCCACCTCGATGGCAGAAGGAGTCTCGCCCTCAGCCCCCTGCTGACACCACGGCAGAAAACAACCACTTTACTGTACAGAGTATTCGCCTATTCAAAGCAGACATCAACAAGCACGTATAAAGACTGAAATCACCAGCTAAATACAAAACATCTGGACAGGGTGATCAGCACTGAGAGTTTTCGAGGTTTCGTGCTTCCTGCTGGGCTTTCTAATATTTCTGCTGCTGCTAATCCTGTCGACTACATCTAGCAGTTCCGACAAAGTTTGGGAACATCCGACGTGAGATAAAAAACATTCACTGAAATACAGAAGTAATCACTTGACGGTGAACACAGACGTCTACTCCCTACGGAACATCTACATTAATGTCATACTGTACCTTCTGTCTGTTTTGGGCCTGTTTCTGGGCTGCCTGTTCACCGAGGTGCAAAGAAAAAGAGAGCGGGTCAGAAGAAGCCCACAAAATTCAAAGTGACACGGTAGGGGGGCCGTGAGAGATTCTACAGGATTGGCTGAGGAGCGATTGATCATTCCAAATGTGATATTATGGGACAGTTTGGCTAAAGGGGGGACAGGGTGGGCGGGTTGTCATGGTGAGGAATCTCCCACGCTGTGATAGGCTGATTCTTCGTATGGAACACTATCAACATGCCCTCGGTTTATTGGAGCGACATCAGCAGCCCTGAGGAGCAAGACTGTCTCCAAACATCAAGTGTTTGTCACTCATGTTTGTTTGTTGTGCCCACTGCTTTACTGAAAAAAGATGAACCTCTTTCAGATCTGTTTGAGAAACCTCAGACAACCTCCAGCACAAGCTCTACCACCAAATCAGCATCAGGATCAGCATCAGCATCATTAAGCTTTCATTCAGGAATAAGTGACCGTGCGGGAGCATCCTCCAGGACTGATAACTGCCAGCTTTGCAAATGAAAACTAATAACAATTAGAAAGAGCATCTTACATCCTTCCCAGCTGTAGTAGCTGTAGTGCAATTCTATCTACAGCACTGTGCAAAAGTTAGAGAGCAAACCTTATTCATTTTAATATCCATTTAAAAACGCCCATTAAGTACAAGATAAGAATAAGGTAGGCATTTGATAATGTTTATATGGTATGCTATATATGTATCTCCTAACAACCACCTGCAAGGCCTGTTAGCCCACCAAAACTGTCACCACCAGATAAACAACACTTAAAAATAGATTTCCTTCAGTTTTTGATTTCTGTATAATCCAGACATAGAGATCTAAATAAAGTGATTCAAACAGGTTTTGTGTGAAATGGTTTAAATTTTTTTACATGGTAACCAGGGGTCACCATGTCTGCAACACAAATATAGACATTTTATTTACTATCCAAAACTAAGCTACTAACATCTGAGCTTGTATACATAATATTGATAATGGCAAAATAGAAATCTGAAAAGAAGTGATTTCTGGGGATTAACACATTTTAGACCAAACCTTTATACAAAACTAGCAGAAAAAAAGGTCTCGGGCATCAGGCAGTGTATTCATAACCATCTCATGTAATAACTTGCTGTGAGGGAGCTTTTAGAGGTGGACGTCTAGTTCCTGTCACCACAGAACAGAACACTTAACACCAAACTGCATCTTAATGGCTGAAATATGCAGAACTTTGAGGGTTCCCTATAAAGCTTCCAGTGACAGGAGAAAACCATGCTCCACCCTTGCAAGTGTTTCCGTCCATCCTTCCACTGTGAGAAGAAAACTCGATGATATTGGTCTGAAAGGATGTGTAGCTGTGAAAAAGCCCTTACTGAGAAAACGAGACAAATCAATACACAACAATAGACTGACCAGCCCCAAGTTCAGAGCTCAGCATCACTGAATGTGTTTGGGGTTATATGGATGGTGAAAAGCAGCAAAAATGCTAAACCAGCTTCAAAGTCTGAACTTTGGAGGTGTGTCTCTTTGAGAAATTAAAAGTGAGTGTTCTGAAAAGAACGGGAGCTGTAATAAAGATAAAGAGTGGACACTAAACAATAAAACACCCGATTGATATTTAGTCCCTGAAGCTTCTGTCATTTTCGTTTGACAGGAAATTAAATAAATGGAGGATGGTCTCCAACTTAATGTTACCTATTAGTTCTGGCAAACCCCCCATCAGCTGCCACTCACCCGGACACGGTTCATGGCCTCCTGAGCTTGCTGCATGCGGGCACTCTTGGTGGGCGTTCGCTCTGACAGCAGTTGGGTGGAGCCCAAGTAACTGGCAGCAAATATGATGCCGTCAATTAAATCCTCTGGATCACATGGTCCTGGAACTGGTAAAAAAAAAAAACATTAAGACATAACCAAAGAATATCACACATCACTGCAGTTAGAACAAAACCTCATAACTTCTTGTCATTTTTCAGTTTTTAATACAGTTTGGAAACTGTTGTTGTCTTTTACATTATGTGTACATTCAGTGATGAATGAATCAAAAATAAATGACCCAAAATTACATGTTAAAAAGTCTGGTTCCATTGAAAGTTAAGTATGTTTTTTTCTTGACCTGTAAAGTTACCATCTTGAAGATATGAGGTTTTGTACCAACAGCAGCGATATGTCAAATATAAAATGTATAAAAGCATAACATTGTTAATGCCGTACTCTGAAAAGGCAAATCTTACTAGATTTAAGTGACACTGAAACTCACCATCAACATATGTAGGAAAGGCAGCCAAATTTCGTCTAAGCTGAATATATGAAACAAAACATTGTCATGATTTATGTAAATCTGTTTGAAAGCAGTTAAAATCCACCAGGAGCTAATCCCTCACCTCTTCAGCAGGTGGTAAACTGGGGGTGACGTCTACATCTTGGTAGGGATGCGCTGTGGAAGATTCTGCTCCCAGAGGGGCTATCAGATTTGGGACCGGAGCCTGAAAAAATGGCAAACGACAGGATTAGTGGTTGACAGTTTAAGCAACTTTACCTTACAATGATATTTGACTGAATGAGGAAAACCTAAGATAAGGGTTACGCAAAAGTGCTGGCTTGAAGACAAATGCAGACAGTCACTCACCTTGTTCTGTGGAGAAGAAATAGGAGGTGGTGAATAGAGCTGTGGGTGGCACTCCTCCACCGGACTGATGTCTTGTCTCATCACCCAAACCGGCTCTTTGGGTTTGTCAGGTGTATAGGGAGAACGCACAGTCTTAGTCTTTACCTCCTCTATGGCTTCCTTGATGTCCTTGATTGCCAAAGAAATGGCATCTCCAGAAATCTTTGAGGACCCTTGCTGTGGCCTTTCCTCTACCAAATCCTTTTTGTCCAACATAGGTGAACCACTCGTAGGCTGTTCCTTCTGAAGCTCCTGAAGTTCCTCAAAACTACTACTGGAGCTTGTGTGGCTTCTGTCCCAGGTGCTGCCTCTGTCAGGGCTGCTAGCCTCATCCCCAGACTGCTCGTCATAGTGGTGAAGCCTGGAGCCGACCGAAACCAGATGCCTGGTCTGCTCTTGTTGACTGACCTGGGGTTTAGGCTCAACAGTGGACACATTCTGCTGTTCTTCAGAGTGTTTGTAATTTTCGTCAAGGTTTGACTCTCTGTGTGATTCCACTGAAGTCATTTGGTAGGATTCAGAGTTTGGTCGTTGGTAGGAATAAGAGGGGGCTTCTTGACTGGAACCTGAGAGATGTTCTACATAGGACTGAGTTCGAGATCGACGTTCAAGCTTAGCGTCTGTGTTGCTGGTCGTGCTGGAATGGGTAGGGCCTGCTTCGGGCTCCGTGGTGTAACTCCTGAGGGGTTCCGAGAAAGGCTGAGGCTGGAAATGAGGCATGGCTAATGGCTGAGGAGGAATGGCAGCGAAGGGTGGCACATCCACTCTTATGGGCCCAGCTCTCCTACTCTGAGAGCGAAAGCTGTCTTTTGATCCACCACCGGCTGCTATGCAGTCCTTGTTTTGCTGAAACAGTTGCTCTTGTTCACTGGAATCCATCTCTTTTTCTGTCTTTTCTTGATTCTTCTCCCCTTCTTGTTCATCTCCACCTCCTTCACATTCCTTCATCTGCTCCCTCTCTGCCTGAAGGTCCTCAGTCTGCTCTGAGTGAGTGTGGAGGTTGCTTTCTGTACTGGAGGAACAATGCAGGCCTGGGCTGCTTACATCTTGCTCCTCAACGGCTGGAGCCTCCTGTGGAGAGGGTGTTAGCTCCTCTTGTGATGGAGTTAGATCCTCCTGTGAAGAAGGTGTCAGTACTTCTTGTGTCAGAAGCTCCTGTGAAGATTCCTCAGGAGACAGAGCATCCACTGCCTGATCTATGTCCGGGACATCAAGTGGCTGTTGCACCATCGTACTCCCATTACCCTCTCTGGGTTGCTGTTTGCCTCTATACTGATGAAGACCTCTCTCTCCACTCCGCCGGTACCTGGCTACCCCTGGACGTAGCTGCTGGCCTTGTCGTGGCTCAGTATCTACGCTCTCACTCACTCTGCGCTGGGCTTGACCCGGGAGGTGCCTCCTGCGATGGCGTGGTGGTGCCCGGCTGGTCCCAGACTGGTGTTGGTGAGACTGTTGGTGGTAATGATGGTGGTGGTGATGATGATGGGCATTCCCCTGTGCATCCTGACTGTTCAGCTGGCACGGTCTCCACCTGGGACGACCTCCTCCCTCTAAGGGCGTCCCATTTGGCTGCCGACCTCGATGAGGTGGTGGGGCCTGAGACCTCGCCTCCTCTGGCTCCTCCCTGTGACTCATGGCTGTTGCGTCAGAGTTGGCATGACCTGGATGCTGCTGCACAGCCTGATGGGAAGATCAGCTGTGGTCAGTAGATGTAAACTAGACAGTAGCTTACTTTTCCCCATAATAAACTGATCTAGACTTTAGAGACACACAATTCAGTACTGTATACTTCAAACACAAGTAATATAGGTGTAGCAATGTATTATTATTATTATTATTATTATTATTATTATTATTGTATCTAGTGCAGAATATCAGCATAATTCACTCGTTAAGATGTAAACTAAGTCTTTCAGAGTAGTTTTGTGTGAAATAATTGATTGCAGATGGAATGTTGTCGATGGCAAAATAGTGGATATCTAGCAAAAACAATAAGCCTCATAATGCTATGCCATGAATTTGCTTTATAAAAGATGTTTTAGGTTAAAACATCATCACAACATTTTCATACAACGTCTCCCAAAGAATCCTAAACAAACATATTTTTTTAGACTTTCCATTATTTTACCATCATCATAATTACATATAAAACCTCAGAAGACACATGTAGGTTCACTGGTGGTTTTGGACAGTAAATAAGATGATTATATTGTAAAATGATTAATAATTAAATAAATGTTTGTTTTTTTTTGTAGACATGCTGACCCCTGGTTCCCATTACCACCACTGTAAAAACAAAATTGTGCTGTTTCTCTAAAAATGATTTATCACTTTACATCTTAACCACTAAATATGGAGACTTTTTTAAAACTTGATGGAATGATGGAATTCCCATTGAAGGACTTTTTTATAATGAGCCACTGACACTGCATGGGCTCTTTTGTGCACTCTAGGGATGAGGTTCTCCATCGAGATGGTTAATCTCATCATTTCCTCCGGCCCCTGAAAAGCTGGCAGATGGCAGGACAGGAGACAATACACAGACGTCATACAGACCCCGCCAGGAGGGGGGTAAGAATAAGGTGAATTATCAGGCTCTCAGCATCATAAAAAACAATTTTATGTGGGACAAAGCGCAGAGCCAAGCTGTGCATGAGATGTACCAGAGGAGAAGACAGTTGTGTAGATGAAGGCTGAAAATATGAGCTTGATTGCTGCAGTTTAAATATGACATGCTATAGGTTACAGAGCAGATACTAAGCAGGAATCATATTTTGTTAACGCTATTTTGACTTCATAACATGTGTAAAAACAGAACAGCATATTTAAAAAACTATACTTGAGAGTTAATGGACAGTCTGCATTTAGGTACACTACATCAAAGTAATTTGATGTGAAATGGATTGTTATGAAAAGTTGTATATGGAATGTGGATAATGGTAAGATCGTCACAAATGTGAAAATAATTAGTATTCTTCAGGGCCTATGTTGCATTAGATCTCCTTGCATGTATCCACCACCATGATAAAATGAAAACAAATGTTTTCAAATACATTTTAGACCAAAACTTCATTACAAAACTGTCATAAAACAGAGTCTCAGACATCAGACGGTGTATTCACAACCATTTAATGTAACAGCTTTCTGTGAGGGAGCTTTTAAAGGTGGATGTCTGGTTCCTATGACCATCATTACTGTGATGTTAAGCATTTACAGAGGAACCCCACCAGGTTTTACATAATTCAGTCATTGTCTTCTAAGCAAAGTCATTCAGAGCGGTTTGGTGTGAAACGGTCCTTTCGAAAGAGAAGCCTACCAAGTCCGAATTGTACCCAGTGGTGATGATAGGAACCAGGCGCCTATGTCTAAAAGCTACCTCACAGGAAGTTATTACATGAAATGGTGATGAATACTCTGCCTGATGTCTAAGACACTGTTTTATGACACTTGGTGACTAGGTCTTGGCTTAAAATGTATTTTGTGGCAACTTAAAATGCTTTACAGGCAGGTGATAAAGCTTAACAGTAATAGTAGAAACTCTGAGTATTCATTTAAAATCATGAATGGCAATGACACGTATCCAATTACACAAATACCAAAGAAACATAGACGTTTAATTAAACACTACATTAAAGAGATCCATCTGATGTTTGCACTAACCATCATCAACATTCCATATAAAACTCAAAGACACATGTAGGTTCACTGGTGGTTTGGATAATAAATGAAATGTCTATATTTGTGTTGTAGACATGTTGACCCATGGCTCCCATCACCACCACTGTAAACAACATCTGGGAATTATGTAAAGAATTCTATACAATGAACTATTTAACATTAAGCCACACCGAAAGACTTTGTTTACATCTCAAACACTGAATTATTCCAAAAATTGGAAAAATGCAGTGGAATTCTCCTTTAAGGCCCAAATGCCATTTACTTCATAAAACATCATCTTGCGTCATCTTGTGAATATTGGCGTATGCTGTCCACAAATACTCAAACGTTGCTTTTATATGATGTTATTCAAGGTTTGATCATGTGTCACGAAGTGCTTATGTAGACTGCCTTTAAATAAAGTGTCACTAAAGAAAAGATCGATAAAATAAACCAGAGAAACGCTTACACAACAGCACGGATCTGCTACTCCATACTCAGAATAGTGCATCATGATGAGCCTGATCTGCTTGTCTGTCAACTCTATACAGGTGTGAGGAACCAATCTGTTTCCATCTCACATCTTCCAGGAGACTGTGTGTTGGATGATGTGCTGTGGCCCAGCCACAGATGGCCACAGTGGGCCTCAGCCACACTCCCGCCTCGCCTGGCCTGGAGCTCAGCACGCCCATCTGTCGTGCCTCCAGTGAAACCCCGCAGGCAGGGGATTTGCTTCACCATTAACTCAGTGATCTTCAGCTTTGGCATAACCCTTTCCTCTCTCTGTGGTTTGTCTAAGGCCCAGTGTTTACTTCAGAAGCCATGTCTACTTGCAGAAATAACCTGGCCTATTCAGGCAGCGGGCAGCAGAAGAAGTAGATCCGGTAATTTTGGGCCTTGATATTTCTGTAGTTCTGTGAATTGTCTCCCAGTTTATAGCCTTTCTAAAGAAGTGTATTAGGCAAAGTGGAGACTTTTCGAAGGGGTATTGTGTGGAAACCGTGTGTCTAAAGGACATCTGTTAGCCAGTAGGGTCTGAAGAGGTTACACTGTAATGGATGAAGCTGAAAAAAAGGCTTGATGTAAAATCGTTTATTTGTAGAGAAACTCAAGATTTCTTTACAGTGGTGCTGATGGGAACCAGGGGTCTCCATGTCTACAACACACATATAGCCACTTTATTCACTTTATTTATACATGGCATTAAATGATGATTATAGAATGTAGATGATGGTTAATCAGTATAATCTTAAATAATATATTTATTTTTAGCTATTTTCCATCTGGGCGTTTAGTTATCCTCACCACCACTGTGAATGATTCTGACTCGGCAAGTTTCTCTAGAACACAGTAACCACTCTGGATGACCATTTTGTCACCTCAAACAGCTGTTGTTATCAATTAATAACAAACAAAATTAAATTTTGTTTATTTGTTTTTTGGATTTCGAAATTCGAGAGTTCCCCTTTAAATGATGCCGCAGTTTCAATGTGGCGCATGTAACTGCCGCATAATTTAAAGTGGACTGGAATATTAAATAAGAAGGTGGTAAAGTCAGTACCGCCAGTCCCGGGTAGAAAAACACAGAAGACCGTGTACATGAGGTACAGAAACTACCACACACAGCCGAGCAGCTGAGGAAATGCTGTAGCTCGCCTCTCGGTAAGTTAGCAGACAGGCAGCCTGTTATCTGCTCGGGCATTTCTGCTCTGCCCACACAGTGAGAGGCTGTCACTGAAGTTTTGTGGCCATGTGTAGAAATCAACCGAGCCTGTCAGGCCGGAGAAACGCAGACGCATTCAAAACAGGCACGACTACAAACTTTCAGGCCAATTCCCTTCGGAAGCGATCATACTTGAACCGAGAGCTCAAAGCCCGACCGCGTGTCCGAGCACAGTGGCCTGCACAGAGGCCGCGTCCCAGTATGAGCCCTCGTCCTCTAGAGCGCCTACCTAGGGCGTGTGCTGAGCTTAGCTAAGGGGGAACTCCACCAACGTTTCAAATACTCGATATCATAAAATGGTTCAGATGCAAACAAAGTCATTTAAAGTGGTTTGGTGTGAAGCGCTCTGCTCTAGAGAAACTTGACCTGGGTAACCCCGCTGTAATCATTCCCTGACCAATCACATGGCGGAAGTGTATTGCCCCGCCCACATAAAGCAGTTTTACAGTCATAGAAACTTAGCGAGCTAAAGCTCACCAGTATAACCAAAAACTGGCAAGCTAAACCACCGGTCTGTAGCGGCATGTCGCTCATTCGTTCCTTTATCCATACACCAACATTATTAATTCGTACGTTCCTTCATTCATTCGTTGCTTTCTCCTACTTCCTACATCCTTCTACTTCTCTGTTCGTCTGTGACTTTTTTCGCCTAGTTACCGTCAACATAAAAGCTGGAGATAGTTCTGTATGGGGGCGGAGCAGACTAGAAGTGTTGGACAGAGATGTCAATCAAGGTGCTCATTAGCCACGCCCACACAGTGCTCAGCCCTGATCAGCGGTTTTCAAGCCAAGCTTGATCACCTTTATATTTTATTCAAGCTTTGCTGGATGTTTAATATAATAACACGTACGTTTAGTGTCGTACTAATACTTTTAATATTTGATTCTGTGACTTTAATCAACATATTTAATTCAGTAATGATGGAGGGATACGCGTAGGGCGTTTTAAGACTACATAGTCCCTGAGGAAAACTTATTAATTTCAGGTTTAAGACTATTTTACAATCAGCAGCATTAAACTCACGTTTGTGTTGTAGACAATGGGACGCCTGGTTCCTATCACAACCACTGTAAAGAAATCAGAGTCAGTAAGTTTCTCTTCAAATGAACCAAACAAACCACTCTGAATTACCCCGTTTACATCACCTCTGAATTATTCCGATATTTTGGTGGATTTCTCCTTTAAAACTAGCAAATTTATTAACACGGGGGTTCTGGATGAAACACCCTACCTAGAGAACAGGTAGGTACAGCTAAGCTCAACGTTCTAGATAGAGCGCAGCTGCACATATTGGGACGCAGCCTGAAACGTCCCTCCATTGCTAATAGACTTACCCGGCAGGTACGCCGACAGCGCGGTCAGTTTCTTCGTCGTTTAAGGTCAGAACAGAGCTGCTCTCTTTAAACCACCACCCCGTTCTACAGACAGCAGACGAGACAGCGCCGCCTTACCTGTGTAAGAGATGGATGGATGACGGACTCATCGGTTTGCCCTCACCATCTTCGCCTGTCCCCGTGTCCCTCTTATCAGCGCGGATTAGGGCAGCGCGCGCTCCGGCCCCTCCTTCACCACCGTGACATCAGAGAGGATTACTAACGATGCGCTTAGCCGCGCTGCTGCTGCTGTCTCTCCTCTCTGCACCACACCCTGCCCCCAAGCTGTCACCGCAGAGAGATGCATTATTCAGGCGTGTGGGTCGCTGTGATGTTCCTAATATTATGGCTTTAATGATTAACGAGAGGAATCGGAATTTCGAGAGGAATTTTGATCCCAGCACAGTCAGAGAGTTACTGCCATACAAGTGGATGGGGGGCTCATTGAATTACATTGGCTATCAGCTCGCCAATCACATCTCACACATGGACCACCTTTGTTACCGTGACAACATTTGAGTTACCATGGAGCTCTGAGCTCTGTGGAGTGTGTTAAAGGTGTTTGTGTGTGAGAGGGGGCGGGGTGGGGGTTGGGGATGGCTGAGTGGGGGGGCGGTCAGAGAAATTATACCGTGTATTCAGCCTGTGTACAGTACTGTGCAAAACTCAGAGACCACCCTGATTTAATCCGTTCAGAATGGGAAACCTGACTGTTAAAGGGGAACACCACCAAGTTTTACAATTCTGCATATTTCAGATCTTGAGATTAAACATAGTGATTCAGAGTGGGTTTGATGTGAAATGATTCAGATGTTCATTACAGTGGTGATGATGGGAACCAGGGGTCACCGTGTCTACAACACAAATAGAGACGTTCTATTTACTATCAAAACCACCAGTGAACTTACACGTCTTCTGAGTTTATATACACTCATCATCGAAGAAAAAGTTACACCCAGAAGGAATCAACCGACATGAATGAAACTTGGTGGGTAGATTTGACATCATGATACATGCAAATGATTCAAGTTTCACACCCGTCTGCATGTGACATAAACAAGGATGGGCCTTATCGCTGTACTTGACTGACTATAGAAGGTCGCCCTGTTGCACATGCTTTCCAATCTTGTCTCTGATGCGGTTGTGTTGGTAGCAAAATTTGCAAGCGAAGTATGCCTGGGAGAAGAGTTGGAGGAGTAGGAGAGGGGTCATATCGTAGGGCTCCAAGAAGCAGGATGGTATTATCGACGGACTGCGTTTGTGTGGATACTACCGTAGCATGCTGTTGGCAGCAGTGGATAGAAGAAGGCACGCACCAGCGACATGAAAGGTCTGGGAGACCTACACAAACCACAGAGAAAGAATCGACAAATTGCCCAACAGCCACAATTGCAGACATTCAGCGAGCAATGATGCCCTCCATAAGTCATCCTGTTAGTGTCAGCACCATTGACAGACTGCGGCACGATGCAGGACTACATGCGCACAGACCAATACGATGACTGCCCTTGACACCACGTTGGTGACAATGTCACAAAAGACTGCAATGACATCACTACTTCAATGACATTGCAATGACACCACTTCTTTATTGTTCCTGGTAACATTTATCTTGCTGCTGAATAGCATTTCCTTCTGGGCGCATCTATTTTTTTCATGATGAGTGTATATGGAATGTTGTTGAAGTAATCATAAATCTGAAATTTTAAACTATTTTGCCTCACAACACCCTGCATGTATCCCTTCACCATGAATTAATTCAAATAAATGGATCCAACATACTCTAGGTCCTAATAAAGTCCTTTGTGGACTGTTCTTTCTTACAGCCAGAGCATGTGAGCGGAGTGGAGCAGCAGACATTTCCGCTCCTCGCTCAAAGCGTTTCAATCGCTCCGCTCTGGGTTTTCTATTTTTTGCTCCTCGCTCTCACATCAGAGAATACCACCTCTACTCCATATGATTAACTCTCATGATGTTTATTTAATGTCTTGAATGTGTGTACAAGACACCGCATACTGTATTCCAGGAACTGTATCATTTAGGACTGTTAATAAACAAAAACGTGTTGAACTTGCGGTGCTACAGACTTTTTCCAGAAGATGTAGGCTTTCATTCATTCATCCATTCATCTTCTAAGCCACTTAATCCCTCTGGGTTGCGAGGGGTACTGGAGCCTATCCCAGCACTCATTAGGCAGAAGGCAGGAAACACCCTGGACAGGCCACCAGTCCATCGCAGGACAGACACACAGGCATACACATTCACTCACACCTCGGGGGGAATTTAGCGACTCCAATTCACCTGACTGCATGTTTTTAGACTGTGGGAGGACACAATGCAGACACGGGGAGAACATGCAATTGTCCACACTAAAAGGACACTGGATGCTCAGGCTGGGAATAGGCCTAATCTAGAAAACTGCCGAGGGCAAACAAATGTGCTTTTAACACCTAAACACCATCTTTTTTTCATTCTCACAGCACAATGGAAGACAGGACACTGACTTTGTGTAACATCTGTAGAATTTTGTAATCTGTAATCTGTGAGAATTCGCAGTATGTAGGCCTGACGGTGTGTGACGGCCGTAGAGTTGTTGCCACATCACTCATGTAACACAGTAGCAGACAGGGTGGAAAAAGGAAAGCCACTCCACACTCCAAGTAAACATCACGATGCTCCACTGTCTGCTCCACAGCACTCACAAGCTCTGCTTACACTCTGCAGGCATTCCACACCATATGGCCAAAAGTGTGTGGACACCTGACCATCACACCATTATGAGCTTGTTGGACATCCTATTCCAAAACCATGGGCATTCATGTTGTGTTCTCCATTCACAGCCTCTGCTCTTTCAGGGAGGCTTTCCACATGATTTTGGAGTGTGTTTGTGGGAATTTGTGCCCATTCAGTCAAAAGAGCCTTTGTGAGGTCAGACAGTGATGTTGGAAGAGGAAGGTAATCCCAAAGGTATTCAGTAGGGTTGAGGTCAGGGCTCTGTGCTGGTCACTGGAGTTCCTCCACACCAAACTCCTCAATCAATGTCTTTATGGAGCTGGATATGTGCACAGGGACACAGCCATGCTGGAACAGGAAAGCATCTTTGCCCAAACTGCTGCACAAAGTTGGAAGCATATAACTGTGTAAAATGCCTGTAATAAAGGTGAAGTATGGACACAGCAAACACTCAAACATCTGCTGTTCTATTTAGTTGTTGAGAATTCTGTGTAATGTCCTGTTATACAGTATGTTCTCTGCTTGTTTCCTGGCACAGAAAATGACTAATGTGTACTTATCAATAAATAAAGGGGGGGTTCTCTTGCTTTTGTGCTACGTCGTATGTGCTGTCGCCCCACTCCCCCCCAAACCTAATTGTAGACGTGCCTGCTCTGTGTGTGTCGCTGAGAATTTCATGCTTCTGTTCACAGGAATGCATATGAATAATTCCCGGCACTTTGGAACCACTGCTAGAGACCCCCTCGCCCACATAAAGAGCAAGTGCAGCCTTTAAATTGTTATAAGCAATGAATATTTTATCCACCTCCATCCGCTTTCACTATGTCACACATCACAAGTCAGAAAGAGCCAGTAAGCCACCCGACTGTGCGTTATTTAAAAGCTTCTGGGAACTCAGCAGCTGTGTGCACACTGCATGTCAGACTCTGTACCTACAGAAATGCTCATAGGTAATGAGAACTCTGCTTCGCATGTGGCATTCAAATAAATAGGTGTAATAGATGTTAAGTATTATAATGATCATTCTACAGAACATGGAATATCACAGTTATTACTGTTACATGTGTGTTGCATGTAGCAGCTCAAAGTGCTTTACCAACAGGTGATTAAGCGCAGTAACAATATATAAAGGATAAAAAGTTTAGTGATTAGTGTCTAATCTATTCATGCAGTGTGTTCCAAACAGTCCCCAAAGAAAAGGTATTATTTTCAGATTTTACCATCGTTAACATTCCATATACAAACTCAGAAGACATGTGCAGGTTCACTGATGGTTTTGTGTAGCAAATTAAATGGCTATATTTGTGTAGACTTTGGGACATGACATCTGGTTCCCATCACTGAACTCTGTAAAGGTAAATCTGAAAAATATGTTTTCTTTGGGACGTATTTTGCATTAGAGCATCTTTCATGTATCCCTCCACCATGAGTGGGTTATAATGCATTGTTTGAATGTTTTACACCAAAACTATAAAACTATGTTTTATTACAAAACTATCATAAAACAGTGTCTTAGATATCAAGCAGCGTATTTATAAGCTGTGAGGGCGCTTTTAGAGGTGGATGTCTGGTTCCTGTCACCTTACTAAATGAAGCATTTCACACCAAACCAACTCTGAATGACTTTATTAACATCTCAACCTCTTAATTACATTGGAGTTGTGGAGCTACCCTTTAGGTAACTGCTTTGATATGTTAGATAAAGATTACGTCCTTGCCTCATACTTCAGGTTGTGTACATTCTTCCTCTGAATCACAGAAAGAATCAGTTTTGCAGGTTTTTCATTACTGTTGTTATGTAAGTGTAGTAATTAGAGATATCCTCTGTAATATCTGACACAGTATGTAAGCCCGTCAAAGGAGTCTTGATTTACAGGATGAGTGGAATGTAGAAAAGTGTAATTATGAAGACTTATGTTTCTTGATGACACTAGCAAGAGATAGACGAAGATAGAAACAAAGGCCTTAAAATCAAACCCTGTGGGACTCCAGAAGAAATATTCTATGAATTTGAAAGATATTTTATGAATGATTCCCCAATTAAGCCAAATACTGTCTTTTCTGTCAATATGCTATAAGCCATGCCTGAGAGGCCTACGCAGTCACCACTGTTAGCCAGTTGGGTTATTTTCAACAGTAGTTCTTAGCAGTCAGTCTGAAAAATGTCTTCTAATCTGCTGAACAAATCTGACAAACACGCACTACTTACTGGCTCAGAGCTGCAGTGCCATCTGCTGGACAAAGTACTTATCATTATTAGTGTCCACCTTGTATTTACACTTACTGGACACTTTATGAGATCCTCATATATACAATTCCAAGTCAGAAAAAAAAGTTGGGACGATGTGCCAAATGCTAAAAAAAATTGATTTCTACACCCATTTCTGCCATTCAGACCTGCAGGACATTCCAAAAAAGTTGGAATGGGGCAGTTCAGGGCTAGTAATGAAGTCAAATAATTAAATAATGATGTGATTTGAAACAGATGATGCCAGCAGGAGGTAGTGATCTTGATTCAGTACAAAAGCAGCATCCAGGAAAGGCCTTTAGAAGCTTTAGAAGTTTGCACGAGAAGATGATTGAGATGTTTAAGAACAATGCTACTCTAAGAGAGACAAGAAGTGATCAGGATATTTTACCCTCCATCGTACAAAACATAATTACAGAGCAACAAGCCCAGAAGACAGGGTCTGTCATGGTCTGGGGTCAGTGTGTCAGTGCCCTCGGCAAAGCTCTCTTACACTTCGGTGATGCTCCATTAACGCTGAAAAGTACAGGAGCATATGCTCCTTCAAGTCTATGTCTTTTCCAATGACATCTCACGTGTTTCAGTAAGACAATACAAAACTACTTTCTACCTGCATTACAAAGGCATGCCTGCAGAAGAAGAGGGTGAGGGTGCTGGACTGGCCAGCCCGCAGTCCAGACCGTCCCCAAAAGAAAATAGGTGGTGCATTTTAAAATGGAAAATGAGCCAACAAAGACCCCTGTTGGCTGGATTATATGGGCAGTGGACCACTCTCAACACAGCAGTGGTGGTTAACAGATGGGTAACCAAAGCTCTACATTAGCAGGCAGGTTAAAACTGTATATATAAACCCCCAGCAAGGTATGGGGTTTGTGATAAAGTGGACATGGAGTGTTTGTGGTAAATGCATTACATTCTTCAGTTGAGATTAACTCTTGACGCTCTTTTCTTTCAAACGTTTCTGTTGTTTTGCAAACCACCCACATATTGCCTGACCTCAGCCCCTCTGCAATGAAATGTAAGTACAAAGGCATCTGCTTTAAAGCTGACACTCATTTCCAAATGCTTAAATATGAAGTCATACCTTGGCTCATGTCCCCACCCTTTCCTCAAGTAGCCCACCCAGCTTAATATCACCCATTCATCACACGACTCATCACCCTGAGGACCCCATTTTTCCAAAATATTGTTAGCGAGATCAACAAAGAGGTCAAGACTCCAAACGACAGCTAATATGAAGCAGCTGTCCGTTCTAACTCAGCCCATTGAAAATCCCTGATTACATGTGCGGCTCTCTCATAACATCCCTGGGATTTCTCTGGAAGGAACCCCATTTGGTTCAAACCCCATTTTCACCCTCCTCAGGTTAAACTAGACTCTAAGGGAGTGGGTGATGTAGACGTCTGAACTGCAGACCTGGCTCTGGGTCACATTCAGGCTGCCATACGTCTTCATATCATATAACAGAGGGGTCAGGTTTGTTTGCAATACAATTAATCCACTTTGACCTGCAGCTAGTTACATATATAAACACTGCAGTGGACTAAAGGACAAGAGATCTGAGTTGTTTCTTCATTAGCAGAGGTGGGTTGTGTAGTGTAGCTTAACACAAATACCAAGACACTTTAGCTAGGCAGGCACAGTTTCACACATTGTTGCATTTAAAAAATGGGTCACGACACAGTTCATAGCTCGACGTAAGTGCAAGGCACTGTCTTGTACCACCAGTGTGCTTCCTCAACTGTCATAACAGATAAGCAAGCAAAAATGAAAGAGAGAGGAGAGATATAGATATATATATAGATATATACTACAAACATATAACAGTAGAGCTAGGTATATTAAGTGCAAGATTTTTAGTTTAAAACATTACTAATTGAGCTAAAAGTCCCAAAAGAACGGAAAGAAACAAGAGTTGTGATGGCACATTTAAGATATCTATATACTGTTTCACAGAGTTATCTACTGAAGTTGGCATGCTAACCAGATAGCCCGGTGTTCTACTGACAGGTAGTCAATTACAGCAACAGTAAACGCAACAGTCACTGAAGCCCTTGCCAAGTGACTGCCGCCACCTGCTCTCGGGAAGAAAGGACGTTCAGCAGCAAACAGAAAAATGTGATATAAATAGAAGCAGAATAAGAGTTAACGTTGGTGCTGCTTTCCACTGCTGGAGACACTCTTGGAGAGTAAAGGATTGAAGTTTGATGCTAAACTTATGATGTTTCTTCTAGACTGGTAAGCAGTGAGGACTGAGGAGGAGGGACAACGCTTTTTCTGGGGATATGTTGCCTCCTATTGTTTGGAGTTTGAATTTGACAGGTTGTGTCGTCTTATAAATTGCAGATGTTACTCTGTTTGACTGGATAGAATAGTGATGGATAAATGTTGAACTGTGAACTGTTTTTGTAAAACAGCCTGCAGAGAGACCCTGCTGTCCTACTGTGCATGTGCACAGTATGGTTAGCTGAGCTGCTCAGTACTCGCCACGCAGTGTGTCGTTTTGAAAGAAACAGCTTTATTTGAACGTGTCCATTGACAAAGCTGTTTGGAGGGGTTGTGTTTCATGTAGCATCATGGACTAAGCGTTTGCATGCACTGTGAGTCACAAAAGAACAAGAGTTCTAAAAAAATGTTTGGCATTAGAGCAAATTCCACTTCTGCTCAGTCAGCCAAAATGAATTTAACAACACAAAACGTAAGCTCAGAGAATGCGTTAGCCTCGTTATCCTCAGTGGCCGTGGATATGATTCCTGTTGTTATTGTGCCAGGGAGACTGCTGTTGAGACAAAACCAAACATGGAGCACTTCTCCACTGAAGCACTACTACTAGCATAAGTAGCCAATGAACATCATTTTTATCAGCTCCTATTCTAACAACTGCTTCATTCTAATGAATTTATTGTGGTGTCAGATTCGGTATCAGCTAATACTAAAAACATGTAGCTGTACTCAGGCTGAAAAAAATGGTATCGATCTATTCCTAGTTTAGTCTGTCCATTTTTCACCTTTATTACAGCTTCCGTTCTTTTTCAGGAGACACAAAGAGCCACACCTCCAAAGTTTAGTCTTAGAAGATGGTTTAGTATTTTTAGCATCTCACCATTTAAGTAACCCCATTCGGTGATGCAGTGGTCTTGTCATATGTAGAGGTGGTGGTCAGTCTTTTGTTCTTCTTCGTTTGATGTGTCTCCTTGTCTCAGTGAGGAGCTTCTTGACAGCTACAACAACTACCTTTCAGACCCATTGCATTAAGATGTCTTCTCACAGTGGAAGGATGGAGAGAAACCTGGTGTTCTCCTCAGTCTCAAAGATGAAGTGGTGTTTATATGATGTGGACAGTTTTGGTGCTCTGATGGACGTCCAATTTCTTCTGTAGCTTTTAATCATTTTGTTGGACTCCAGGTTTGGCAACCCCCGTTATAAAAGATTTTCTTAGGAATTTGCACACTGCGTTTTAAACCAATAACTTTTTAAAATTTATTTCCATCTCATTCATATTTCTATGGAAATGAAATCGAGCCTGTGTGCCGGAGTTTCTGCAGAACAGTCTGGACACATTTTAAAGAGGATGGTCAAAGTGAGCCCCATGACCTGATTCCAGTCTAAAGGAAAATAGACCCGTATTCACTTTCCCTGTTCCCTTCCAATCCAGGATCTATGCACAAAAGAAACCTCTACACTCCCAAAACATGGACTAGGCCAAACGGAGGAAGTGGTCAGTTTTAGCTCTGCGGGGTATCAGCTTCATGCTTTATCTTCTCTGTGAAACCTGCTAGTTTCATTAGAAGTCGATGAGTTCAATCAGATGTGTGCAAGCAGGGAAAACAGTGAGTTCTTCTCTGGAACTGCTTGTTCCTGAGCTACAGGAAGTGAGAAAGTGCCTCATTTTGTTAGCGCTGGAATCGTACCCCGGCATTTCAGCCTCTGAGCTTCTGCATCTGGTTTCCCCTCTTTAACCGTTTTATAGCAACCTCAGAAAAACAGAAAACAGAGAGGGAAAGGAAGAAAAAAGTAGGAATTCAGACGGTGAAAGAGAGGAGTAAGAGAACAGAAATAAAAGAGAAGCTTTGGATTTGTAATGTTATTAAAACCAACACATTTACACACTTCTGTCTAAGGCCCCACCATTTCATGCTGAAGTTAAAAGGAGTTTCTCATCCAGGACAGCTTTTTGAATGAGGTACACTACGTTACAGCCAATCAGAACAAAGCTAATTAACATATATCAGTCTCAAAGGAGAACTCAACGGATATTTTACTGGACATAATTAAATGGTGGAGGTCACAAAGTCATTCAGAGGTGTTTGGTATGAAATGCTCCGTTCTAAAGAAATATACAGAGTCAGAATGTTCACAGTGGTGGTGATAGGAACCAGACGTCCACCCTCACAGAAAGGTATTAGATTAAATACTTGATAAATGAATATGAATATGCTGTCTGATGTCTGAGATGTTATTTTATGATAGTTGTTCTAAAATAATTGAAATATTGAATACATATATATATATATATATATATATATATATATATATATAAAACCAGTTCATAGTGGAGGGATACAGACATGGCGATCCCTGGTTCCCTTCATCACTACTGTAAAGTGCACACCGCTACACTTCAGTAATGACATACTATTTCTTTCTAAGGGAAGAAGAGAAGTGATGTTAACGTGAACAGCTGGTAAAAATGAATTTTGCTACATACACTCTCAGGACTCCTAAGATCTGGGCCCTTTAAACATGTCTGTTATTGGTGATTTCTGTTGGACGAGAAGAATGAAGTGATCCAGCACTATTATACACGTCAGTGTGCTAGTTAGAGTGAAGTTAAAGGCCACAACGGCTACTTTGTTTAGCTTTCAGCTTTTATTTTCCAAATATGTTGTGAGTTAGTGGAAATGGAAAAACACTGAGTTTGTTTTAGACCAGCTCATTCAGTCAAACGACTTTCCTCTGGGTAAAGGAAATACCTCTGCACTGTGTGCTTCAAGCGTCACAGCCCTGCACTTCCAATTTACCTGCACCTTTCTGATGTTCGAACTGCTCACTGCTCTTTCTTTCTATCTCTCTTATTGCTACTGTCTCCTGCTTTCTCTCCCTCTCTCTCTCTTTGCACTTGGTCTAATTCACTCTACTCCCATTTTCTCTCTCTCTCTCCCCCTCCCCTCCTCCTTCCTTCCTCTTTCTCTCTCCGCTCCCACTTTCACTATCTCTTATTCTCTCTCCCTCTCTTTCTCTCTCTTTTCCCTCCCCCTCTCTCCTCCTTCCTCTCTTTCTCTCTCTCTATCTCTCTATATACCCCTCTTGTCCTTCCATCCCCTTGCTCTCTTTCCCCTTCTCTTCTCCTGCCCCTCTCTCTCGTTCTGTCTGTCCCCCTCTCATCCTTCGTTCCTCTCTCTCTCCCTCTCTCTCTCTCTCTCTCTCTCTCTCTCTCTTTCTTTCTGTCTCTTTCTCCTCCCCTGAGCTCAAAGGCTCCTTTGTTGATCTATTTAAAACATAAATATTAATACAAATTATTATTATTGTTGTTGTTGTTGTTGTTGTTGTTGTTGTCACTAGCTTTTTTGTTGTTTTCTTTTTTATAACTAAAATGAGCAGTAAATTCTGTAGGTGTGTTTCCATTATTATTATAATGGCCTTATACTTATGACTGTTTCTGACACTAATTTTCCACCTTATATAAACTGTTGCAGGTGTAGAGCAGCACCCCCTGTGTGAGGTCACCATGTCAGAAAACACAATAAGAACAATCAGTTTTTAAAAAAAAAAGAACAAAAGAAAAATAAACTGGCCTCTGGAGCTGGAGGAGGAACGCCATGTCTGAATCTGGTAAACATTATCAGTCCTCCTCCCTCCATCTTTCACTCCCTTCACTCCCTCCTTCTCTCTCTCTCTCATTTCCAACACCCGCCAGACAGAAGGCTCCCATCTGAGAGAGAGAGAGAGAGGGGTCATATCAGAGCTCATATGGGCCAGTTCTGAATCCAGTAGGCATGCTGTACCCCATCTGAGGAGAACTGAACAGGACGTTCTGCTTATCTGCATTCACTCCAAAAAAGATGATGAACTACCTCCTCCTCGGTCTGCTCGGTGAGTGTTAGACCTGCAAGTATGCTTCAGTTTGGGTAAATGTGAGCATTAAAATACAAATAGTGCTTCATTCATATTAATAAACTATTACATCAGCACAATAACTGCCAGAAGTGAGTTTATGGTTATATTCATGTGGAACCACTGCAGTGCTTTCAGTGTGTATGTCTGTGAGGCTGTGTACTTGTGCATGCTGGAGAGAAGGTTAAGGGGAGAGAGGAGACATGTGGCTGCTCTGCTGTGTTAGTGAGGTTATTTATCCTTTACTGTTGCAGCAGCCGTCCGAGCTGACACTCTGCCAGGCTCCTGCAGCTTTGAGGACAGCACCTGCGATTACACTGCTGACCCGTCCGGACTCAGCTGGACGATCAGCCCCACTGGTAACCCCTCAGCCACTTAAACTGCATCATCATATCATTACACACGTGCCTCAAACCACACTGACTCCTTAAAGGAGAACTTTAGAATATCCAGAACTTCTACCTAATACAGTCTTTGAGATGTAATAGGAACCAGGGCTCTACCATGCAAGCATAGCCATCTTAAAGGGGAGCTCCACAGATTGTTGAAATGTTCTGCAGAATGAAATGGTTTAGATGTCCACGAAGTCATTCAGGTTGGTTTGGTGTGAAACGGTCTGTTCTGAAGAAACTTGTAGAGTTGGTGGTGGTGATGGGAACCAGATGTCTGACTCTAAAAGCTCCCTCACAAAAGTTGTTACATGAAATGGTTGTGAATATACTGACTGATGTCTGAAACGCTGTTCTCTGATAAGGTTTTGGCCTAAAATGTGTTTTAATCTGTTTGTGGTGGAGGGATACACGCAGGGCATTGTGAGTCAAAACAGTGCCTGGATTTTTAGATTTTCCACTATTTTATCATCATTACCATTTCATATAAAAGCTTACTGGTGCTTTTGGATAGTAATTATGAACGCTTCATATCTCTCAGTCATCTAATTATGCAGATATTTTGAAACATTGATGGAGTGGCCCTTTAATAATGATACTTTTTAGACCAATCATAAAACTAGACACATCAGGTAACTTATTCATAACCATTTTATGTAATTTTTTTTTTCCGTGAGGGAGCTTTTAGAGGCGGATGTCTAGTTCCTATCACCACCACTGTGAACAATTCTGACAATTCTGCAGCATTTTACACCAAACCACTCTGAATGACTCTGTTTACATTTGGACCATTTAATTATGGAGAAATTTTGAAAAAAATGGTGGAGTTCCCCTTTAACACTTTCGGTCTGGTGACTGCTATGGATTACTCAGTGTCTATCATGATACTAATGTGTAAGTTTTGTAACACTGAAAAGGCTATATAAGACTTTATTTAACTATGCTGATCAACTTTAGTCCAGGTTTATGTGTTGATGGACAGATTGTGATGTGCGCTGAGCTAAAAGTAAAGCGATGTTTAATAAACAGACTGGTAGTACAACACAGCAGCAACAAGATCAAAGCTGACATAACCAAGGGGCAAGGTCTGAGTCAGAGTAAGAAAACAGGCAGAAGTCAAAACCAGGCAATCAACCAGACCAGCAACAGTATCAAAAGGGAAAAGACAAAAGAGTAAACCAGAAAGTCAAAAGAGAGTCAAATCAGAGAAGCTAACAAGAATAACAACAGGGAGAACCGCTCAGCACGCAATGAGTGGCAATACTTCGCAATGGGTCAGTGTGAGAGAGGAGTATTTATACAAACAGACTAAATTAACAACAGGTGGGCTCAATACTCAGGAGACTCTGATCTAGAGAACGTAACGGGATTGGGAGATGGCAGACATGTGCAAGTGATGTCATCGGGTGGTGAGTTATGGGAAATGGAGTCCGGGAGATCGGAGGTGAGCGGAGAACCAGCAGGCATGACAGTTTATAACTAACAGTATATCATCCAGTGTCAGAAAGCACATAAACAAGTCTCTATAAGGGGTTTGAGGCAAATGTGTCCTGATGTAGGCATGTAGTTTACAAAACGTCAAAGGTAACTTTGCAAATTTGTGTACACTTGTGTGACTTTTGACCGAGCCATTGATTTAGGGGATCAGAAATAAGCATACTGGATTGCAGTGGACATGAAGACTGATGCCTCACAATATAGCCTTCATATTATGGAAGCCCTGTTTCCTTTAAAGAGGTATAAAACAATGAATGTATGAGAGTGAAAAGACTGTAGGATGACATAGGCTTGATTGCTGTAAGTAGGTTGTGTTTTCTGTTGAAAAGGAAATAGTGCTTGTAATATGTATCATCTGCATTATGTGGTTTTAACCATCTGGATCATCTGCACTCCAGGTTGATTTCCATTCTTACCCAAACGTGGCATCCAGCGTATTTATCTGATGTTGCCGGGATCCGTTACTTATTTGTGATGGTTTATATGTAGCAGGAAATTGATGGGACCAGTGAGGCTGCAGCATGATTTGGACTGTAGTGGTATCTGAAAGTGAGAGCGATGTCAGTTCTGGCCTGGCCAGATAACATTCCAGTGTTTTAGATCCTGTTGTGGCTCCTTACAAACAGTAAGTCACATTTATCTTCCTCTCCTGTCATCGTAACATTTTTGGACAACATTAAAGCAAAATAGAAAACACATTTATGGAGCCCCATCCAAGCCAAGTGTAGACGAGCAGCTAAGACGTGTCTGGCGTCAGATTTTTCCTTTATTACTTTTGCCCTGGTGCTACAAGGTTAATTAAAGGGGACATGTTATGAAAAGAGGTCTGGTGTGCATAATTGTGTATTTGTAGCTCCTATCAACCCACACACTGTGAAATACGATCACCCAGTTAGTTGTTTTTGGCTGCCTGGATCAGAAAACATTGGATCCAACAAGCCAGTCAGATTTGGTTCCATTTCTCACATCAAGTCGAGGCTTATTAGCATAATACTGCCCCGGTCTGAGAAGCTTCGCCCACAGCTTCAGAGCTACCTTTGCAAAAGGGGTGCCAATTTTCTTCCTGCAAGCACCAGAGCAACTAGCATTATGTGCACACTGAGAGCAAATCACGTGATCTGTTCTGCTTGATGGCAGTGTCCAGCAGCAGTCAACAATAGCCTGTACGTGTGTGCTGACAACTTTGTGTCCCATTCTGCCTTAAATGGTGCAGCAGTTATATTCCTGTTAACTGTTAAGCTGTTTACAGTCAAAGTCAAATTAATATATTAACAGATATGAAATGTTCTAGATAGTACCATTTAGCACTACCTTATGATAACAGCTGAGGTAAAATATTAACAGAGATTTAAGATTCTAGAAAGTTCTTGTAGTTTTGCATTAGCTAATAAACAACTGTGGTAATATATTATGGAGATGTAATATTCTAGATAATTCTTAGTGTTTAGTACTAGCTAACACTAGCTAACAGCTGAGGTAATATACAGAAATATATGAGACATAATGTTCTCAAAGGTTCTTAGTAGTAACACTAGCTAACACTAACAGCTGAGGTAATATATTAAATGGTCTAGATAGTTCTTGGAGTTATTGGTGCTGCAGAATTCACAATAATGTTAACATTGTTAGTTTGTTAGCTGAATGTCTGTAAGATGGGGGCGGGGTCAACAGTGGCTCATTATCATTTAAAGGAACAGACACTCACACTGGCCATTCTGAACAGAGCTGTGCTGCTTAATGCTTCTGCTGTTTTCATTTCATTAAGACCCCCAGAGAGACTGCGCTCACTTGTGGAAAAGGGGTATGTCACCTTTAAAGGGCAATTCCACTGAATTTTCAAACTTTCAGCCAAATACAGTCAGAGATAATCATTCAGAGTGATTGGATGTAGAGGTCTGCACTGGACTGTTTTTTTTAATCCCACTCCAGTTTGAATTCGTCTCTCTGCTGCCAAAAATTGGCAATTGCTCCTGCCTTCAACCCCATCTGAGGGTAAATTAAATCCTATATTTGACACTCTATTCACGGGTAAATAATTTTCTCCTGAAATAATCAGGACTAAAATTGCCTGCTGTATGTCAGACTTGCTTTTAGTCAGCTCTTTATGTCAGACTTGCTTTAGTCACCACTTCTGTAGCACAATAATGCAGTTTATGTGTTGTTTACATGATTGACTGTTTCTATTTATTCTATTTGGAATTAATTTATTAATTCCTTATCGATGATTTAGCTGTTTCCCCCTATGTTCATTATGCTAATTATTGTTTATAATATTGATTATCATAGTGTTAAATAGACTATTTATTAATTTGCAGGTTTTTTCAGATCTGTATGTTGTCCCGCTCCCGCACAGACTGGAATGGTTAACCGAGAGTCCCCCGCCAGCTGTAGATTATTTGATCGTTGATAGTTGTTATAGTAAATATAGTTTCTGTATCATATTTAGATTTTAGTGAAAAAAATGGTAAATCTCAGAAAATGACACCAGGCCTTCTGGATGCATGACGTGTGACAACAAATTGTTCATCTTGACGCTGATCACGGTGCCTCCTCACAAGGAGTGGGACTCGACACTAAAGATGACCTCTGCCATTCTGAGTCACTCCATGACAGTCTGGCACGACACCATTACAGTACTTGGCGCCGTTGACGTGATGCTAAGGGCAGTCGTTGTAACAGTCTGCGTGCATGTAGTCCTGTTTCGTGCAGCCGTCTGCCAATGGTGCTGGCACTAACAGGATGACTCTGCTGGGTCAGTCAGGTACAGCGATTAGGCTCGTCCTCTCTTAGACATCACATCCAGGGCCAAGCATGAAACTTGAATCATTCATAGGTCTCAAAATGTCAAACCTACTCACCAAGTTTCATTCCTGTTGGTTGATTCCCCCTGTTAATTACTCTTTTGATGATGAGTGTATATGATATGTATATAAATGCTCTTTTTGCTCCCCTGAGGGCACTTTATCACGGTGGACGCGCACCCCAAGGATGAGCAAAGGAAAGAGAAGGCAGTTCTGGTGGGTCCAGAAGTGCTACAGCAGGACTGGAGCTGCCTCCGGCTGGTCTATCAGCTGACAGGCAGTGCTTCACTGCAGCTTCAGAGACGATCAGAGGGAGAGAGCTTTGACCACATGCTGTGGTCAGCCCACAGCCCCTCTGATAGCTGGCTCATTGCAAACATAGACCTCCAGAAATCCACCGAACCGTACAGGGTGAGAAACGCTAGGAAGGTGGAACTGTTCCTACTAACTGCTGAAATGTTGCATAGATTTGGGTTTTGTTTAGAAACTATTAGATAACCTGAATTAATCTTTGCTTTGTAGATAGTCATTGAGGGGAAACCTGGATCAGCTGAAGGCAGCAGCGTGTCCATTTTTGAGGTCAACATTTCAGATAAATATTGCATAGGTTAGTGGCGCACATCCAATTCATATACGGTTGGATTTAAAAGCATATTCAAGAGAAAATGACACAGAAACGTCAGCGACTATATATTATATCAGGTGTTTGAGTGCATAGTGTGACCACTCTTTATCTTCATTACAGCTTTCATTCTTTTCAGGAGACACACCTACAAAGTTCAGTCTCAGAAGCTGGTTTAGCAGTTTCTTCTTCTCACCATGCACATAACCCCAAACACATTCAGTGATGTTCAGGTCTGAACTCTGGGGTGGTCAATCCATTGTACAGCCGCTTCTTTATTTGATGTGTCTCCTTTTCTCAGTGAGGAGCTTCTTGACAGCTACACATCCTTCCAGACCCACAGCACTGAGTTATCTTCTCACAGTTAAATAATGCAAAGACATGCCTGTGGATGTTTTCATGTCTAAAACAAGAGTTGAGCTGAGAGTAGATGTTCTCCTCTCTCTCAAATGTGAAAGCTATAAACGTTGTTTATCTGATGGGGAAGGCTTTTGTGGTGTACCATGTCATCCAGGTGGTTGTAAGGAGTCCTATTGTCTCTGCAGAGTTTTTGAACTCCATTTTGTCACTTTCTGTTTAGCACTTTTACCTCCTGAATGTCAATAACTTGTACCGAATGGCAACAATTCCTGGATATTAAAGGCACAGTAAATGATTATAAAGAACAATTGTTAATATGTAAACTCAACAGCAAAACAAATACACCCCTCCTATCGGGGCTCAGAAGTTCCACCTCCAAATTTATTGATGAGCGACACTGTTATTGTTTTAGATTCATGACCTTGAAACCCTTTACAAATAGCCTAAATAACCTAAAAGCGAACAACTGACTAAGCAAGTAATGTAGCAAATGTTAGCAGTGATGCTAACCAGTCGCTATCACAAACATCAGCAAACAGGACAAAACAATACTGACCTACAGCAGAAAGAAGTTCCCCACTTATCCAGCAGAACCAGAGCAACCTCATCATCCCTTTTTATGCCTTTCAGTTCTCCATAAAGCTGAATTCATCTGCTTTTTCAACAGATTCTTGTTCAAGTTTTCCTGTTCCACCTTAAATGATACAGCAGTTACATTCAGGCACCTCAGGTCCAGGAATGGAACTGCTGCACCATGTAAGGTGCAATGTGAAAATGTGAATAGGAAGCTGACTCCAACTTCATCAGCTCTCTGAGGTCTCTCCACTGTTGAAATGTCTCACTGATGTTAACACAGCTCTTCGCTCTTACCTGATCCAAAAACCTTCTCAATTTTTGTTCTTCAGAACTTCTTATTTTATTTATCTCTCCTGCTTGACAATATGTGGAGTTCAGCACGTAAACCCTCCCCTGTCCTGTGGACAAGCACAGATGTGCCCTGATTGACTAAAAGAGTATTGTGTGGTTCCTCCTGGGCCAACTTGTTCATTTCCCATTTACAGATCCAGGGCAGAGTACTAATGCTGGATTATTTTCCTGTCGTCACACGGAACAGACATCTAGCAGATACTCACTGAACTTGACTAAGGGGAATTGGGTTACAATCGTATACTGTACCTTTAAATAAATGAAGGGCAGCTGTCCATTTTTCATTGCTTTGGAGCTGTCTATTGGAAGATTCCCTGGTTACCTTGAACTTGTTATGCCAAAATAATGGCCTCAAATACATGTTTCCCCAAGGATTCTTAAGTAAAGGCAATGCTAAGATATAGAACTATGAACAAACAATTGGATGCACAATTGGTTCTTTGTGTATCATCTCTAAGGAACCTTTTATAAATGTCTTTATATGCACATTGCTATTATATGTCATTTTATATGTAACATTTTTGCTATTATATGTAACATTTTTGGTATTATATAGAACCTATGTTTCTAAAAGCCTGAGAGTCTGGTGAAACATTACCACAGCTTCCTCCACTGGACTAGCTCTGTTTTTTAATGGGGAACATGGCAAACCCACATACCAAGCATTTTAGTGGTTGTGGAGTGTGTTGTTGTCGTTGTTGTTGATCAAGTGCCTCTGGTGGTACAGCTTCAAAAACCTGCTATTTGAAAGGATTTCTTCAACATCTAAAGTAAGTAACTATGCTAAACAAGTAAAAGTACTGTGCAATAGTCACTGACTGTTATCCATTTATTACATTTCCAGTCACACTGACAAAGTTAATTATTCAAAGTGGATTAGATTCAGGCTAATCCACTTGTATAAGAAATAGGAAAGTCAAATGAGAGCAAGTGAAAAGGTTGGAGCTTCCAAATCATGATTTAAACGTTGGACTTCAAAGAATCATGCAAGAACTGGTACCAAAACTGTGCCCTTCGTCTTTGAGAGAGAGGAGAACATCAAGCTCCACTCTTGCTTTCAGATCTGAAACAATCAGATTTGTTTACAGTGGTGGGGATGGGAACCAGGGGTCACCATGTCAACACAAAAATAGGCATTTTATCATACGCAGTGTCTCATGCATCAGGCAGTATATTCAACACCACTGTATGTAATAACGTTCTGTGAGGGAACTTTTGGAGATGGACATCTGATTCCTATCACCACCACTGTGAACAAATCTGCCTGTGTATGTTTCTCTAGAACAGAGCGTTTCACAACAAACCACAATGAAATTAGTTTGTTTACATCTCAGTGATTGAATTACACAGAAAAAAATCATTATCCTTTAAAGCTTTCAGAGAGAGGAGAACATCAAGCTCCACTTAGGTGTTTCTATCCATCTTTCAACGATGAGAAGATGACTCAGTGTTATGGGATTGAGAGGCTGTGTAGCTGTGAAGAAGCCCTCACTGAGAAAAGGAGACACACCAAACAAAGAAGCTGCTGAATGATGGACTGACCACCCCAGACCTCAACATCACTGAATGTGTTTGGGGTTATTTGGATGTTAAGAAGCAGAAAATGCTAAACCAGCTTCTAAGACTGAATCTTGGAGGTGTGTCTCTTAGAGGAACTGAACGTGAGTCTCACGGGTGGACACACTAAACACTGAAACATATTATATTTAGCCCTTGAGTGTATTCTGCTTTTTTCCTAATGATATTTTTATGTATTTTTTGCAAGAGTGTGATTTTGAGGAGTCTCATCTTTGTGGCTACACTATCCAGTGGAACTGGTACGTGGGGAGAGGAGCTCCAAATGACCCTCAGAATGGCAGGCCAGGTGTGTAGTAGAACGTACTGAAACTCCTCTGAAACCACCTAAAATGGTTTGTCCATTCTGGGCTACTGTAGAAACAGGTTGGCGGCAGCCTCGGTAGAAGACAACCAGCTTGTATGTATATATGAGGGGCTCATTCTAAATGATTTGTAGTTACAGGTAATTGTACTCTAATGAAAATATAATTCTGTATTTATATTCCATTTCTGATAATAGATCTTCTCCTAAGTAATACACATTGCTCGTTTAAGAGTGTAGGTCATTTCAAAACACAGTGTATCTTCTTGTACATACATAGTTAATTTCATGTTGTCAGCAATACCAGTGTTGAAAGTGATTATATGGGCTTTTTTCTGCAGGCCATTACATGTACGTGGATTCAGTTCATACAAAGACTGTTCAGAAAGTGGCCAAGTTGGTGACACCCATGACAACAGTACCCATGTCGGGTTGTTTGAGCTTTCAGTACCAGCAGGACCATGTAGAGGGACACCTATTCTCAGTCTACAGCAGGGACCGGGCCGGACAGTATCAGGAGCTGTGGAGAGCAGATCAACCTGAGACCAACCGTGCGGACTGGGGGGTGGAGACTCAGGTGTGGATCCCTGTACAAGTGACCCTGAGAGCCCCCTATCCTGTGGAGGTAAGATAAAGCTGGATGTGGTAAGTTTTGCAGCTGAACTAGTTGCATGCACAGTGTCTTTACACTGCTATGCTTTGAAAATCTCCACAGTTATATGGTGCTGCTTTAAAAGGCCCATATCATGTATTTTTCATGGAATTTTCGTCACTTTTTTAAATAAAAAGAGCCTGAAGTAGGAGTTGAGTTCAGGTGTTTAAAGTCCAGTTATGTGATGAAAGTCAAGTTGACATGGCGTTATTAATAAAACCACAGGAGAAATGAATGCGTTGCAACAGGTGACTGTTTTAAAATCTGCAATCAAACCAAACTACACAGGTCAGTAGAATGTGACATGCCCTTTCCAACAAGCCATGGATCACTTTGCTGATTTAGTCACACCCTAGGCAGCCTTGCAGAGCCTCTCACTCTCAGAGCCAGAGAAATTTAGAGTGCCATAACCCTGCGGAAATAAGAATAACAGATTTTAAGATGTACAGGAATAGAGGGTGTTATGCTCCTTTTCCAACCACCCATGACTTCTTTATTGTAGTCTTCACAGGTCAGTAGAGTGTGACGTGCCCGTTTTAGGGGATCACATTGCGAGCCTTCTGGAAACCTTAGATATAAACCATGAAATCACTAGACTCTTTGTGATGTCACAAAATTCAGCACATTTACATAAACCTGCCCATTCAGCCTACTACAGATTAGCCCCGCCCATTCACACTGAAGTTACAAGTAGTGTTTTAGCTGTGACTGCTCTTTGAATGAGGCACAATACATGGCATGTAATCAGGATAGAGCTCATTTACATACACCCATAGTAGAGGGGTGCCCCTTGAAAATAAATACGCACTTGTACACTTGTACATGTTAGTGCACAGTTACTGTCTATGTGCTGATAAAGAAGTAATAAGTAGACATCAGTGGAAAAGAACAAAACAAGAAAAATATAGGATATGAACCCTTTACAGGTGTTTCAGACAAAAATCTGAAGTTTACCAATACACTTTTGCCAGATTCATTGAGTATCTCCTCACGGTCTGCTAGCTGTCGCTTCTGTGTGTGTAGGGTGTTGATTCACAGCCCTGGATCTGTAAATAGGGAATACACGGCTAGAGCGGCTAAAAAGTGGCTCAGCTAGAGCTTCACAACGCTTTTTCCAGCCAATTAGCAACAAGGGGCTTGTTCATAAGACATAGGGAAGGGGAGGGGCTATATGCTGAACTCATTGTCAAGAATGAGGGATAGCAGAGAAACAGTCAAAAAGGACAATATCTGAAGAACAAAGACAGCGAAGTTCTTATATCAGAAAAGAGTGAAGAGCCGTGTTAACATCAGTGAGGCTTTTTTAATGGTGGGGAGACCTCAGAGAGCTGATAAGGCTGAAGTTGGCTTCCCTAGGTGCCTGATTGTAACTGCTGGACCAAGAACTAGAAAACTCAAATAAGAAGCTGGCAAAAAAGAAGCTGACTTCAACTTCATGGAGAGATGAAAGGCATGTAAAGGGATGAGGAAGTTGCTCTGGTTCTGCTGGACAGGTGGGGAACATGAGCTTGTTTCTGCTGTTTCACAGAACCAATAGGTCAGTGTTGTTGTGTCTCATTTGCAGACTAGTTTGTGATGGTAACTAGTTAGCATCGCCGCTGCAGCTGTAGAGACAACCTGACTAATGCTACCTACATTACTTGGTGTTGATGTTTGCTCTAATCTTATATCAGAGTATGTGTCCTGTGTGCAGAGGTTTTTATGGCCACAAAGATCCAAAAACACTAAAATTTGCTAGTTCACTGTCATTCACCTTAGAAATGCGCACTCATGAATTTGGGGAGCGGAGTTTGTGAAGGAGCACTGAAGGGAGGGGAGTATTTGTTTTGCTGTTAAGTTCAAATATCAACTTAATGGCTAGAATCGTTCACCTTCAAGCATGAATGATAATGTAAATTTAGAGAAACGATTTTCATAAGCAAAGTCAATGTGATAAACAATATAATCATGATCCAACTTCATTTATAAAGAACAATATGAGCATCACAGAGCCTTATGCTGAATCTTGTTTTTAGCCGATGGTAATAATATATTACACAATATAATTACCATCAGGGTTAACCTCTAATGTAATCAACACCCCAGTTTGGCAGAATTTTGCTTACCAACTAAAACAATATGGAGATCCAAAGTGTGGCATGGCATCTGTCCCAAAAATTGAACATCAGCCAAATTGCAAGAACATATGGATGGATATCATCGTCCATCTTAGTGTGCTAGAGTGTAGGAGAGGGCCCACATATGCAAAATTGAACACCCTGACATGTTGACAACTTTATTTCTATTGCAGCTTTCATACATCAGTGATGCAGCTCATAGTGTTTTATGGTACAAAGTTAAATTAACATAGAAAGTAAAAAAAGTAAAACAATACAAAATCCAACACATAAAAGCAATAATAGAACTGGAGCTTAAAAGTAATTAGACATTGAAATGCACATCATCAAAACAACAATAACAGACAAGGACGGATGACTCAAACTAAAGGGAATAATAACATGGAATATCATAAAAATAAAAGAATTAAACCAAATAAAAATAGAATTGTAATTAAGTGAATCATAATTAAAGAGAACAGATAAATAGTATACCTAAAATAATAGATAACATAATAAAATAACAAATATTAAAAGCATCCAGTTAGTTATAAGCTCAATTAAAGAGGAATGTTTTAAGTCGTTGAGTCGGGAGCACGGTAGAGGAAGGCTGCTTCTTCAGTTTTATTTTGGGGGACTTGTGGAATATTTAATGGGCCTGCTGTGGAGGACCTGAGGGCTCGTGAGGGCTCTGTTCTTACCACATTAATGGTAGAACTGGTGCAGTTTATGGCTTTCGTGCTCTTTCTCAGTTAGAAACGTATAATAAAAGAACTGAGGAGAGGGCATAAGTGAAAGAAACACTAAGAGGAAAAGAATAAAGCAGAAATGAAAGTTAAGTAATAGAGCAAAAAACAAAAAAAAACATAATTGAAAACCAGTCCTGATCTGAGAGAAAACAGATTATGGTTCAGAGTGGCCTTAAAATGGCCTTGTTCTCTGTGTGCCACAGTGCAGGATTCAAACACATAATGTCCATCTGCAAGGAGATCAGGATGCTGTGAGGTTTTACGGCTTATGTGTTCTTTATGCCATGTGCATATGTGTGTGTGTGCTAACCATTCCTAGGTGGTGTTTGAAGCGTCATTCAACAGTCCGAAAGGGGGCCGCGTGCTTCTGGACGATATTTCATTTTCTCCAGAGTTCTGCAGCGCAGGAACAGGTGCTGCACTTCTGGAAGCTAAATTCAATCAGAATGCTAATGTTCCGAAACTCAGTTTAAAAGTGTTTTTATATGTTCTGCAGAACCCACATTCAACCCAAAGGTGGCAAACTGTGACTTTGAGCTGGGCGTCTGTCAGTACACTCAGAACAGAGAAGACGGAGAGATGTGGAAGAGAGTGTCAGTCCGGCCCAACATCTACAGAGAAGGAGACCATACCACAGGAACAGGTACAGTAATGTGGTTCGTTCTTATAGTTGTCCCAGAATGCATTTATTCAGTATTTATATTGTTCTCTGATGTTCTGCATAAAAGGCATGTGATTTTGGTCAGGGTAAAAATGCCCAGATGCAGTTTTACACACCCATTTACGCCCTATGATTCTGTCCTGTTTTCCTTATTTTGGTGAGCTCATGAATATTTAGATCTCTAGCTCTGCTCCGATTGGCTGGTTTACAACAAGACGCCGTAATGATCACACAGAAGCAGCACGTCGACAGACAAAATAAATTGAACCTCTTCATAAATAAAGTCAGACCCCATACTATTTAGTTATCTATGCTAGTTACTTGGAGCTGCTAGTAGTTAACGTTACCTGTACTAGCTACTCTTATTCCATCTCGACATCAACACACGGTAAATTAAAGCTGTTCCTCACTATGAACCTTTCAGTTTAAGATGATCTGCTTCAACCAGCACACAGTGACACAATCACACAGCATGGCTGCTACTTACAGGTTACTGTTGGGGCTGTGATGCTAATAAAGGTGGAACTGCTCCTCTCTTCAGTCTATTCAGTGTCAAACACTGAGTAAAGTTGCTCAGTACAATCGAAGATTTGAGAAACTGTCCAGAATTAAATGTGCAGACTTTGAATTAAAGTTGTCTGGGATCTTTTTAAAGACATTTGATGCGGAATGCATGTAGCTATAAAACATTTTAAACAGCTTTTTGTTCTTGTCGAAAGCAGTATTGTATTTTCAGTAATTACCAACAAGATCTGTAATTTTAATCCAGTATGAATCTGTATTATGTGTAGCTTGTTCAGCCTGGCAGTAGTAATTGTGGAGTGATGTTAATCCATTATGAATCTGTGGAATTAATTTAATCCAGTATAAATATGCAAAGTGTACATCTTGGCAATAGTCATTGTGGGGTGACTTTAATTCAGTATGAATCTGTAATGTGTGTATCTTTTACAGTCAGATAGTAATAATTGTGGAATTTATTTAATCCTGTATGAATCTGCAATGTTTATAGCTTGTACAACCTGACAGTAATAACTGCAGAGTGATTTTAATCCAGTATGAATCTGTCATGTGTGTAGCTTGTACAGCCTGGCAGTAATGAATGTGGAGTAATTTAATCTGGTATGAACCTGTAATGTGTGTAGCTTTATGTGTGTGGAACATCTGGGCTATCCATGGGAATTTGGTGAAATTACACCAAGTAATTTGGTACAAGTACTTTATCTTGTACCAAATCACAAGTCAAATTCCACGGAAGCAACCCTGTAGATCCTCCTCAGGTAAAACAAAGCAGGCTTGAATGGTGGCAAAATGGAAGAAAGATCGGGGTGTTATGTGGTGCTCGAGTGTAGCCTCTATTGCTGTCAAAAGGAGCATATAAAAAGAGACAACACATAAATCGCTCTGAATTACACACAATAACTGGAAACTGGAAATAGAACGTTCCTTAATGCTCAGGAGAACAGGAATATAAAATTCGAGATTAGCTCATCCAAGTTTTCTCTGTCCAAACAGGGTCATTCTTGTTGGCAAATTCACGCTTCACGTTGCAGTCTGGCTATGTCAGCCAACTCTATGGGCCGCCGCTGCCAGGAAACCAGAAGTACTGCCTGAGGTTCTTCTACTCTCTCAGGGGTTTCAGCAAGACTGGCCAGGCTTTGGCTGTGTATCTGCATGACACAGTCAGTGCTAAACAAGACAAAATATGGACGCAGAGTGAGAAAACCAGGAACGTGTGGATACAAATTGAACTCGCTATCCAGAGTCAAAAAACTACCCAGGTAAAGTTCTAAAATTCTATATGCATATATTCTCAGGTTGCTTCCAAAGACTGCACTTCTAAACACAGGGTTCTTCAAGGGTTCTTTAGTAGAGCGCAGACTGATAGAGAATGTTTTGCATATGGTTTAATGTGGTTTAGTGAGTCTGTTATGTAACAGTTTAGGATTTTAGAATCTGCCTGTTTTACCATCCTCTTTTGTAAGTGCAGGATTCGTATTGAAGAAGGAACAACAGTGTTTAACTGGTTGTCAGAGGTTCACAGTATGTCAGGTCTATGCACTGAACTCTCTGTATTCAACTATGACAACAGTCATGCAGTTATATATATGCAAGTGGTTTGTTGAGTGTTCATGTTTCCATACAGAGCCACTGTCTTTACTAAAAACCCTTGAAGAGCCATCTTTTAAGAGCATAGACAACAGCATAGAAAATGACTTGCGCTGTGTTAGACTCTAGTCAAAAACCTGTATGCTTTTATTTTGTATCTGATTATACAAATATGTTGCCCTCTAGATATTCAAGTCACAGGACAACAATGATTCATTTCCCCATTTTCCTCTATTGCTCTATAATCTACAACCATACCAAACATATCAAAGAGTAGCCCAGGTCGAACTCAGACGGCTCCGAACACTCTTGATTAGAAACAGACTGGTTGACTGTCGTGCTTCTGTTATCACTTACTTCTCTTTTGTGTCTGGCTCAGCCTTGTAACATCTGCCAGTATGACAGAGCTATATTTGTTTCTCCAAGTTTTCATGTGCTTTAGAACACAGGAACTGGAAAAAAATGCCATTGTCATAATTACATAGATATTGCATGTGATTAAACTCAGATCAGTGTAGCATGTAATCAGTAATCAAAGGACATCATGATACTGATCTCTCATTTAACAACGTGATGTCATCTTTCTTTCATGACAGGTGGTGTTTGTCAGTACGTGCAAAAGCTTTTGGACTTGTGGCTCTGTTGGTCTTGATGACATTAGCGTCAGTCTTGGAGATTGTGAGCTACCGTTGGGTAAAGTAGCTGTAAAGTAGTGGTAAAATTCCCTGATTTTTCAAATGTCACACAAGTACATGTAACTTACCTGATCTTATGCCTTGCAGAACCTCTACCTGCACCTTCTCACTGTAATTTTGAGACTGGACTGTGTGGGTACACTCAGGAGAAAGTAGGAGATGAAGCAGACTGGGTTCTGGTCAGAGGGCCAACCCCAACATCTTACACAGGACCTAAAGGAGATCACACAACTGGAGTTGGTATTGTTGCCTTTCTCTACCATTTTTGCACCCTTGACTGGTATATATATATATATATATATATTTATATATATAAAATACAGACAGGTGATTGTTCTACATAAATTGTTGAGATGTAAACAAAAGTGGTTTGGTGCGAGGAACCTACCAACTGTTCACAGTACTGGTGATAGGAACCAGATGTCCACCTCTAAAAACCCCCTCATAGAAAGTTATTAGCTGAAATGGCTATGAATATGTCGCCTGAGGCATTGTTTTATGATAGTTTTGTATTAATGTTTTGAATTAATATGTATTTTGATCCATTCATGGCGAAGACATACATTCAGGGTGTTTGTGGGGCAAAATAGCTCCTACGAAAACTTATTATTTTCAAATTATCCACTATTACTGCATCATCAGCATCACAATAAAAATCATGTAGGTTCACTGATGGTTTTGATGTAAATAAAATGTGTATATTCGTGTTGCAGACATAATGACTCCTGGTTCCCATCACCGCCACTGTAAAGAAATCTGAACCATTACACACCAGACCACTCTGAACCATTCTTGTTTACATCTCAACCACTGAATTATACAGACATTTTGACTTCCCCTTTAAAACCTAAATAAAATAGATGTTGGTGGGTTACTAGCTGATTGGCGTAACAGTTTATCTTCTGGAAATGCTCTTTTCTAGTTTGGTAGGTCGTCCACATATTATTTTATACCTTACTCATCATCTATCTATTTAGCATAGCTGTGCCTATTGTCGTCCAAACCTGTTTGCGTTACAGTCCATCCTCTTTTTTTTAATCTCAGGTCACTATATGCACATTGAGGCCTCCCTGATGCTGCCAGGTCATAGAGCCCGCCTCATCTCCAGCCCGCTCCGTGGCTCTACAGGACCACAGTGCCTGGTGTTCTTTTACCACATGTACGGCTCTGGCACAGGCCAGCTTAGTGTTCTGCTACGCTCGGATCTAGAGGACGAAGACAGGTTGCTTTGGGTGCGAAATGCAGAACAGGGTGTCTCCTGGCTTAGAGCATCAGTGAGCTACCAATATGACCATCAACACCAAGTAAGTTAAACTTCATCACCCACAATCCACCAGTGTTTTTTCTGTCTTTAAAGGAGCTGTGTGTAACCACTATTGGTGAGGCTGCATATTACAGCTTACTAACTCTTTCTAGTCCTATGGTAGCTGAAAGGCTTTCTGCAGCTGTCTCAGAATCTGTCCTGATTTTGTTTAGCTTCTTTGTGTTTTCTCTTCTTTGACGGTGAGGATTCATTATCCTTTACTTTTTCTTATGTTTTTGAGCTAAATTAATTAAGTTTGATCCCTCATTTGTCAAAATGTGGTTCTTTGAGTTTTCACAGAATTGCTATCCAGCAGATTTAGACCATCCAAACATTCTAATTATTCTTTCAATCCTGGAAACTCTGAAAAGGTCATTCACCAGCTTTTTTGTGCAATTATTTTTGTGCTTATTGTTCCACCTCAGATGATGCTGTGATCACATTCTGGTGCCTGAGGTGTTATAATGTCTCCTGCATCATTTAAGGTAGAATGGAACCATTTGAACAAGAAGCTGGTGTATAAGAAGCTGAATGTCCGTCTCGTAGTTTTAATGTTGATAGTATTTTTGATAAGGAGATTTAAGTTATCAAAATATCATACCTGAGGTTTTATATACGGAGCTAATAATGAATATGCACTAGGGTAGGACAACAAAATGCTACCAGTCGGTGCTATAGTGCCACTAAATTCAAACTCTATGGCCGGTGTCTGGTATGTCTGTTCTGGGCACTTGTGGAAACATGGCAGCTCTACATGGCAGCCACTCTTAATGTAGATATGAAGGCTCATTCTAAGCTAATGAGAACACAGCAACTTGTGGTTACAGGTAATTATACAGTAATTAAAACATATTTTGTATATAATATTCCATTTCTGATAAAAAGATTTACCCAAAATCTTATACACTGCTCCTTTAACAGAACATTTGAATCTAAATTTGCTCAAAACTACCTTATTTCTCTCTTGATTTAGATTGTTTTTGAGGCTGTCCGAGGACCATCGATTAGAAGTGATATTGCAATTGATGATATCATATTTCAAAGGGGACCCTGCAAAGGTATTTCTGTGCATTTTCATGCTTGTAACCAGTGCAATATACTGAAATCATAATGAATCATTCAGCATTGTGAATATATTCTTTCTCTTCTCACTCCCACAGTTGCTGACCAGCGCATTTCACAATTCAACTTGTTTGGAGATCAGAATAATATTGAATGAAAGACTGAATGGGAAAAGTACATGCAGAAATGCAGAAGATAAACATGATTGGTGTAAAAAGGGGAGAGCCAGTGCTTTATAGTTAATAATATATGTGGATATCAGTCATAGCTGCTTCTTTTTTTACACATAATTGACTTAAATATGTTTTGCGTATTCTGTATCACAGTATCATGACAATGACAATGTCATCAGCCATCACTTTACTTGTTTAATCAGACTAATTTTGCTGTTTTGGTTCCTGGTTTATGCATATCATTGTACACCATGGAGTAGGAAGGATGAACTTGTTATAAAGACACAATTATTTACACATGTATATTTCTGGTATTGTTTTTTTACATGTCTCTTTTACTGCCAAAGAGTGTCTAATAAATAAACAATAATTATTGTTTCTAAAGTAAAGAAGTATTGAAATGATGACGTGATCGTACACCAAGTGAGCATTATTAGTCTGTAGTGCCATCTAATGGACAAATGATGTCAAAGTTTATGCCTGCTCCCATGTGCCATTGCACAGTGGCAACCTTTAAAAGGGATGTCTGCCGATTTTCTTCGATTTTCAAACGTCTCCATAATTAAAGGGTAGCATGTCAAGAGGGTCATTCAGAGTGGTTTGGTGTGAAATGATCCATTCTAGAGAAACTTACAGAGTCAGGACCGTTCACAGTGGCGCTGATAGGAACCAGACGTCCACTGCTAAAAGCTCCCCCACTGAAAGATAGATGAATGCTTATGAATACACTGTCTGATGTCTGAGACGTTGTTTTTCATCAGGTTTAAGACATAGTTTGCATTTTAATCTTAATCATTTCATTTTAATCTACTTATCTTGCAGGGATACATGAAGGGTGTTCTAAGGTAAAATAGTGCCCAAAGAAAACTTATTTTCAGATTTTCCTCTTTTTTTTAATCATCATCAACATTTTATATAAAACTCAGAAGACGTGTAGGTTCACTGGAGGGTTTGCATAGTAAATAAACGGTCTATATTTGTGGTGTAGATATCGGGACGTCTGGTTCCCATCATCGCCACTGTAAAGGCATCAGAGTTGGCAGGTTTCACTGCATGCTAACCACTTCACATCAAACCACTCCGAACCGTTTGTACCCCAACCACTGAATTACATAGTAACTTTGTAAACTAGGTGGAGATCCCATTTAAACGACCTGCACACAATCGAGTTTCATAACAGTAACCACATAAAGTAGCTGATATAGCTATGCAGCACGTCTCTGAATTAGGGTATGATATATGAATCAGTTTTCACCAGAATGTGTTCAAATAAAAGTCGTTATTTAATAAAGTAGTTCTCCGGTCCAACCGCCATTCCTCCGCCTGTGTGAAAGGAAAGTGAAAGCGGACGCATCGCTGCCCACAACATTCAGGCAGCGCGCAACAGTAAATAGTCCCTGCTGGAAATGAGCAAACATATGCACCGATGCATTCCTGACAGTTTTTTAAACAGCCTTGTTGTCTAATTCTGTGGCCTGTGGATGTTTATTTAAGTGTCATGTGCCATTTTAAATATATTTTTGTATTTTAAGAAACGTGATTGAAAATCCTGTAAACACCTTTGTGTATGCTTTCTTCTATGTTTTTTATTAATACAAATATTCATAACAATTACACAAAGACACAAAACTACAAGACATATCAGTGCCACATTAAAGGAAAAAATAACAGCGGCAAAATGATCTAAAATAATACAAAATAGGAAAAAGAAAAGCATTTTAAAATTAAAGCAAATAAAATATATGAACAAATAAGATTTTAAAAAGAACAAAAACATCATAATGCATCAAAATACACTGTAATGCTATAGACATTTTAGGAATTCGTTATTCTGTTTTATTATTCATCATTTTGAGGGATGCAGTCCAATTATACACTTTTTTAAACGCTGACGTTTTGGGGATTGAGTTTGTTTTATGTGTAAAATACTTTGTAGATGATTAATAATATACTTCAGAGAATTTCGAGCTATGCCTTTAACCATAACCTGAAAATAGGGACGCGCATACCACGTGACTGGTTGCAGCCAATGAGACATGACTATGCTCAGCAACACCGGCGCGAAACGAAAGGGGAGCAGAGCAGGAGAGAATGGCGCTTCAGAGCAAAAGGAAGCGAATAAGTCATATTTTAACTAACTCACAGATTCCAAGCAGTCAGTCTACGTTACCCTGTACATCTCAAAACGGGACCTTCGCTCAGGAAGATGGCCGGAGAGGCCGTTTTGTGGAAGGCTCTATTCTCCGCATCACTATGCAAAACTTCCTGTAAGTTGCTAGCATAGCTAGCTGGCTAGTCTAATAGACCTTCCAGTTCAGCACGCAGTCTAAACTATAAAGTGTCGTCTTTTGTGTTATTTCTGAAGCAGCTTCTGCTAGTTCTCGGGTGTCTGGACTTCGGTTTGCTTAACTCTACAGATGTGTGTGTTTGCTGAGTAGCTGTGAGGTGTCATGCCATGTGTGGCCATTTGTAAACAAAGCTATTAGCTGCTTTCCTTGTCATTCAAGTAACAAGTGTACAATGAGTTTCTCTTGTGTGTCAACATAACTTAAGTATAAGAAAACAAATAAGGAGGTGCTTTATATATACACATACAAAGACAATACACAGACATGCAGCTAGTAGAAATATGTGCAGTGAGAGATGAGTACAGAAGTCCTGGAGTACTGAGGTGCATATATACTGTATATACAGATTAGAAGTTTGAACAGTAAATTTAAATATTTTACACGATGCGTACAATGCAGTAAGTTAAAGTGCAGATGTGCACTGACTCCAGTAATAGGTGAAGGTTCTTGTTCAGAGTTATGTTAATGTAGGTACAGTGGTTATGTACATTCTAGTGTAAGTAGGGCTGAACTTTTTTTGGCCAAAATATCTAACTGTGACTCACTCTAATTTTCTATAAATTGACATCCAGGCCTTTTTTAGGCCAAGAAGGCTAGTGTATCCACTTTTTCTGACTTGAGGCAGTTAACACACCACACTGTCAGTTAATTATGGTTGTGTTCATGTACACAGTGCATTTAGTGTAACTCATATACAGGCTCCGTGTTATAAGTTTCAGTTTTCCCTCTTCAAATTTATTACAGCTACATAGTTGATGTTGTAAGTTTTCTAAAATTATATTTAAATATCACAATGCTGTCAGTATTGCAATGTATCAAATCGTAACTCTTGTATCATGAAACATATTATATAGCCAGTTTTTGGCAATACACAGCCCTCTCTACGTTTTCATTTTTTTACGGAAGTTGAAACATAAACAGGCAGACGTTCTATGATGTAAGATAGTGCTAGATTATTTAGAGCTTTAGTAGCACGTAGTTTAGTAGTCTAGTAGTCTAGTAGCAGAATTTATGCATTTAACTTTGTATGTTTATTTTAAAATCTGTTTTAAATTATACAGAAAGCCGGTTCAGTCCTTGTAAAACAGGAGTGATATGAGCTCTTTTTATTAGTTTTTGTTAGGATCCATGCTGGTGCATTTTGTATGTGTTGTAGGGGATGGATTGTTTCCTTGTTTTCTTCACTACCCCAGTAGGAGCATTACAGTAATCAACTCTGCTTGTAACAAACACTTGAAAAGTTTCTGTGTCATTCTGAGATAGAAAAGGCAGAATTTTAGTGATGCTTCTTAAATGATAAAAAGCTACTTTAGTAACTGTGTTTACATGTGGGAATGTACCTCTTTTCCATACCTCTTTTCCAGCACGTATGATCACTCAGTGGTTTTCCCTGGACCTAACTTGAACATGATAGTGGGAGCCAATGGCACTGGCAAGTCCAGTATAGTCTGTGCCATCTGCCTGGGGCTGGCGGGGAAGACTGCCATTCTGGGCAGAGGAGATAAGGTAAGTGGACACTTTCTTTTTATCAGTGTGTCGGCATGGTGTGAACAAAGGAACATTTCATAACAGTGGGTATAAAAGTCTATTCATCCTTGAAATTGCTTTTTTTGTGATCTAAGTCCATTTTTCTGTTTATTTTCTGAATAAAATGGTTCGACATGAAATCGTTAATTGTATAATAATTAATTGTATATTGCAGACTTGTATTTCCTTACATTACTGTTGACTGGAACCAGAGGTCACCATGTCTACAACACAAATATTGCCGTTTTATTTGCTATCAAAAGCACCAGTGAACCCACACATGTCTTCTGAGTTTTTATATGAGATTTTGGTGATGGTAAATGGTATGGTAAAATGATAAATCTGAAAATAATCTGTTTTCTTTGAGGACTGTTTTGCCTTGCAACACCTTGTGTGCACCCCTCCACTATCAATGGATTAAACTATATTTTAATATAAAACTTGATCACAAAACTTTCCTAAAACATGTGTACCAGTTCATGTAATAACCTTCTGTGAGGGAGCTTTTAGAGGTGGACGTTTGGTGGATGTCGTATCACTACCACTGTGAACAATTCTGATTTTTGAATAGAGTGTTTTACACAAACCCTCTCTAAATGGCTCTGTTTACATATAATAAAGTATTGATGGGGTTTCCCTTTAATTCATTTGGCATGTGCATACGCACTGTTTTACAATAGGGTCTGTAGCTGTAGACGTCACATTCAAAATGTTCCCAACCCTGGAGGACCTCCTGCACTGCATTAACAAGCCCCTTCTTTGTTGAAGTGAGTGTGTTTTGGCAGGAGAGATTTTAAGGCCAAGGGGTCCTACAGGGACAGGGCTGGGAACCACTGCTATAGATAAGAGTGTCATTAAGAGGTTGAAAAATGTGGCGCCACGGGGACGTTGCTAAAGCGCTAAAAATCGTGAAAAAAAAATTGGTGAGGGTACAAAAAGAAAACTTATCAATTACTAAAAGGCCTGTAGCAACATTTAAAAAACTGGAGCAATTTCTACTCATACTCCTACCTACCTACTCATGTGACAACAAGTCCCCTACATCTTCTCATATCTCAACCATGGCATATAGCAAAGTTTGCAAAAATGTGTTAAATGTCCCCAAACTAACCTTTGACCATGCAAGTCAAATGTTTTTGACTAAATTCTAAAAGATCTGTCACATCTCATTAAGTAGGAACACTGTGCCTACTGTGGTGAGAACATTTGGTTGTGGGGCTGATAAGATAGATATGATAACAGCTATCTCCACATGTCAAAATATTTTCACAAACAAACTGCTGGCCTCTGTTAGAAAGAGGACCCTGAATCTCCCTCCAGGAGGATGAGGGCACAAACACCACATCCAGTTAAATCAAGGCTTAAGCATTTTGTAAGGAAGAAAGAGACAAAATGTATTTACTTGAAGACTAACAAATGCAAAAAGCTTCTTTAACAAATAACTAGTTGTGGGGATGTGTGCACATAACATTGTTATCCAATGAATAACAAGTATCTCAAAGACAGTACGTTTACAGGACAGGACAATCTGTTATTTACTTTTAAAGTAAGTCAACATAAAGAGATTGTATTTGAAGCAGTTTGGAGCGTTTCTAGCAGTAGATTCATGAAATATTGACACGGTGGAGCACAAAGCAGAAAAATTAATATAAATAATAAAAAATGGAGGCAGCAATGATATGCAAACAGGACATTTTTTAATTAATTTTTTGAATATTTTTTTATTGTTTATTTGATTTTCTCTTAATTTATTGGTTGCAATGTTCATGCTGTTGTGATTGGTCTTGATTTCTGGCTTTGCCTCACAAATCTAAAAAGAGTGGGTAGATTTATTATAGATGTTCTATATACATGTCATATTTGTGTCTATGTGCAAGAGGCATAACAGTGCATAGATTTTCAGGTTTGATACCATGATTAAATTCTGAGATTCTGAGAACATTCAATTAGCCTGTAATTGACTTGCAACCTGTCCAGCGTGTTTCCTTTTGAGTGCTGATTTTTCAGATTGTTCTTAGATATTACAGACTTACTGTGTGCATTTGTTGTTTTTGTAAGTTTTATTATTTATTCATGTTTATATCTTTAAGTGATTTAATTTCTTTCTGTGTGTTTTAATATAGGTCAGTCTGTATGTTAAGAGAGGATGCAGTAAAGGCTCAGTGGAAATTGAGCTGTAAGTATCTGACTCTTCATGTTGGTAAATTCTTAGGAATTACTTTAAGCCACAATTCATTCTGCCTCACACTGTTTCTTCAGATACAGGACCGAGGGAAACTTGGTGATCAATCGGGAGATCCATGTGGAAAATAATCAGAGCGTGTGGATGATGAACGGTAAGCACTCCAGTCAGAAGGCTGTGGAAGAAGCAGTCAGAGAGCTGCAGATTCAGGTTGGAAATCTTTGCCAGTTCCTGCCTCAGGTGAGTGTATAAATAAGACTGCAAGCTTTTTAATAGTAAAACAATGCGTTGAATAACTAATGTCATGAAGTGTTTTATTCTTTTTTGGTGTAGGTTGAATGTTCATTACAACATTTAAATTTGTGTGGCTCTTCTATTCAACAGGAGAAGGTTGGTGAGTTTGCAAAAATGAGTAAGATTGAGCTCCTCGAAGCCACTGAGAAGTCTGTTGGTCCACCAGAAATGTACAACTTTCACTGCGAGCTTAAGACCTTCCGCACCAAAGAGAGGGACCTGGAGGTACATTAATATTCTTTTGTGACAGATTGGTTGATGAACTTGCGTCCTGGCTGGCGATACTAAGTGGCTCCCAAATAAACAAACTTTACTTACTTCTGCCCTCTAAATGTGTTATGGGACATTCATCAGCCTTACCACAGAAATTTGAACATCTGTTGCGAGTCCTCTGAGTGTTCACAGTTTTCTGAGCTGGTGACAAATTGTGCTGCCTTGTAATTGTGCTACAAATTGTAATATTAAACTACGTGAGACGGCACGTCCAACTGCTTTTGCAGACCGCAGTTTTGTATGTTTCTGGCTTTCGGAATGTAAACATAAGATTGTGAAAGCGAACAACTGTGGAAAATTATTACAATTAACTCAAACAATTACAAACAGGTGTTCATGTAAAAGTTGTGACAGGCCTAACTGAATATGACGAGGAATTCCCTTTATAGTAGTTCTTTGTCTTTTTCTTTTTAAAAGTGTGTTCTTAAGGCTGTTTTATTGTTTGCCCTGCAAGTTGTACCCTTTCAAAAGTTCAGTTTGGTCTTTTTGAAGGACAGTTACTGTGAGTTCTCGCTAAGGGAAATGAAATGTCGTTCATTGATGTGTTACATAATTCTGTGATGAAGATGAAAATAGCTTAAAGATAAAAGCCAGATACATTATACACATTGCTTGTGAACTGATGGAGCAGTCATGTGGTTTGTGCTTGATAAGTCTCCAGAGTCTGTCTCCAGACTTATCTTCTATGCTGTGCTTGACAGAATTTGTGCAAGGAGAAGGCCAACTTTCTGGAGAAAGCCAAGCAGAGAAATGAGCGCAATAAGGTAGACGTGGAACGGTACCACATGAAGAGGAGACACTTGGATAGAATTCAGATGTTGGAAAAGAAGAAGCCGTGGGTGGTGAGTATATGTCAGTTTGCGTATGATATGTCTTGGTTTATTCATTGTGTAATCTATAGAGTACCTGTGCAGTATAGAAAAATAGGGCTGCACGATACTGATAGAAAATGTGATGTTCGATATGAGAAGCAATAAATGTTTATTAAGTTAGCCTGTCTCAGGCTGGAGGTAACACAAGTGCAGATTAATTCTTTTTGACTCTGTGTTCTTAGTTGTTCCGGGACTCTTATTTTGAAGGACTCTGGGAGAGTTTAGTGACCTTCAGTAGCCCAGCTGAGTAACAGTAAAAAAGGGGGGTTTTGTTATTCTCCGTTTGACTGAGTGATTAAGATACTTGTTTCCCGCTTGGGAGAGCAGAGTTCAGTCATGGTGCAAGGAAAGCACTTATTAATTATGGTTTGTGCCGTTAATGTAATGGCATCTCTCTGGCGCTGCGTGTATGAAAATTTGAGTTATGCACTGATGAAGTTCTCAGAAAAGTAAACAGACTAATCTTTTCTGCATGAGGAAACCGTGAAAACTGTTCTTGTTTGTATACGCCCAAAATACAGAAAATATCGGCAGGGGTGCCGTAATATTGTTTATTTGATATTTTAAGCAGAAATAATGAGTAAAGGTGGCATCGGGTAGTTTTCTTTTGACAGTGGAAGGTCGGCCAGCTTTCTGTATAGGAGTGCAGCCTGTGTGGCTAAATAGATAAGTGCAAGTTTTCCAAAGGCTGTTTTGATAATCCAAAATATAAAGCCTGGGTAGCCAAGAGTTCCAAATGGGATGGGCAAGCTACACTGACCGGCCACTTTCAACACTCCTTGTATCTACACTCGTTGTCTATTTTATCAGCTCCATATACCACATAGGAGCACTTTGTAGTTCTACAGACTGTACTCCATCTGTTTAATCCATTTGCATATTTTCAATGGACAGGACTACCACAGAGCAGGTATTATGTGGGTGGTGGATCATTCTCAGCACTGCAGTGAGACTGACATAGTGGTGGCATGTTAGTGTAGTTCTGCTGGTGAGAGTGGATCAGGTACAGCAGTGCTGCTGCAGTTTTACCACCTCAGTGTCACTGCTGGACTGAGAATAGTCCACCAACCAAAACTATCCAGCCAACAGTGTCCTGTGATAACTGATGAAGGGCTAAAGCACTGTTTCTCAACCCTGGTCCTGGAGGTACCCTGCCCTGCATATTTTAATGCTTTCCCTGCTCCCAACACACCATTCAACTATCTGCTCCTTAAGAAGCTCCTTGGGGAGGGCAGAGGGTGTGTTAAAGTAGGAAATCCAATTTAAAAAATGTGCCGGGCAGCGTGCCTCCAGGACCATGGTTGAGAAACACTGGACTAGAGGATGACCAACACAAACTGTGCAGCAACAGATGAATTATTGTCTCTAACTTGACATCTACAAGGTGGACCAGCAAAGTAAGAGTGTCTAATAGATGGACAATAAATGGACACAGTGTTTAAAAAAATCAGCTGTTTGATGATCCAGGTAGATTTACTAATAGTTACAACATTTTAAAAGTGTTTCTTTACCAACATCTGTATGAGAAACTGCAGTATATACCTATCAGCATAAAAGTATTAGTTTTTGAAAGAAATTGTAACTTTATAGGAGAAGTAAAAACCTTATTAACTTTAATGTACATTAATGTAATGAGATTGTGTAGATAACATGCCCCTCTGTCTTTCGGTTTAGGAGTATGAGACGGCTCGTAAAGAACTGGAAGAAGTTAAGAAGCAGAGAGAGGAAATGAAAAAGACTGCAAAATCCTTGAAGGAAGCTCAGGCCCCCCTGCTGAGAAAGATCCAGGCTATAGAGACCACCCTGCAGCCTATTGAGAATCAGATGAAGGAAAAGGTCTGGAAGAAGTTCCTAGTCTGTTCTGACAAATTAATCTAGAGTTATAATAATACTTTTACACTAATGACTGTTGTTTTTGCAGACCATTAAAATCAGAGAGGCATCACAAAAATGCAAACAGAAGCAAGACCAAATGGATCGGAAAAATAAGGAGGTATGTAGCTGTTCTCTCTTCGGCCCGATATCGTATGTGCATCACAAAGTGTTTACCACAACTATTAGGAGTGTAAGGGAACATCAAAAATATAAAATATTGTTACCTTATATTTTGTGATACTGTACCAATTCTCAAAAAAAAGATATTTAATCAATCAGTAATTTACAATTAAAGATTTGTGTCAGAATTTTCTCTTGGATTTAGACCATTTATTCACCATTACACTTTCACTCCATTGTAAACAAGTGCATAGCTAACATTAGCTTTAACAAAACTCTGCATCTGGTTGTGTATTTTTATGCTATGACATTTTTCCTAAAATTAGATTTTAAAAATTGCGGTATAGCGCCTTACTTTTACCATGTTGTAACCCTTGTATCATGAAATTTATCATATTGCCAGGTTTTTGCCAATACACAGCGCTAATAACTATTATAAATATGTACTTCACTATACTTACAGGTGCCTCCATTTGGGCTAAGCATGCAGACTAAGCATTTTTAGGTAGAAAGTATACAGGTAATCAGTACAGATTTAGAGTATGCAGGTTTTTCTTGGCTTAAAATGAGACATTTATAACTTTGCATACTGTTTACATACACAGAAAACTACAACACAACAATATATTGATAGATGCAAAGAGACATGAATTTTTAAATATAATGAATGCTGTGATAATATAAAAAACCTCACCACCATAGGTATAGGTTTGGAAATGCTAATGTTATACTACTTGTTTACCCTGGAGTGGACATGGTGAAATGGTGTTGAACAATGCTATCTAGTGGTCGGGGGTTTAAACACGACACAAAGTTACGTGCTCCCTGTCACAAATCTTTCACAGTAAACTATTGATTGATTTGAAATTTACCTGTGTTATCACAGTATTTGATTTTTTTTTTTTTTTCAATAATTTTTTACACTCCCAATGCTTACCTGAGAATCCACATAGAATGAATTTCATTCCAGTCAGTTTTATTTTGATTTTTTATTTTTTTATTAATACATTACTTTTTTTGATTTTCTGTTCAAACAGTTAATTATAGTCGCTTAATTATTTTGCTGTTGTAGTGAAACTTTAACAAAAGACAATTCTCAAAAAATCCGTCAATACTGTAAAGAAATAATTCAGTCTGATATCTTGGAATGGCTAGCTTGTTTCCTTGAGTTCCTTGTTTGGCAGCCTGTAACCTCCTATAAACAGGTCTGCTGGATATCCAAGATGTCTTTGCCAGGCTTCATTCCTGACACAGTTTTAACCTCATCCTCAGATTGATGACATCAAGCAAGCACTTAGCCTAAAGCAGACGGAGGAGGCAGACCGGCAGAAGCGAATCGGGAACACGCGGCAAATGATCCAGGACCTGCAAAGACAGCTGGACAATATGGGCAACCAAGACGATGTTACACCCAGGATTGAAGCAGTTAACACTGAGCTCCGGAGAATCCAGGAAGAGAAAGCCAGACTGGACGGAGAGAGGCAGGATCTGCGCAGGGATAAAGACGAGGCCAATGGAGACCTAAGACGTATGATTTACTGTTTGCAAAGTTTTGGCAGTTGTCATGACAAGCTTATCTACGTGTCATGTCATTTAAACCCTATAGAGAGTATTGGTTCCGGGTAGTGTCCGGATTTAAACCCTATGGAGAATATTTGTTCTGGGCAGTGTCCGGATTTAAACCCTATAGAGAATATTTGTTCTGGGCAGTGTCCGGATTTAAACCCTATAGAGAATATTTGTTCTGGGCAGTGTCCGGATTTAAACCCTATAGAGAATATTTGTTCTGGGCAGTGTCCGGATTTAAACCCTATAGAGAATATTTGTTCTGGGCAGTGTCCGGATTTAAACCCTATAGACAATATTTGTTCTGGGCAGTGTCCGGATTTAAACCCTATAGACAATATTTGTTCTGGGCAGTGTCCGGATTTAAACCCTATGGAGAATATTTTTTCACATTTTGTCTCACATTAAACACAAACTATCTTGTCACTGTCTCTCAGCTGTTTAAGTGCTGGGTGGAGCAATACTGACTTTTAGCTAACTTTCTGTAAAAAGTAAATTTAACCCACAAATCTTCACTGTTTAAAAAGGGGGAAGAGGGAAAAACTCACTTTTGTTTGTTTGTTTGATGATTTGTTTTTTAAGACCTTTAAATGCTTAATCTCTTACCAAAAATGGGCTTGGCCCTTTTATTTTTTTTGTCCAGGAATATATTACTGATTAACATTAATTATGACAAGTGCCCCCAATATTTGAGTGGTCGGGTACGCATGTTCAGATTTCTTTATTTGGTAGTTTGTGTTAATTATGTGCATCTTTCCATGTAAATTACTTTAGCGACCTTGACAATCAGCTTCTATTTAGTTTGTGTTTTATAAACATTGCAACCATGCAAACATATTGATTTCTGTGCACTTCGCCTATGTTCAGACTACAGGCAGATCAGATTTGGATTCTATTGCAGATTTCATGTGTTTTTTGCCTGTCCAGGCTATCAAAAGTCAATCTGGATACAGTCTGCCAAAAATCGGGTTTGGGCTGGCAGTTTGAACATAATGTTTAAGCGCTAAGAAAGCTAAGTGGCTAGGTTATCAGTGTCCAGGCATCTCCTGCCGTGTAGAACATAAATAATTTAGAATAACTGACCTTTGAATGTTAAACCACAAATACAAGCAAATGAGTCTAAATACCTTATTCAACGCGGTTAAAACTAAATTATTCCACAGCAGGTACCCCTGTATTTCATTTCTGAATATCTCTTGTAAAACCCAGAATCTTAAGATCTCTAATTTTCTGTTATCTCAAAACCTTTGTCATTCTTGCACAACAGTAGATATCTTTGAATCTTACTCTATCTCTCTTTTATTGGCCTGAAGGTCTGCAGAATCGCCTTAGAAGCCTAGAGGACATGATGAACAGAAAGGAGGAAATGCTGCGTACTCGATTCCGTGACACCCATACGGCCTTGCAGTGGTTGAGGAATCACCGAAATCTCTTTGAAGGGAACGTCTATGAGCCCATGATGTTGGTGGTGAGAGCTTTACTGTCAATTTGGGTGCGAGAGCCTTAGAAATGTATCATACTCCACTTTTCTTTCATTCAGTAACTGGTTTTGTTTTTCCAGATCAACGTACGAGATTCACGGCATGCCAAATACATTGAGAACCACGTTCCAGTAAACGACTTAAGAGCCTTTGTCTTTCAGAAGCAGCAGGATATGGAGAGGTTCATGGCAGAGGTGCCACAAATACTTATATTTGACCCATCCACTTGTTTTGAATATATTCTTTGTAGTGACCTTGTGCAGAAGTATTTCAAATATCAGTGTTCATCTGTACCATTCAGGTTCGAGATGTCCAGAAGCTAAGAGTTAATAGCGTCATTGCACCTGCAGAGTCCTGTGCTAACAAGCCTCCATCGCGGCCCATCGACTCTCTCAAGTAAGGGCTTTAATTTTTATATGTCTCTTAAGCCTTGTTAATGGTGAATATTTTGTATTATGGCTGCCTTGTGTATACAATATCACATGCTGTGTCTATAATATATTAAATAAATTAAAGTCTTTTGTACTCTTGATGTAATGTGGTTACAAAACGGTCCTGCATTACTTTTGGACAAAATGGTTTACATTTCCTGGTTCATGTGAGTCCCTAAAGGCCAGAGCAAACCAACCATACATTCGTGGACAGACATCACCATTCTAAAGCTGGCAGTTGTTTTAGAATGTTTAACTGACTGTGGCAAAGCGGTCAAACAAAACAAACCAACAAGTCCTCGCCTTCATTTGTAGGAACCAGTTGGGAGGTTGGACAATATTGTAAACAGGTGCATTTGTCCCACCCAAACATTGTACCACAATGCGGTGGCACATTCTGCTAACAAATCAACCAACCTTCTATTTTCATTCTATGCAACTCCAACTGGACTATGAACTAAATTATAGCCTGTGTGGAAGTGTGATGAAGTCAGTTGCTTTGCAATTGCACATCACCATTTGTGTAGCTGTACAGTTATCACTACATGTTATACTTACCTGTTGGTGTTGGTGAACTAGTGTGTTGTCCAAAAAGGGGGCAAAGCAGTCTGAGCTCACTCTTGAGCATGCCGAAGGGCCCACGGCTAGCTCAATGGGGGGTGAGGTCAGACTGGAAACCATGCTAGCAAACGTTGGTGAGATTATTAATGAGCACACTGTAACACAGCAGTTACTAGTGTAATGCAAACCAGGCCTGTGATGATCATTTGTTTTTATAAGATAGACGTACTTACCTTTTTACTTACCCTTGTAAGTCAGCACACCCCTGTTAAGGGGACTGGTTGGTTCCAGGTGTAGAGGGTTGGGGCTTGGCTTATAAGAGGAAGGGCAAGGGGTAGTACGGGGTTTTAGCTCTGATGTACCCTTCTCATGCTGAGAGAGCCAGAGAGAGTTGAGCTAACGAGAGGGTCCTATGACTGCGGTCTAGGCCTTTATACTCACCTACACTGCCCAGAGTGAGGGAGTATCTTTTTAAACACCCTTTGTTTTCTGTATATAGTTACTTGTATTTTTATTTTGTTTGTATTTTGTATTATTTGTATGTATGTTCTCCCACTTTGTGTAAATAGACATCACTAAAAGGAAGCTATCTGCTCATCCTCTCTGTGTGTATATATACCGTTCTCTTTTAGGAATTTAATTTTTGAGTAAGTTGAGGAAGAGATTTTTATGTTTTTAGTAGACATTTAGGATGGGTGACACCCAGCTTCATGCATTGGAGGAATCTGGTTATCATGTAGTTCAACCAGCTGTTGGTGGAAGTGAATGAAACTAATGTAATCAAAATCCTGATTCATAAACACTGAATTCCTACACTAATGTGTGCGTGTAACTATTCTTGCAGGCACTTTGGCTTTTTCTCTTACCTCCGAGAGCTGTTTGATGCACCTGAAGAGGTCATGAGTTATCTGTGCCATCAGTACAGAGTCCATGATGTACCTGTGGGCACAGAGAAGACCAAAAGCGTGATAGAGATGGTTTGTTCTCACTTTTCATTTGTTTATTTTCATTTGGACATGTTTACAGTGACAGTTTTACAACCCCAAATCAGAAAAAAAGGGGGGGGGGGAGGTATTTAATGTTTTGCCTGATCAACGGTTTCATTTGTTAATATGCACCCATTACTGCATTTCAGGCCTTCAACACATTCCAGAAAAATGGGTCACTAAAGCATTTACCACTTTGTAATGTTCCCATTTCTTCTTGCAATACTTAAAAGACAAGTTGGCCCTAAGAATACCAAGCAATTAAAAGTTTCAGGTGTTATTTTGACCCATTCTTCCCGCAAACACAGTTTAGGGGCCGTCGCTGCCGGGAATTTATTTATTTTATTTTTATTTTTTCCCTGTTTCAGAATTCTCAGCACATTCTCTATTTGGGACAGGCCAGGACTGCAGGCAGTCCATTGTCTTCTTTAAAAAATGCAGGACGTCCCTGGAAAAGATGTCTTCTAGGCAGCATTTGTTGCTCTAAGATTTCTTTTCTGCATTAGTGCTGCCCTTACAGAAGTGTAAATGATACTGACCCCATGCCATGACAGACCCTGGCTTTTAGACTTGGCCTGAAAACAGTCCGGATGGTCCTTTTTGGCTTTGGTTTGTAGCACACAGTGACATTTCCTCAGAAAAAGATCTGGAATACCGGTTCATCTTACCACAGTACAGGTTAACACTGTGTGATCTATCTCAGATGCTTCAGAGACCAGACAAGTCAACTCTGCTACTGGACATGATTAACATCAAGCTTTAAAGTTTAAAGTGGCATAAAGTTTCAAGTGGCATTTGTGAATGTAACTCACAAGGTTTGCCAAAGTAATTCCTCACCCATGTGGTTCTACCAGCTGTTGCTGAATGACGGTACTTGATGCAGTGCCGACTGAGGGATTTCTTTCAGGAACATTGTTTTGTAACAACACTTTTTAGAACCTGTTGCCTGAAATGCAGGAATTAATGAACATTAACAGATGAAATAAAGTTGACCAGATATGACACATTCATATTCACACATTGTAACTGAATTGGGGTTGTTGAAGACATGATTGAGCAGAGTAGCCCACATTTGTAATGTAGGCTGGTGAAACAGCAAAAGCAAGTTCTTTTGAAGCTTCAAAGGCACAGGGGTTTGATGTATTATTTGTTTGTTTCTCGCAGGTGATAAGAGAATCTCATTTAAGGATGATCTACACTGCTGAGGAGAAGTACACCGTGAAGAAGTCTGCTTATTCCAACAAGACAATCTCCAGTAACTCTGCCCTGCGTCCCTCTCTGTTCCTCACAATGGCCATAGACGCAGAGGAGAGACAGCAGCTAGAAGAACAGCTGAGTGTAAGTGTCAACCTTTTCTCAACCTGATTCCGTTTATAAGGAGTTCTAGCAGTTAATGAAATTCATGGAGGAATAATTAACCTGATTTTCTTACTTTCTTTATCTAGCCACGTAGCTTAGTATTGGAGGTGCTCCATAGGGCATAACTCACATTTTAGAAGTAAAGTGCTTTATGAATGCCGATATTCCAATCTGTTGATCTGACTTCATCAGCCAAACCTTACACTGGTTGAGTCCTAGTTAGGTTTTTTTTTTTTTTTTTTTTTTTTAAATTTCCTTGATCCCTTTGTTCACTACTGAACTACAATACTGTGCCTGGTCACCTAATGTCTTGCTTGGACAAGCTCAGAAAAATGTCAACTTTGAGGTGTACATGGTAAGAGTAACCTTTGACCTCATCAGGCGGCTCAGCAGCAGGTCCAAAACGTTGATGCCCGCATGAGAGCCATTGAGGAGCAGCAGGTCAAACTGGAACGTCGTGACAACGAGCTCCGCACTGAGAAGAAGCATCTCTCTGAGTTAAAAGGCAAAAAGAGGCAGCTGGAGCAGAAAATCAGCACCAAGCAGGACAGGTATCAGTTAAAGACACATGCGCATACACACACACATTGTAGTTTCTGTTAAAAATCGTCTCGATTCGATTCAAGAACATGGACATTTGTGTGCAACATGTTGAGGCACATCAAACATATTTGTCAATGAAGGTCTTGTCAGCACTATTTCTGCATTGAGTGTCACACAAACATGTTGTTTTCACAGTCAAAGCCTTAAGTTTGCTATTAGCACCAGAGCAGGGGTCTGTAACTTTAATGTCATTTTGTGTTCAACCAAAATCAAACCACCTCAGTTGTCACAACATTTATGTCCATTTTATTGGTGTAATGTTTTAACATGTTGGCTGTAAATTTGTCTCAGTATGTGCTAATGTCCCAGTACAAACTTAAAAATATATAATATTGTAACTAGTTCATGATTATTTGTTTTGTAGTTTTGTTTTTTCTTTTCTCCACCGACTCTTATTGTGAGGCCTTCTTTCACAGTTTATGCTGAGTTCAGGGAGAGCAGTGTAAACGGCAAAGACGTTAAACTTAGCATTTTGGACAGCAATGTTACTATACTACAGCTTTATACTGTTGTCACTTAACATTTTTCCGTTTGATTCACATCCATGTAGTTTAGGGGAGGTAATACAAACTCATTTCTCACTCTTTCAAAAAAAAAAAAAAAAGATAAATATTGGTAATAAGATGTTGCTGTAATGATAAAGCCCCAAACCTTAAAAAAAAAAGAGAAATTAACCAGATGTGGCTCGATACCACTTTTTTTCTATCTTATAACACAGCCTTAAGTATCCGCTGATGGCGATCTGATCTTTTTCCCTCTCTTAAACAACTCCAAACACCAAGATCAGGCTGTGAAACAGAAATACTCCTTTGAATAAAGAAATACTGAGCAGAGAGCAAGATCCGGCGAGATCACGAGACACAAGCATGTGACAGTGAACTGAGTGAGAGCTACATGAGAGCTTTCTTTAAACAGGGTGCTTCAAAGCTGATACAGGTCAGACCTAATTACTCATGTGAAACTCCATTCCTCCCCCGGGTGGCCAGGGGTAGTCTAGCAAGAGGCCGGGACGTTACAGCATCATATCTGATTATACTTTGTTGTTCTTCCGATATCCAATACAGTGATTTTGGTGTGTATCGGCCCAATACCAATACTGAGTATTGGATCGGCGCAGCCCTAAAATTAACATGTAGCACTCCAAATGATCTAATAAATTATATCTAATTCTGTATCAGCATGGTGCTTATTATACTTATACGTATATATTATATTATATTATATTGTATTTATTGAAATGCTTTAAGGCAGTTTCGTGAGAATAAGACGTGTGCATCGCTATGTGAAGTCTTCTGTAAGCTTCTTTGATTTGTAGGTCAGGTGTCTGGTTTGTCAGGAATTTTGTATATTGAATATTCAGCATTTTTTGTTTGATAGATTGAATATATAATATATAGTAGATTACAGTAGATTTATAAACAAACACTTGAAAACAAAAGTTTGGGCACCCCTGTCCTATTACATGTTGAAGTGTAATAGTTTAACACGTTTACACTACTGTAATTATTACATTACTGTCAGTTTGGTGAATTATAAATTAGAAATTGATTTGCTCTGGAGTTATTACTTAACAAACTTGATAGAATTACAGACATTGCAGATTCATACTGGATCAAAAAAAAATGATCATGCCTATAATCTCTCAGATTACAGTATCCTCCCAAACAAAACTATTCTAACTTCAGTGTTTGGTTTTTTTGTTTTTTTTTTCATTTCCACACCTTCTTTTCTTTCATTCCACAGCCTCAGGCAGATGGAGCAGGGTGGGATCAACTTGCAGGAAGCTGAGGAGGAGGCTAAGACCAAAATCTCACACGTAAACGACCAGAAGGTTTCTATAGTGGCAGAGATCCTGAACTTTATGAAGGTTTGTGTAAACCTGCAGCGACAAACCATTCACTGCTAACCACAAACTGAGCTGTTCATTAGTTTTTGTGTTTATTGTCTTTGTGTGTTTGTGCAGTCGAGAGCCAGGCTGAGCATGGAGAAAGTTTTCCTGGCTCTTGAATCAGCAGGTCTAACAGCAGAGAAAACCAAACTGGAGTCCGACCTCAGGGATGGTTCAGCTGAACTCAGGAGAGCAGAGGTCAGAGGTCACACTCATAGCTACTGTGTTCCTTTGCTGCATGTTTGTTTGACCATCTACCCCGAGAAGATCTTCATTATAAAAGTCTTGGCTCCTGAATCCTAGTTTTGTTGTTAAGGTTTTAATCTCAAGGCTATAAATTATTCAGGAACTTCTAAAATAATATCTTTTATGAATTATTCTCCATCTACTATGACCTTTTCAGTGTCTAGTATTAATTATTTAGGAACAACTATGAATAACTCAGTAAATACTGTAATGTATTATTATTTTATAATAAGTGCCTTATTTCCAACTGATATTAATTTAATCAGTAACTATAAATAGTTATTCAGTAGCTTATATGAATTTTCAGTTATATATTCTAATATATTTAGTGACACTGATATGAATTATGTAGTAACTACTGTGTAACTACGTACTACCTTTTTAATGGACTGTGTGTCATCTACTGCAGCAAGCATTTACTGAACTGGACCAGAGGAAGACGAGTCTTTTGGGGACGTGTAAGAACTTGATGAGGAGAGCCAGCGAGATCTGCAACATGAACCCAGGAGAAACAGTAGTACCAGAGATACTGCGCACGGTCAGAACCACATGAACTCTGCTGTCCAACTTGTTCACTTCTCACGTCAGTCGTAGAACTTCATCTGTTCATTAATTCTTCTGGTCATTGATTCCTCTTGTCATCCCTGCAGGCTTTTAGCGAGCTGCCAGACACTCTGGATGAAATAGACGCCATGTTGAATGAAGAGAGAACCAGAGCAGAGTGCTTTACTGGACTTAGTGAAACAGTAAGGCACACGCAGATACAAACTTACATACACACTGCTAAAGTTTTACTTCTCACATATTTAACATGCCAAAGGCATCCGCCCCTGAGAAAGCATGTAATGAAATTCAGGTAAAACACAATAAAGAGGATGACATATTCAGAGATCGATATGGTTTCATTATGAATTATATGAATAAATATGCATGTGTGCATGAGGTTTCAGGGGAGTTGACAGGGAGTCGATTCCAAAAGGGTCTATTATTTTGACTACAGCACGCCTGGTGGTCGGGGTCAACTCTGTGAGTCTAAGAGTTAAGTCTTTGACTCTGTCAGCTCTGGGATTTTTCATTATAATAGCAGGAGAGAGACTAAGTTCGAGTGGTATGACTCTTTAGTTTCCAGCTTTAAACAATGCTATTGCTACCTGTGAGCATCAAATCTGCATGCAAAAACAATTTCTATGCATCCTGCACCACAGCCCTTCTATATGATTTGGGTTGCAATAACACGAAACAGAATAAGAAACGAAAAACAAAATTGAGTTTTTCACTGAATGTTGTGGAAAAGAAAAAGAAGATTGCACTAAGACTTTTTTTGCCAGTTTCTTACTTAAATTTCTGTTCCACCTTAAGTGGAATGTCAAAAAAGAACCATCTACACTAGCTCCTCTCTTCTGATTGGCTACACCGTTTATCAATATGTTAGATACATGGTTTGACATTTTATGGCAGATTTGTTTTTTTGTTTGTTTTGTTTTTTGCTGCTAGGTAGTGGAGGAATATAACAAGCGAGAGAAGGAAATAAAGAACATGGAGAAGGAGCTGGAAGAAAAAACAAATGCCCTGAATGAATACAGGCAGAACATCTCTGAGGTATCTTTCGATCCTTAACACTAGAACTGTTTTATATGGTCAGGATAAAACTCTAATAAATGCATGTGTGAATGTGTGAAACAGGCGAAGGAGCGCTGGCTGAATCCCTTGAAGTCACTGGTGGAGCAGATCAATGAGAAGTTCAGTGATTTCTTTCGCTCCATGCACTGTGCTGGAGAAGTTGACCTGCATTCAGAAAATGAGGTGCGTTACAGTGTCTTTCTTGACTACCTCCCAGACGCTAAGGCACACAGCTAGAGGCCACTGACCCACAGTTTGCTGCTATCTGATATCGTGTCCTGATAGGGGAAAGCGGTCGTGCCTCTCTGGCTCCTGCTCACTTCAAATGTCGTCAGTCTGTCCTAGTCTTAAATAAACAAACACAAGCTGTGTGCCTTCAACAACTAACGTGGTGAAGTTCTTGGTGGCTACTTAAACGGTCAATCAGTAGAAATTAACATTTGACCTGTTAGTTGTTGTATTGTAATATGTGTGAGATATGACTGTATATGTGTAGGTAATACGACCGTCAGGTTGCTTTTTCAGACTGAGAGGCATTGCCTATTTAACAACCCAACAATTAACTTAAAAGGGAGAAAAACTAGTTCACAGACTGAGAAAACTCTATATATTTAAGTGGTTGAGTCATTCAGAATGGTTTGGTGTGAAACACTCCATTCTTGAGTCTGAATTGTTCACAGCGGTGGTGACTGCAATCAGACGTCCACCTCAAAAGCTCTCTTGCAGCAAGTTATTACATGAAATGCCTGTCGTCTGACACATTGTTTCATGACAGTTTAGTTTGGTCTAAAATGTATTTTAATCCATAATGGAGGGATTCATGAAGGGTGTTCTATATGTAGGTTCACTGGTAAAGGAAAAACAAATTTGAGTCGGAAGTCATTCATAAGTGGCTGAATCCAAAATGTTCTATGCTAGAGAAACTTGGTGAGTGATAATTGTTCACAGTGGTGGTGATTGGAACCATTCCACTTAAGGTGTCATTAACAAAACAGAATGAGGTAAAACCTAAAAGAAGAATTTGGTAACTAAATATAACTGGCTAAATGTGTAACTACTGCGATGGACTGGCGGCCTGTCCAAGGTGTTTTCAGCCTTTCGCCCATTGAATGCTGAGTGAGACTCCAGCACCCCCATCTAAAAAATTTTGACAAATTACTTTTACATTTTCTAGGTTTGTTTCCCAGACCTAGTCTAAGCCTAAACCTAAACTAAATATAATGTGTAACTGTAAAGCACTGTTGACATTGCAATTCAGTATAAGGCCAATCCAGGAAACCAATTCTTAAATATTGTGTTGCATACTCCTCATACTCCTTGTGTTGCAGGAGGAGTATGATAAGTACGGGATCCGTATCCGAGTGAAGTTCCGCAGCAGCACTCAGCTACACGAACTGACCCCACACCATCAGAGCGGTGGAGAGCGCAGTGTGTCCACCATGCTTTACCTCATGGCCCTGCAGGAACTCAACCGCTGCCCCTTCAGGGTCGTTGACGAGATCAACCAGGTAAGTACATCACTGGCTTTCTGGATCCTACAACCGAGACACATATATGTATACTTCTTCCACAGTGGCCCTTACTAACCAAAATTCTGATAGTATGAATGAAGATCTAGGCCTGATTCTGATCAGTTTGCGCCTTTTGCACAACAATGACTAGAATCAGGGAAACTGACGAGGCCTAATCTTACATCAACATTCTTGTTCAGAACGTAAATAAGGGTCAGTAAGGGTCAAAGATAGTCTTAAGTTTTTCTGTGGTGTAGGAGTTAAAGGGGAACCAATTTTTTAAAAAAATGTAAGGTGTAAAGAGTCATTCAGAGTGGTTTGGTGTGAAATGCTCCGTTCTAGAGAAGCTTACCTGTCAGAATTCTTCACAGGGGTGGTGATGGGAACCAGATGTCCACCTCTAAAGGTTCCCTCACAAAGTTGTTACATGAAATGGTAATGAAGACACTTTTTTTTTTTTATAACAAAAGTTTTGCATAAAATTTTCCATAATCCATTCATGGAGGGATAGCATGGAGGCAAAAAATGCTTCTTAAAAAGCATTCCATTTAAAACTTGGAAGACGCATGCAGGTTCACTGGTCCGTGTCTGTATTTATGTTGTAGACATGGTGACCCCTGGTTCCCCATCACCAGCAGTGTAGTCAGCAAACAACCAAGCACACATCAGACCGTGACTCATATACATTTCAGCCACTGAAATATTCACAAGTTTAAAAAAAATGGTGGAATTTCCTCTTCAGTCTTATTCTTAACTGGGTAAACAAAAACATGGACTAGAGTGCTGCCCTGTGATGGACTTTGGTCTTTACTGGAGTCCCATTCTGAGCTACATAATTTACAAAGCCTAAAATACAAAGGTAAACTAAAATCAAAAACTCGGTTCAGGTCTAAAGACCCTCCTATCAGGAAATATGTGTGCGTTCTTGTTTGTCATATTCCTGCATTTCTTTCGGCACTGTAAACAGGGCATGGACCCCGTGAACGAGAGGAGGGTTTTTGACATTGTGGTGAAAACCGCCTGCAGTGGAAACACATCCCAGTATTTCTTCATCACACCTAAGGTAGCTTACCTTTAAAGAGTCTTCTCTTTATATGAAGTAAGTGGCCTTTGTATGTATGACCGTCTCTCTGTTTATGCACATGCAGCTTCTACAGAATTTGACATACGCAGACGAGATGACTGTTCTTTGTGTCCATAATGGCCCCCAAATGCTCCCGCCGAATAAGTGGAACGAGAAGGCTTTTATCAGGCGAGTCAAACGGAGGACCAACCAATAAACCTGCTATTATACTGTTTACCACTTCATCTATGCACAAAATGTCTGCTACCATTTCTTCACCATAACTCCAATACCACACCAAGTGCCTGCTGTTTTCTTCTTCACTTAATTTGGTCTTGGCGGCTGTTCGCTATTAATTTATAATTTACATAGGACTTAATTTTGTGTATTTGTACATTTGTTTGTTACAGAAATTGCTGGGCAGTAAATAAAGTAAATATTTGCAACCAAAGGTAAAAAGATTAGAATTGCTGTACTGATATTGTTTCCATTTCAGGTAATTTGTCTTTTTTTTGAGACTCTGTCTTTTTAGTACAAGTTCCATAAGAGAATGTTTATTTGGCTCACGTTTACCAGGTATTGACAAATGTGAAGGATGTGTGTAAGGAGACCTACACCTCCCCCCTCCAACTAGTGACCAGCCAGTTTACTCTAGTGACTAAAATGACCCCAAACATGTGGCAAGGCCATGATCACCTGCCTCTTTCCATGCGCATGGCCTAACCAACCAGACAGTGCCAGTAATTAAGCCTGATGTCTATTGCAATGCGTCAGCTGTTCAAATGACAGAGGAAAATACATTTGCATTAACACTTAGAAGGGTCAGTCAGACTGCTAGCCCCAATTCAACTGACATATCCAGATTTGATAGTCAGCAAAAACAACATTTAGAGGAGGTTTGAAATAGAATCTGTCTCAGGATTCTCAAACTGTCTTGTCACCCACAACATGACAAGCAATGACAACACCAAATCCAGAAACGCTGACATGCTGTATTAAAAAAAATAATTATACCACCACAGGAACCCCGTCTTCATTATATCTCTGTACATAATTTTATTTACATGATACAATTTCGCAGTAATGTAGGGTAACGAGATTATATGCGCAATACATATAATAAATATAAAGACGGTTTGTACAAACTTGCATAACTAAAACTCAAATAAAAGACCTTTTTTTTTTCTTTTTACTGTGTAAACTGAAAAACACCCCCTACAGAATGTTAACGGCCAGACCAAGAAAACAGAGAGGACTGAGGGGAAAAATCTAGAATGAGGCATCCAATGATTAGACTACTCAGGTATTCACACACTCAGCCATCCCTTCCACATGACAGAGGGTCAACTGGAAACATCGTACAACTTTCATCACCTGTGTAAAAACATAGCACGTGACACTCATCTTTCCACACACACAAACAAAATCAAATCACAAACAAAAAGCAACATTCATTACAAGTGAATTACTGGTTTAAAAAGGACTATCAGCATGTCGCCAACTTGCAAAACTAATGTAGTTGTTTCACTAGCCATGCAATATACCCTTTTAAAGCCCCCTCTCCGTTTTCTGCCTGCATTTTGAAAGCAGTGCCAGTATTATTCTCTCTTCTAATGGTATCACAGGTATTTGAATCTCAACATTGAATCCCTCAAGGCTTAGGAAAGACTATGTTGCTGACAGTCTTATGAATACTTACCATGATTCTTTAGCGCTCCAAAAAAAGGAAAATTAATCAGCCCTAAAAGAGATCTGGCTGCTTTGGAGATAGAAATGTTGTCCAAGTCAAATCAGAAATTTGAAGCTGCTTGTCCTCCTCTTTTGACACTTAAGCAAGAGAGAGGGAACGAAGGTGGGGGGTTGGGGTAGCCTCACTCTGAAAACACTGCTCGCCACAAGCTGAGGCTTAACACAAATAAACCAAGCTAATGTTGTAAAGGCTAACTCTAAGGAGTTCGGAGCCATGTCGTGACTCTCCTTAAAAGGTAAAACCTACAAGGAAAAGGAAGAAGAGCGTCCATTGTTTGTTTGTTTGCTTTTTCTTCTTTTTGCTACATGAGCCAGCCATGCACTGTTGCCCTGATGGCGCTCAAGTCAGGGCAATAACAGTCATCTGAAGTCCCATAGGCTACAATGCGTCCAACCTCCGCCACATGACACGATGGACTGAGAGACACAATCACAAAGTAAACTTTTTTGACAATCACAAACACAGTCAGCCTTTTCAACACGACGATCAGGTCAAATTCAGCCCCCCTTCCTCCAACCTAAAGAAATACCTAGAACCAGACACAAGGAGATGTAAGATCTCTGGGTCTGTAACCCAATTTTAAAACTATTCTTTTTGTTCTTTTTTTTTCCTTAAATTGAAGCTCATACACCAAAGACTGAAAACAAGGAAAAAGTTAAAAGAAAGAACAAAACAGATCACTCATGCACTGGCTGAAGAACCAACTTCCCTCCTCGCAACAACATGAAAACAAAAAACAAAAACTAGTCCTTTAGATCGCAGGTCAAGTGCGAGTCCTTTTCGTGTGATGGGATCTCACCCAGAATGCAGGGTCAAAGACGAGGAGAACAGGAGAGGATCTATATTCTCTGGATCTTGTCAGCAACCACTACAGGATTTTCTTTGCGGATCTTGGCTGCAGCCTCGGCTTTGTAATCATAGGGGCAGTTGTGCTTGTCTGAGTAACGGTGAATTCCGCAAAAAAGGTTTCCACAGCGGCAGTCGAATCCTAGCAAAAGAAAGTGAAGAACGTGTTTTATAATAACCGTTCTGAAATATTAACTTGCGTAAATCAATCAACAGCTCAAGCAGCCTGGCTCACCTGTGAGGCCGACCTTCTTGCGGCACATAAAGCATCGGTTTTTCTTGGGTTTTGGGGCTTCTGGAGTTTTAGCTTGCTCACTAACTGCCGTGTTGGCTGAAGAAGCAGACGCTGTTGGCTGAGTTACAACTGAAGTCAAAATGAAAGAAAGAAGAAAAAAAAACATTAATATTCAGCTACAACAATACCATATTCATAAAAGACAATACACATCAAAAGTTGTGTTTGAGGTCAGCTAGCAAGTTATAAAACAGACATCACTGCTGTCGGAACAAGACCTTTGGACCATTCCTTTTGGTCCAACATGGTGACGATATTTATTGTTTTCCTCTCAAAGCTTATACAACAAAGACTGAAAATAAGGGAAAACTTGAAATATCACATCCTTTTTTCATGTGATCTCACCCAGAATTATAAAGATCTATATTTTCTTTGCATTTTTGGGAACAACTACAGGACTCTCTGGATCTTGGCTGCAGCCACTGATTTGTAATTGTAAAGGCAGTTGTGCTTTGCAAATCTTTAAAAGTATTGTGATGTTGCCCACCTCGAAAACAACATTAAATAATACATTTATTCTAAAAATTAATAAATAATTTATTATTTAATAATAACTGGTCAACATCCAATCAGTTTCCTGCTACTGTGCAGCTTTAATCTGAAACTGACACTTTGAGGTTGTAGATTAGTCTGAATTAGAAGTGCTCAAACTTTTTGTCCGTGAGTGCTAAAGGCAGCAGGTGGGTTAAAATCAAGTTTCATAACATTATACTGTTTGGAGAGGAAAAACTATTCGAAAACATGATACATTTTCTCCACTTTGACCTTTTTGTGTGGTTTTATGTACCACACATCCCAACAGTTCATTTTACACAACCATGTTTTACTACTAACCAGGTTCAGGAACTTCTACTTTAGCCGACGCAGCTTCCTCTTCGCAGGAAATGCTCATCTCCGTCATCTGCTGCGTAACAGGAAGTGCTGCAGCAGCCCCACTGGATGACTCAGCTTCACTAGCAGAATTGTTTAGGCTGGCCTCGATGATCTGGATTGCCGAGGCCTCTGAGGTAGGACTACTAGTTACACTGCTAGAACCTGAAAACAACAAATCACATGGTTCGTCATTAAATAAATACCTCAGGAGCGCTTTTAACCAATACCAACAACTAGATCAGTCACTTCAGGAAAATATGACATCGGTCACTGAACAAAAACCCAAAACGATTTAAGAACAAGTGCTTCTCACCCATGGTGCTAAGACCTCCATTGTTCTGTCGCGTTAAGTGCTCTTTATAACAAACCGAGCACATGCCGTTGGTCCTAGGGTTGCCGTAGAAGCCACAGCCGGTGGTGCAGAGCATGGGCACGGGGCTTTGGTTGGTCTCCTGGGCCATTTTTGAATCTTTGGACAAACCAGAGAGCAAGACAATAAATAACTAAGTGGGACAAATTTGGGGACTGACTTTAATCACATTAAATATCTAAATGCCACAAAAACTGATCTTTAAGTCGTATTTCAACATGCTCATTCAACAGATCATGCTACTTGTGTTGAAATCCTGATGACGTCTCCGCAAATACACACAGGTTAGGTAACTAGCACAGGTCACAACAGAGACAGATTATTCCAAACCTAAAAGGGTCAGACATGTAATCTGTCTTCTTGGCATCCATTCTGCCACGAGCATGCAACCAGGTCACAGACACGGGTCACGTCAAACTTTTGACAGCAAGATCATTCTTGAACTTTCAAGCACTTCTTTTTTATTTGTTTTTATTTTTATTTTCTTATAACCATACAAATCAAGACATGAATAAAGTAATACTGATTTAAGTTTGGCCTGAGCATAATTCTTAATTTTCTCATATTATGAAACCATGTGTCTAAAAAGTGACAGTTCTTCCACTTGCTTGTCTTTTGGTCACATGATCCTTAACAAAACAAACTTCACATACGATTTAATTGTGGGTAGAAGTAATTGTGGAAGTAAAACGATAGCTACTGCTGGACACGTTCTGCTGCATTTCTATGATTAATATTCCAGATGTTGTTAAACATGTTTTACCAGAGAACAGACGAACAGTTCTTCAATGATGACATGTTAATCAATGATAGGCCAGAACCAGTTTCAGTGTCTCATATCGCACGTCACACGTCCCATATTGTCCCAGCAAAGGCTCACAAAAGAGGTGAGAACAGTTGGCTAAAACGTTTGGAATGTTCTGTTCAGGCGGCCAAGATTATCACTGATAAAGAACAATCAGAGCACAGCATGACCGGCAGTCCAGACACCCAGATTAACAAACCAGCATTTTTTAAACATAAAACACAGATCAAGAGGCAGCACGCACACAAACCCCAAAAAAAGAAAAACAGTGCTTTCCGCCAACGCATTTTCTTGAAAGCAGCGTCACAGGTTTTCCCCAGAAAGGCCAGCTGGAGGAGGAAAGCTCCATCACGTGTAAGCCTGCTGACTGCAGAGCTCCTCGCCGCAGCACGCTCACATGGAGGAGGCCTATTAGCTTTCGCTTGTCACAAGGGCGCAATGTGACAAGCTGATCCTCACACAACCTCGCCAACAGCACCAGGGCCTTGGCTGCTGCTATTTATAGCCCCGGCTGCCTTATCATGACTCGATTACATCACAGGAGTCCAGTGTATGTGTATGCATGAAGCGCCTCCTGTTCCTCTGCACGGTGCAGGACACCCACTGCTGTTTATTTGGAAGGAGCCAAAAATGGCAAACGTCCTTACTCAAACACCGGGACAGTCATACTGTCAACAGGCTCCACAAGATCCTCCTCCTCCTCCGCTACTATTGCCAAGCTCACAGTATCAAAAGAATAATCGTCTTTGTTAGCGCTGTATCTCAGTATGGCATCAAAAAACTGATTGGCTTATCTTGGCTGGTCTCTTCAGAGCTTCTCGAGTACAGTAATTTACGGAAACCACTTTCAGTGATCAAAAACAGACATCCAAGTACCTATTTTTGTACTGCTCAGGCAATATTTTGAAATAAGTAGTGCATTTTTCTGAGCCAAAACAGTATGTAATTTGAGATAGGGCTGCGCAATACGACTGTATATCATTATCATGATGAATTACGTCAATCCAGTATGCTTTTCTGAACATGTTATGGAAATTATCGCCTTCTAAAACAACAACAACAACAACAACAACAACAACAACAACAGTATGCTTCATTATAAAAAGAGTCCAAATTTAGGATTCAGTGCAACACAGTATCCAATAATACTGAATAAAAATTCAGTTTTAGACAGGATTGTTTAATATGTAGCACTACTGGTTCTTTTTTCTACACCACTGGGAAAAATAGGGGAAACTACAGCATATTTTGTATGATGATATGGATAACATATCAACAAAGTCATGGTGGTTTAGTGTGAAATGCTCAGTTCTTGAGAAACTTTGAGCCGGAACGGTTCACAGTGTCGGTGGTAGGAACCAGACGTCTACCTCTAAAAGCTCGCTCACTAAAACTAAATATGTCAAAAGGCTATGAATATGCTGCCTGGTGTCCAAAAACCTTTTTCAGAAGTTCTAAGAAAGTTTGTATGCTAATTCGTTTAAATCAATTTAAGGCAAAATAGCCCCCCAAGAAAATGGAGCACTTGCACTATTTACCATCAGCGTTCCATATAAACACGCAGACATGTGCAGGGTCACTAGTGGCTTTGATAGTAAGAGTCTGTAACTGTGCTGTAGACATGGTGACCCCTGGTTCCCATCATCACCACTGTAAAGAGATACCCGTCCGAACCAGGCCACACTAAACTACTGACTCCATTTACATTCATCCACCGAATTACAGAGAAATGTCAGAAGAATGGGTGGAACTTCTCTTTAAAAGGTCCCCTCTGTCCTGCTTTTCCGCTGTTGGTACTAGCACATAAGCTACAGGAGAGCTGGTGAATGTGAATATTAGCAGAACGTGCCATAATATAAAGGCAAAAAGTGATTTAATACAGTCAAAAGCAGACCTGTGAAAATCAGATCATGTTTGACTACTAACGTCAAGTAACATCGAAAAATAAAATGAACAGAAAATCCCCAGCGGACTGTCTGAGCTCCCTAGTCATGCGTCTGGGTTTAACATTCACCCATCATCTCTCTATTGTTTTCGAGCTGCAGCAGATTGTGTCGAAACATTTCGGCAAATTAACACATTCTGCTGTGGTGGGCTGGAAAGACGAGGCCTCGGCCAGCCAGGCTTTAAATCCACTGAGTCATGCTAACACCAGTCAGTCAGCCAGGCTAGCAAATAAAGCAGCTAGCACGGATGTGTGATAACGGAGGACATGCAGAAAGACGAACAAAACACGAAAATGCACTTAAACTAAGAAGGGAGTAAAATACACGAAACATTTGGGTTGTTTTCCGTCTTGGAAGAAAGAGCTGATTAGCAGCTGAAGGTGTTAGCAGGACAGACGGTGAGCACAGCTGCTGCTGCTTTGTCTTTTCTTTGTTCCAAAAAACTCTTTCCTGTTTCGTTTTGTTTTATCGTTCGAGAAAAGGGGTCAAATGTGTCAAAACAGCACAAGAATTGCCGTCAAACATTTCACGTTTACAAACGACGGCGTGAAGCGATAATTTGCGATTTTTTTGCTTTCTTTCTTCAAGTAACGTTAGCAGAGTTAGCCAGTATGCTAACTAGCTAACACTGCGTGGAACAGCTAATAAATTAACCACTGCTGTTTTCAGTAGGCTGTTTATTATTTTGCTTATTATTCGACAGTAAACACCGTTAGTCAGTCTTCTAAAGGATAATCCCGAAACGTCAAATATTCCGAATTTACAAACGATGCCGTTAAGATGTAGGTTTGTTCGCCTTCTTCCAAGTAACGTTAGCAGAGCCCAGCATGCTAACGAGCCAATACTGTGTCCGTGGTGTGGTTACTAAATTAGTCACAGCCGCTTTCACTAACTTGCGCTGTATTTCTTATCTTATTATTCCAGTACATACACAGTTTTAAACTGCTTTTTTTTTCAAAGAAAACTAAAAAAAAACTAAGTTTGTCACGTAGGAACACCTAACTCTTTTATCGTAGTACAGGAAGGCAGATTAAAACTCGACGACATCTTCGCCTTACCGATTAATCTGAGTCTATAAAACACACATATCTCGTTAAACAGCCGTTACAGCTACGACTATTCACGACTATTACATTAAATCTCAATGCCTGCAAACCAACCCGCATTAGCCAGCTTAGCTTACCATATATGGTTTAGCTCGCCAGCCAACTCGACTCAATGAGGAACTACGGCTCATTTTAATTTAGGCACTCTGTCTTGAACGGCTTGTAAAGGTAACCGGGGTTATGCTAAAGACATTCAATAGTCCCAAACAGAAGGAGAACCAGATTAGGGTCTAGCTAACGCTGGTCACAGACTGAAATACACCAGGATGAAAAAGTGAGATGAACTGGTCTTAACGTTAATCTTTACTTACCTTTATTTAAAAAAGGCGATGCTGTAATGCTAAAGAAAGGCGTCTCGGTGAGAATTAAATTGAGAAATCCACTGCTGACCTCCTTTTTTCTCCTCCTCCTCCTGTGCGGTCTGATTTTATTTTCCTCGCTCCGCTTTAGTCCGTCTGTTTTCCGTCGCTGCCTGTTTGTTGCTTTCTTTGGTGGGAGAGGCGGAGCTTGAGACGTCACCCGGCACTCGAGCTTTGATTGGTCGGCGGCCAGTTCAGAGGTGGGGCGAAGTTTACTGTACGAAAACAACTTCAGCTTGTTTTTCCCCTCCTCTATTTTTAAGCTGGCTTGAAAAATGACTTAAATAACTTCGTTTCCTATTATTATTATTATTATTATTATTATACAATTGTTCAACGTGTCTTCTCTTACAGTTTTTGACCTTGAACCACCAAACCTGGCAGGATTTTAGGACTTAGACATGAATGTCAACATTGCCATAAACGAGAGTTTTGGATACACCTGGATACAATAGCAACAGCCTAGCAACACATTAGCAGCCACCTGGGATACTATAGCAACTGTAAAGTAACATCTTAGCAGCCACCTGGGATACAATAGCAACTGCCTAGGAACACCTTAGCAGCCACCTGGGATACTATAGCAACTGTAAAGTAACACCTTAGAAACCACCTGGATACAATAGCAACTACCTAGCAACACCTTAGCAGCCACCATAGCAACTGTAAAGTAAAACCTTAGCAACCACTTGGATACTATAGCAACTGCCTAGCAACACCTTAGCAGCCACCTGGGATACTATAGCAACTGTAAAGTAACACCTTAGCAACCACCTGGATACAATAGCAACTGCCTAGCAACACCTTAGCAACCACCTGGATGCAGTAGCAACTGCCTAGCAACACCTTAGCAGCCATGTGAAATACCATAGCAACTACCTAGCAACACTTTAGCAACCACCTGGGATACCACAGCAACCGCCTAGCAACACCTTAGCAACCACCATGAGCCAATCACCTTTGTAAAGTGAATTAAAGTCGCTCAGATTTTCTTCCTTTTTCTTTGTGTAGAAACTGTAAACACCAGCTACATCCCAGTGTGTGTTAACATGTTTACATTAAACTGACAAAACTATTAAAATACCTCCATAAATCTAATAATCATAAACACTGTGTTTACAGGTAAATGATGTTTATTTCTCTATTTCACTTTAACACAAACAAATAAACAGCGCTGGCTGAGCTTCTGAGCATGAAGTTTAAATGCTGATTTCTCTGATTAATCATGGCAGTATGAGCTCTAGTCTCTGTAGAGCAGATGTGAAGTATTGAAGTGAGAGATCATTTTGTTTTGTTTGTTGTTAGTCCAGTAGTTTAACTTCTGAGAGGACTGCGTGTCCATTCCCAGAGTCCTCTTCAAATGCCATCACAGGGTCATTTGGCCCTGGAACAGCCAGTGTTTCTCCAGGGAATTTTACTTTTAATTTACTCAGTGGGCTCAAACCCACTTTGATCAGAGTGAAGCCTCACTCTGTTTTTCATACCACATGTAAAAAGTGAGTAAAACAGTTCTGATTACTCATTAATGCACTATATATATATATATATATATATATATCAGGATAAATTTACTTGTATGTTGGACATAAGTGGGTTTACTGCTGCCCTTTAGAAAGTACAAAAGTAGCTACACCACACTGTGGGTGAGCTCTGTCTGTAACAGTAACAGATCATTTCACACTGTCAGTGCAGTCCACCTCCTCCACAATAACTGTCGAATGTCCCTCAAACTGGAGAAACTGTCTAGCCACTTGCTGCCCCGAGTCTAGGCGCTGCTTCCTGTTTCCAGGCCGAGTATAGGCTTTCACAATGTCGTGCTCACCGCATGTAGGCCATCCAGCTCCAGTCATGTGTTATCAGTGTATTATATACTAGTATGACTCCACATATACTTTGATGACTCCAACAACAGTCCTACAATACACTGTGGACTAATGTGGGTTGGAATAATTAGCTAGCATAGCCTCCTCAGCATTTCCCTTATTTCTCAGTCTGGTCACACATGTACAGCAGAGCTATAAAACCAAAAGACTTCTATTTCCGGAAATGTAACAACATTTTATTTCACCATCATGTCAAATGTGTTTTTAACTCAAAATCTTCAGAAATTAAGTAAATATGTTGCTAATGTTACTCAGAAGAAGAAGAACTAAATACAGCTAGTGTCTTCATCTACCACAAGATTCCTCCGAGATTCCTGTAGAAATCCCTGTACTGCTACTGTAGATATTCCCTTGGGTTTTTAGTGAACCTTTCATCCCCCGTAAATGATGAAACTGATAACAAGTCAGTGATGGACTGCAAATTTGTTACCATTTCTTTTAACAATGACAGCTAGCTGAGGGAGGTTGTTTTGAAGCCCCTCTGGTGTATTTGGCCCTGGGTTAAATATAGGGGAAGAACCTGATAGGGGACAGGCTGTCCGCACACCTCGTGTGAAAGAGTCACTCTACCAGTTCGCTCCTGTTTTATATCCAGCCTAGCAACGCAGGCCTGAACCACATAAACAGCATGTGGCCTCTTACCAAATGGATTACTAGAAAACGCCTGAGCAGAATGTTTTCTAGTACTCCACACTGTGTTCTCCATAGAAGGGGGTTTGGAGCAGTTGTGCTACTCATACATAGCATAGCCTGTGGTGACCATGTGGACACAGTAACAGTTGACACTTCCCCTAACTTGTGTAGTTGTCAGTGGAGGAAAGAACAAGGTGACTGTATATGTTCACCAATGGGTCAGAGTTCACATGGGCCTACAGTGGACGTTTTAACAGTGTACAGTTTGTTAGAGGAACTTCGGACTTCATAAGGCCCTTTAATCTACTCTGAAGCAATCGCAGCGAACTGACTGTGCTTATGTGTTAATGTCCACCTCCTTTAATCATTCCTTCCATTGCTGATTGGGTTGATTGGGAGATAATGGGACAGGATGGTTCAGTTTTAGCATCGTGAGCTAATAAACCCATGCTCCTCTACAACAACAGACAGTCCCACCTACCTGTTATTTGCACATAAGGATGCTGTTACAACTGATTATGTATTCGAGGGGAACTCCACCGATTTCTCAGCATTTCTGCATTAATTCAATTGCTGGGATGTAAACAAAGTGCTCTGATGTCAATGATGGTGATGGGAACCAGGGGTCACCATGTGTACAAGACAGATATATTCAATTTATTTACTATCCAAAACCACCAGTGATCTCACGTGTCTATACGGAATGTTGATGGCGGTGGAATAGTGGAAAATCTGAAATAAAAAGTTTCCTTAGGAACTACTTTACCTTACACACTTCATGCATCCCTCCACCATGCACACATCAAAATAATTTGCTAACATGACCACTATCATAAAACACCATCTCAGAAATCATACACCTTCTGTGAGGGAACTTTTAGAGGTGGATGTCCGGTTCCTGTCACCACCACTGTCAACAAATCTGACTCCAAGTTTCTCTAGAACAAAGCGTTTCACACCAAATCACTATGCATGACTTTGTTTACATCTCAACTATTTAATTATGTACAGTTTTTAAAATCCTCTTTAAGTAGTCTTTCTCTGCCAGGTTAGTTGTTGGGTAGCAAAGCGGGCAGTACCTCCCGTTCTGAAAACAAAACCCAGCCCGGTTTCTTTGCCTACATCTTAACTGTTATGCAGACATTTTGAAAAATGTAAAGAGTTTAAAGGGGATCTGGCTCCCATCACCGCAACTGTGAACAACTCTGTGTTACTGGTTAAAAAGAAACTGATGCTGCATCTAAACAGGCTTTTTATTAGTAATGGCTGCTTCATCCTAGATAATAGTGGCTTATTGACAATAACCATCTATTTTTGTTAAGAAAAAATGTCATCCGAAAAAAAATCACTTTATTATACGGTTTTATTGGACTGATTTTCTTCTTAAGAGACTTTTGTTATTGTTTTTACTGTTTTATTTAATGTTGTAAAACACTCTGAGCTTAATTTTATGTATCAAAGATTCAGCATGAAGAAAACTATTAATGTTATGAATAAATGGCACATTTCATATCAAACCTCTCTGAATGACCTTCCTTATACCTTAGCCATTTAATTCCGCAGACATTTAATATCAGCCTAATCCCCCTGTAAAGATCCATTAGAAGATTAATTGGTGGTTTTACTTGCACAATGACTGAAGCTGCATCATAAACAAACATGGTGCCAGACTTGTGGCTGTAGCCACAAGTTACAATGTGTTAAGCTGACCTTTCTAAACCTGGTTCATTTCTAAGATCTGTGCCACTGGCTAACCACCAAGCGCACGCTCCGTCACATGGGTTGTAGTCAACAATAGAATATCTGACGTACTTCAGCTTGCTGACTTCCCAGACTTGAGTGACTGTTCAATTGCCACCATGGTACATTTAACATCTCCAAAGAAATGATCCAGAAAGACTTAGAATAAAGTCTTGTTCCACTGACTCTCATTGCATCACTTCTCCTGTAAAAAGTTAGAATTTTTGAGATACAAGGTTCTTTTGTTCTGATGGCAGCAATAAATGACTTTTAAAACTAAACTATCTAGCTCCACACAAAGTAATAACTCTCTTGTTACAGGGGAACCAATTTTTCATCATTTCCACATAATTAAATGGTTAAGATATAAATAAAGTCATTCAGAGAGGTTTGGTGTAAAAGGCTCTGTTCTTGTGACAAACATTTGACTTAAAGGAGCCATATGTAGGTATTTATAGTCTAATACCTTCCAAAATGAACTAAAAAGAATGTGAAGAAACAACAGTTTTGACATTGTGTCTAAGATGTCTATGTGTCGTGTTGAAGAGATATCAACTGAAATTAGCATGCTAACCAGCTAGCCCTGGTCTGGACTGGCTCATAATACCACTTTATCACTTACCATAAATATGGAAACCACAAATTCCTGGTGATATGTTGCATACTATTGTTTATGTATGAATTTGACAGGTTGCCTCATCTCTAAATTACTCCTTTAAATTAATTGAATCCAATCCTGGTGGAAAGAGGCATGCAGGGTGTTGTGATGCAAAATAGTCCCCAGAGAAAACTCAAGATATTCCACAGTTTTACCATCAACATTCCATATACAACTCGGACGAGCTGAGTAAATAAAATGTCTGTGTTTGTGCTGTAGACATGGTGACCCCTGGTTCCCATCACCACCACTGTAAAGAACATCTGAACCATTTTTACTCTGTTTACATCTCAACCATCAATGAAATTATGAAAAACAGATGGAATTGCTCCGGCTAAAGGATATTCTGCACACAGAACTGAAACAGAAAAAAGACGGACTATATTTTCTGAAAGACCATTAGTTTATTTTCCACAGGATACCATGGAACCTAAAATTATATACAAAATCTGGAATGTAGAATAAATGCATACCAATCATCTTATTTGTAGCTGCTTCCAGAGATCCTTTCAAATAGCTTTACATTAAAAAGGGATGCGATTTATTGCTGGTTGTTAATATATATATATATATATATATATATATATATATTCAAACTAAGGTCACTAATGCCATGGCTAACTCAAACCGTTTAAAAAGTATGTACATTTTGATTAGTAATCTCAAAAGTTTGCTAAATAAATAGACAAACGTGGGAGAATCCAAAAAAAGACCACTTGTTCTTTGATATGGCAAAAATAATCAGTTTTAAGTTTCAGCCCCCGATTGTCATTACTTTTCACTATTTTTTTCTTAAACGTGTGACAATCAGAGGGTCTTCATTCGACTGATTCATGACAAAATATGAAAACACAGTGCTCACTAAATACAACTATACATCGTGTCATCGTAGTCATCATAATCATTCAAAGGTAGGATATTATCGACTCTACTGAGGAAGCTGTTTTGAGACAACTGAAGCTGAAGTTAGCGTTAAAGCTATGTCAGGTGACCAGTACTCAGTTTTACTGCCTAATTCACCCTCGAGTTTTGTGCCAGTGCCATTTTTTAATCATGTTCAAAGAATGACAGTAGAGCGATCCTAAATTAAAATCAGAACACTAAATCAATTTAATTTTAGTTCAACAAAACATCAGTGCTTCCTTCTATGAATATAAAATTTCAGTACGCTGACGGGTATCAGTATAGGTCAATCTGATAACTTAAAAATTTCATGTAGACGTCTAGAACAAGGAAGATTACAGCTGGAAAAAATAAAAAAATAATCTAGGGAGTGATTACATGCAAGTAATTTACAGAGTACAACAATCAACGCTTGGTCATTCGTTTCTTTTGCGTGTGTACATACGGATCGTTTTTGTACTACTGACTTTTTTGTCTTTACAGCCAATCAAATCATTAGGGTTAAGCGTCTGAATGCACTCACATGGGAAACTCAGTAGGGAAGTTTGAGGGAACTGTGAGTGCAGGACATTTAGCATCACCGTACACACATTGAAGAACATTGTATATGCAAAATATTCAAAATGCCATTTCCTATGTTTTCTCTTTTAAAAGTTTTACATTATAAAACGCTCTATCACAATCAGGGAGTACTAAAAGGGGTTCCCTCGTTCTTTTGTCATTTTTTTTCTAAAAATAAAAAAAAATCTAAACAAAACAATGCAATCAATGACAGCTCTCAGAAAAATAAGAATAGAACTTCTCACTATTGCTCTCTTGAAGACTGTCCCCATAGTTAAGCCTCTCAAGGCCACAGAATATGCCGTGTGGATCAGTGAGTATTGCTCTGGGTCCAAAAAAAAAACCAGAGAAAAAAAAAGAAGGTGCGATCTTTAGCTCCCCTTTCGGACAGATCAGGGTATGTTGGCACTTGACAAGTCCTTCTCCCTGCCTGTGTCAGATTCCCATTGTAGCCAAATGCTAATGATTAAAAACAGTACAAGGGGGGAAAAAAGAGAAAAAAGAAACTGCATTATGCTTAGGAAGGTGATGCTTACATGAAAGGCAAAGTGTGTCAAGTCCAGGTAAGAAACCCTTTCTGAAGGTCAGTTTTGAGGGTGGTTCTGAGGAAGCCCTTTAGGTGTTGGGCCAGTGTCCACAAAATATCTCCAGAGCGCTGATCCACGATGAGGTTCCTCCTGCTGTACAGCACTCAAGAGGACAGGAGCCCTCCTAACGAGAGAAGATTTGTGAAGACTGGACCTGCTAGCTTCAACAAAAGGAAAATGCAAGATGGCCCAAAAAGGCCTTGTCCATCTTAAGCTAAAGCTTCCTCACAAGCTTTGGTTAACTTCTCAGTCACACCGCCTCGTGTATCCACCTGTGTCCAAGTGTGTCCAAGCAAAGGCCAGTTGCTTTTCCAAAAACCCTCGAAGAAGTTCTTCACCACGTACCAGTCCATGTCAGACATACAGAGGGCTCTCCAGCACATCCGAACAGACACAGCGTCTTGTTTAACATCTCAGGGGGAAGTTTCTCTAAAGGATAAGGGGTTTGGTTCCAAATCAAGCTGAGGGTGCACTGAGGCCGAAGCTAAAGAAAGGTTCCGTTGGAGTTGAGAAGACTAAAGTGGCGAGCAGTGTCTGCCAAGAACCACAGTGGCTATGTTGTAGACACTAAACCAGCTACCCAGGCCAAAGCACACAGCAGTTCTACATTCGAAAATCTGCACCAAGCACGTAGCACTGACCTCCAGTTAAAAAAAAAAATCTCATTTCTCACACAGGTCAGAGGAGTGGTTCTTACAAATCTCTTAAATAAGAAAAAAAAGAAGGAAAAACAAAAAGTGACTTAAAAACACTAAAAAATAAAAGGCATACTGATGTCAGCAGACAGGGAGCCCTGCCCCCTAATGGTCAGCTACAGTTAATGTTCCACTATGGTGAGCTCTGGTGAATGACTAGAGAAAAACAAACACCTTTGTACAAAAAACAGTTTTCTTGTCCTTGTTGGACTAAACCAACAGGCTCTCCCACAGTGAAGGCTTCTAAAGTTGTTGTTTGTTGCTCCCAGGTCCTCTTGCCACAGTGGTTTTTGCCCTGTTTTTACCAAAAGCTCCGAGGTCCTTCCGTAATAAGCAGTTCGAATCATCTATACATCAATCTGGCTCCTCCACGTACAACAACGATGGAGTGAACATTCAGACAATCATGTGTTCCAAGGAGTCTTTATGCTGCCATGTCTCTGATGATGATCAGGTCCACAGTGTTGGGGAAGGTCTTCAGGAGAGACACAGCGTGTCCGTGATCAATGTTTACAAAGCTGTACCCATTTGCCTGTAATGAGGATGAGATTAGTGTAAATGGCACACAGTCAACATTAGTGACGTGCTATAAAGTAAAAGATGTAGCAGTGGAGTAACTGTGGAGGTACCTGGATGATTTTGTCTCCAGGCTGGAGAAGCTTTGAAGCAGGTCCTTCTGGCTGAACTCTTGTCACAAAAATTCCCTGTTGAAACAGCGTAAAATCATCATTACTGAAATTGAAAAATGATGAATTATGACCAGATTACACTTATTACACATAGACACTTCAGGCTAAAACCATCAGAAACAGATAAATAGAGCGGTAGACGGATATAGAGAGGTCAATTGAAAGTACACATGCAACTGAGAGTGCACCAAGAGTCATTCATTTAAAAATGAAAGTGAGAGACTCTTACATTGTCATCAGGACGGAAGGGATTCCCCCGCCCTCCCACTCCTCCTGATATGCTGAATCCCAGCTCAGGATTCTTCTCAATCTTCACATACATCTGAAAAAAGGCACAGAAATGCATCTAAATGATCTCAAAGTCTGCAGCAGTTGGTCTACACATATATCCACCACATTTTAATTCCAACGCTGAATCAGATTCGTTTTTGTTTTATTTGACGACTATGTTCTTGGAGCAGCGACTCCCTAATGCCTACCTCCTGCGGCAGAGATTCGTGAGGATGGCGTGGTGGGCCTGGAGGCTGCTGGGACACTTTGAGCATCAGGTAGTCAATGAGCTGCTCCCGGGACGGATGGCGTGCCATCTGGGCCTGGGCACAGGTTACCTGGGGTCGGACTGGAGGAGGACACATCTGACCATTCATCAAAGGCACCTAAAAAGACCACATAAGCGTTCAACAGTGATCAGCCATAAGCAGGATTTCTTATGTTTGTTTCTTATGTTTGTTAAACTCAACATCTCGTCAACATCTCGAGCCTGTGTTTACCACTGCTTTACTTTTTTCCTCTGCCTCATTTTTTGATTGTCCTGCACCAAGCAAAGAAAACAACTAGGTAGAAGCTGAAATGACTGGCACTGGGTTTAGAACTGACCAGCACATTGTTAAAACCTGAAAGAAGAGTGAGAAACTGTCAACTTCATGGAATGGAGATCACTTAAATGCTTGGTGAAGTTTAAACGCTAAAAATGGACAGCTGGAATGACAGCTATGTTTAACAGTGAGAGTAAGAGCATTTTTACACAGCCAGAGAAGGGAAGCCCATGAAATGATGTACCCATCATGCACAGTCCTCCTGGGGAGAGCTTTGATATGTCATTCTGTGCCAGTCACATTGGTGTTTATGCAGCTTGTCAGTTCTTTGCCTGAACATGCTAAAGTTTCTTGGGTGTGGGCTTACTGGGCTTTAATAATGGAACAAGATAAGAGATGGTTGGATGCATTTTAGTTTGACCAAATCGATGGGATCAGATGTTTGGCTGTATTGGAATGACAATGTAAACACAAAACACAAAAGTTGGTTTTGCTTTTAAACTAAACAAACAAGGACAAATAAATGGAACGACGAGCACTGCCGCTGAAGAATGAGCATAACAAATCAGAAAACCAAAACAAGGCACTTTTCTTCAGTGCTTTTTCCAGCGACGAACTCCCGGTCCTCAGCATAGGCCCACAGAGGCCGACTGAAGCTATTTTCAGATGAAGCGTTATAGATTTACAGTGGGCCTGCTGTCGAATCCTCTGAGTCATCCTCTCTTCTTCACCAACGCAGCGTTAGCAGACGCCTCTGGCTGCCGGGGGACTCCGCGATAACTCACTTAACTCTTATTAGATTGTGGCTTCTCATCTCCCCATAACGAGGACGGACCACAGGGAAAGAACAGGCTATTTATGGTCAGCTTGTGCATTCTTTCAGTCTGAATGACCAGATGCCTCTTTAAATTTCCTAAATGGCTAATCAATGGAGATCGTCTTGCTTAGTTATCACACATCTAGAACCCTAAGTTAACTGTTTTTTATTTAGTTCCGTCAGTATTGAACATCGCAGAGCCTGAACTGCAAACTGACTACAAGCTTTCCTTAGTTTCGGGTTACAAAAGAAAGTGATTCACAGCAACAGAACTCCTACACTCTGATTCTGTCTGCGACCACAGCCCCTGGTGTCTGCCTAACCTTCAAAGTGCTGTAGTTATAGCTGTGCATTACACGGATTATATCTCTTTTAGGAAACAAATGCGGATATGAATTATTGCTACCATCAAAGCTGTACTAATGCCTTTTAAACACAATGGGGTCTTATACTGTATAATATGTGAAGATTTCATATGATGACTGGACCCTCCAGTAAACTCTTCATTTTGGAGACACTTGTTTTGGACAGTGGTGGTATATTGCTACAGATGAGATACAGAATCAGTATTTCCACTCATTGTCACAAAAATAGTTGCACCCAAAAGGTTTTCCAACATGATGGTCTTTATCGTTATTGTGATAAATAAAGTCGCAGTGGCTCTTATTTATAAGCTGCACTCAGATCTGACTGTAAAACAGGTGCATGCAATTTTCACCACCATTTGTGTTATTCATCAGTTTCATATGTAACATATCTATACAATCAAACTCGCATCTTGTTAAAATGTGGGTAATTTAACATCGGGGGGGGGGGGGCAACTAGAACGATCAATACTATTATATATCAAAAGTAAAAATTACATAGTAAATAACAATCATCCTAGTAATTGGTATCTCTTTTACATGCGCATTGATGCAATTCATTAATTCATAATTTATTTGTGTAAAGTCACTAAGACCACTCTGTCACCATTTTGGATGGTAAGCAGCATATGTACACAGACACACAGGACCCCCACAGAGCAGGTATTATGTGGGTGCTGGAAAGCACACCGACATTCTCAGCACTGCAGTGACACTGACGTGGTGGTGGTGTGTTAGTGTGTGTTGTGCTGGCGTGAACACAGCAGTGCTGCTGGACTGTTTAAACACCTCAGTGTCACTGCTGAACTGAGAATAGTCCACCAACCAAAGCTATCCAACTAACAATGTCCTGTGGCAGCGTCCCATGACATATTCTATACTTCACCTACTACACTAATGAGTACACTTCTATACTTCACATACTAATGAGTGCACTTCTATACTTCACATACTACACTAATGAGTGCACTTCTATACTTCACTCACTACTAGTAAGGGCACTTCTATACTTCACCTACTACACTAATGAGTGCACTTCTATACTTCACCTGCTACACTGAGTGCACTTCTATTCCTCACTCACTACTAGTAAGTGCCCTTCCTGATGCAGCATCAGGAAGTCTAAGCCATTTAGACATTAGCTTGCATTTGTAACAATACAGAAACAAGTATAAATAGATATGTTTAAAAAAAATAGTTTTAAATGTATCCAAAAAGTGTTTTGCTACCTTTGCTGGATTCTGGCTTCAGTATCTCAAAGCAAACTGCCACTGTTTCCCTTTGCACTTAAAATCACTAGGAACAAACCACTAGAAATGATGCAAAAATTACAGGCCATGGTTTCCATTTAAGAGAAAAATGTTTTACCATTTTAGAGATAACAAGGTTTTGTTTCCGACAGTGATGATACAACAAATGCTTCATTCAACCCAGTTTGTCCTTAGTAAATTAAATGTTGTTTTGAAATGCTTGTTATCTTGATAAAACTGACTCCTGGTGAGGGAGTACCACTGTCTGACACCAGGGGGCATAAGGAACCATGTAAAACACTCCATGTACAGAGACACATGACAGACGACACACATTCCAGCATGGACTGCTACCCTGATCACATTACGAGACACAAAAAAATCATTACTAGCCTGGTGTGGATACAGAACACAATAAATTCCACATTATTAAAGGTCAGGATGTGTTCTGTAAACCATCTGCTGATGTTTTCACAACTAAATGTTGATGAGTCATCTCTCATTTGAATGTCCTAAGAAACGAGATACATGTAGACTTCCCTTCGGCGCCATAATGCGTCAAAACCAACCAATAAGAAAATACTCACCTACAAAAGTCATAAAATATTCATTTCAATCAGTGGAAAGGCAAGATATTCCTGCCACGCTGTTTACAGAAGTACAGTCCCTGAGGAGGTTCAGGATGCTCCCGGGAGAAAACACCTCAGTACTAATCTCTCTCTCTCTCTCTCTCTCTCTCTGCTGTTTTTCTAAATGCCGCTCGTTAATTAGAGCTCATTAAGCACTGTTGGAGCAGAGCTTCTCTGGGTCAATATCTCCATCTATCTCTGTCAGTGCTGTGGATAAAGATCTGCATGCTACATAGTGTCCACATAACACTGGATGTTGAAAGTTCCAGTGTCTTAAAGGGGAACTCCACTGATTTTACATTTCTGCATGTCTAAATAGTCAGATGTAAACAAGGTTATTCAGATGGGTTTGGTGTGAAACACAGATATGGAATAGTTCACAGTGGTGGTGATGGGGAGCGTCCACCATTAAAGACTCCCTCACAGAAAGTTATTACAAGAAATGGTTATAAATATACTTCTTAGTCTCTGACACACTGTTAATATATAATAGTATAATATAGTGTTAAACTATAATAGTTTTCTGATAACATTTTGGCCTAAACATATTATTTTACTTTGTAAGACAAACTTCTCCTCAAAGAAAACATTTTTTTTCAGGTTTGCCATTTTTTTTATTCTCATCAATGCTACATACATAAACTTAGAAGACACGTGTGTGTTCACTGGTGGTTTTAATAGTAAATAAAATGTTTATATTTATGTTGTAGACACGGTGACTCTGGTTTCCATCACCACTACTGTAAAGAAATCTTTACGTTTCTCTACAATTAACCATTTCACATCAAAGCACTCTTGACTTACATATTAACCTTTGAATTATGAAGAAGTTGTATTTACTATCCTAAAAAAATACCCGTTATGGTATCTCAAAACTATCATAAAACAATGCATCAAGACAAAGGTGGATGCCTGGTTTCCATCACCACCACTGTGAATAATTCTGTCTGAGTTTCTCTAGAACAGAGCATTTCACACCAAACCGCCCTAAACTGCTCTAAATCCCTTTTTTTTTTTTAACCTATTAACCATTTAATTATATAGAAATTGGAAACAGTTGTGAAGGTCATTGTCATGTAAGTCCCCTATTTTCTTCTGTTGCCATAAAAGGAAATAACAAAAGAAAATAAGGAACAAATAAGAAAAAGCTGTGTAACTATTCTGGGCAGCTTGCAAGCCATCCTGTATCCATTTCCTAGCTTCCTTCTATCTGAGAGTCATGTTAATTTAGGTTAGTGGGATGGAATGAAGACTTAGGCTCTGACTGTTCTGTTTATTAACACTAAAACCTGCTCCTCAGCCTCTCAGAGATACACAAATTCATAATCATTAACATTACACTTACTTTTCTGTGTGGGTCAATAGGGTAGCCCTGCTGTCCATACGGACTGAAGACCTCATCCTGCAAACAGACAATTACAGCATGTGAGACTACAATCACTTGTGATGCTGACTTGTTTAGAATCTAAATCAGGGCTGTCAATTCAAAGCTTTTAAATCAGTCATAATATTGCTTAAACGTGCTGCAGTGTGAATAATTTAATGACCAAGCAAATTAAAAAGCATTTTATCAGGTCACTGCGTTTTTAAATTTAAGATTTAATGGAAGCTCGACAGAATGGTCTGAATCACAACAGTCAGTGTTGGATTAGCAACGCAAAAAAGAAGCTACAAGTCGCATTCAAGCGTACTGTAGTGATTATAAATCAAAATGTATGATAACTAAATCTAAATGTATATGAAAATAAAAGTAAAAAAATAAAAGTGTAAACAAGAGTGGTTTGATGAGAAATCCTCTATATAATCAGAACTGTTCATCTGCTCATAGTGGTGGTGATAGGAACCAGATATCTGAAGACAGTTATTATATATATATATATATATATATATATATATATATATATATATATATAAAATGATTGCAAATATGTAAATATTATGCCTGATGTCTGAGACATTTTATTACAATAGTTTCATAACAAATATATTTGTGGAGGTACATGAAGGGTGTTACAAGGCAAAATGGAAATAAATATACTGCCACTATTTCCATCCACAATTCTAATAAAACTCAGAAGACACATGTAGGATCACTTGTGGTTTAAATAAATATGTCTATATTTATGTTGCAGACTTGGTTCCCAACACCACCACTGTAAAGAAATCTGAGTCTTTACAATCTACCATTTCAGATCAAACCACCTGAAAATACTTTGTTTACACCGCAATCATTAAATTATACAGGCATCTTTTTTTTTAAGATGGTGATAAACCACTTTAAACAGTAGACTTGAGATGTGTTGAATTTTGACCATTATTTTTAAGGAGAAGTGTACTTACTGCTCACGTAAAGTGATTTTAACAGGTTTAATTTGAACCTCTACACAGATGATCCAGACAGACAATGGTTCATTAATATGCTGGTAATAATCTTAACATTACAGACAGTGAGATAATGAGACAGAGGGAGAAAGGGAGGAAGAGAGAGGTAGACTGTGCTGAACAGCTGACTGACTGGGGATAGGAAAAAGAGTCAGTATGTGTGAGTGAGTCAATAAGGATGATGTTCAGGAAAAGCCTGAGGATGTTTCTTTGAGAAAATGTAGAATTTCAGTAAATGTTCTGGATTTCATCTGAGTGGGATTATAAACATCACACAAAATGCTATACTATATGTACTTTCCCTGTTGGATGTGGTGCCATACACAGTCTGCATTGTTCACAACGATATCTGTGATGTGATTCCACCAGTTCAAGGAATTCTTCGGTTAAGCAAAGTCATTTCAAGTGGTTTGGTGTGAAATGGTAGTGGTGGTGATAGAAACCAACAGGTCACCATGTTTACAGCACAAATATAGCCATTTTATTTACTATTCAAAACCACCAGTGAACCTACATGCGTCTTCTGAGTTTTTATATGAAATGTTGATAATTGTAAAATTATGGAAATATTTCTTTAGGGATCATTTTATCTTCATGAACCCCTCCATAATGAAAAAACAGATAAGATAAATAAGGCCAAATGTTTACCACAAATTTTCACATGTTTATTATGTCTACTGTGTTTGCAAGTTACTTTTATATTTAACAGTATCCTTGGGTGTCTTGAAAGGTGCTTACAAATAGTTATTATTATGCTAACACACGCAGGCAGTATATTCATAACCATTTCATGTAATAACTGTCTGTGAAGGGGCTTTTAGAGGTGGACATCTGATTCCCATAACCAGTGCTGTGAACAATTCTGCCTTGGAAAGTTTCTCTAGAACAAAGCATTTCACACCAAAGCACTCTAAATGACTTCATTTATATCTTAGCCATGAAAATATGTACAATCTCAGAAATTCTCCTTTAATTTTTCAAGATACACTGAATGTCAGGATGCACTGGCTTGCTTGTTGAATTTCAAATGTAACAGGGGAAGGGTATTACCAAACGGTAAACACTCCTAATATAGACAGCTACTGGATATGTTCTACGTTTTAGCATATAAGAACTACACATTAAGGGCTAATCTACGCACTTTAGCAACTTCAACCATTTACACAGCAGTTAGAATTAGTAAAGGAAGGTGGACGTGCAGTGACAGACAAGGACCCTTTGAGAACATGTGTGGCAGGCTGGGAGTGACAGTTAATGTAGGGCTGAGCTGGGGGAGTTTACTGGCCTCACTGGTGCTGTACTCACGCTGGGCCCGTGGGCTCTGAAATGACGTCCATCTACAGCACTAAAGGCCAGAGAGCCCTGGCTGCCATACAGCGAGGCCAAAGACCGAGACAGGGTAGTCTGAGCGAAGACATGACACATGCACACACGCACAAACAAACACATTCAGTGGCCACTTTAGTGAACATGCATAACCAATGTGGACTGCTGAAAACATGCAAAAGAAAGCTGTGTGTTAGCTGACTGGTGTTAATAAGAAAACACAAACATGCAGAACAACTCACACAAACATGCGTTAATGAAGATCATTTGATGGTCCACTGCGTGTTGTTCCATATCCAATCAGTTCAGTGTGATCATTTATTTAGTGAATTTACCAGGTGTGGTGTGAGCTGCCTCTTCACAGGCTCTGAGTTTTATGCTAATAGGGAAGAATTGTAATGGGACCAGGCTAGTAACGTTAGTAGAGGAGAAAACAGCCACTTAGCATGTGTCTGTTTATCTTCAAGTCTTAAAGACTTTTAACTTTAAAGGGTTGTTCTTGGTGTGAACTTCAAACCACATCACCTACTATAGATTGTGGCCTGGGTTTAACATAATGCAGCAATCACAGGATGTTAAGTGGTGCCAGTCTGGTGGTGGGGTCTGTTGTGCAGTAGCCCGTAGCCCCATAGAGCCCTATTCATATATATTGGCTTGATACATTATCTAGAACCAGCTTCTTTATCTATCATAGTCATTTTGATATTTACAAGTCTTACAAAAGTTTGATTGTCCTGAAACCCATGCATGCATCTCTCAGTAGCAGGCTTCATGACATCAAGAGGCATTCCCCTATAAGCACAAACTGCTGCTGGCTGCATTCCTCGCAGAAGGAAGCGAAAAATGCCAGGTACATTATGAGCTGTCCTTAGAGATATTTATAGCGTGACTGTGCAGCTCTAGATGTGAGCTGACAGCAGCGTTTAGTTTCTCCTCATACATATTCAAACATCAATGTGACTGACTGAAGTTCCATGCCAGAAGCCTTCTATTGCAAGACGCATGATCACATTGGAGTTCATGCCAAAATTTTACAGTGGACTTTAGAGCATAATTTGAGGACAATGCTGCATAAGCCTGTCTGTCAGAGTGGAGAAAATGCTGATCTGGTTTACATATTTAAACTCTGAAACACCAAGAAGTTGTTTTTAGGATTTAACATTAAAGTGCGTGCTGCATTGGGAATCAAACTCTAATTTGAGATGTTCCAGACACTATACTGTGGTTAAGCACTCACCATCTTCTCCATCTTCTTAGCCTCAATGTGCCTCATAACCTGATCTCTCCAGTCAGCTGGTACCCTGCCCCCTCCTCCAGAAGGTCCATCCAGGAGGGAGTGCTCAGACTTAACTCTCATGTTGGGCCTCTTGTTAGGGCTGCCGTGCTGGTAGTTGAAGTCGCTGACTGACATGGTCCTCTCAGGTACCTCATGGGCTAGAGGTCGGGCGCTTTGGGGTCGCGGTGCTCCAGGTTCATCCATGCTGTAGGTGCGGGCTGACAGAGGCCTTTGGAGGCTCATGTGTGGAGGACCACGGCCCATGGTGTGGATGTCCCTGTAGGTTAGATAGTCACCTTCAGGACCTGGCAGGCGCCGAGGATCTGGCATGACCATGGATGTGTTAGAGGACGTGCTACTCTGTCGTTGCAGAGTGCCTCGTTGGCCTCCAGGTGGCATCATACGCTCCTTAGCCCACATGTCAGGAGGGGCCTTTGGTGGGCCACGTGTCTGGGGCTGGTGGGGATAGGGTGGAGCATTGTTGCGGTTTGAATAGTTGGTGTTGGCAAGTGAATGCTGTGGCGGGAGGTAGACCTGGTCAGGAGGGACGGGGGTGCGCTGGGCCCAAAGATTGTCTTTAGGTACAGTGCTGCTGGTGTACTGGACATTATACTGAGGTGGAGGACCGGTAGGATAGCGAGACATGCTGGTTGGAGGTTTAGAGCTGGACAGGAGGTCTGAAGATGAGGCTGAGGAACCGGGATAAACCTGCAGAGGCTGATCATTCAGCAGAGAGGCTGATTTGGACCGGACAATACTCTGGCCTTGGGCACCAGACACTCTGGCGGCCCCTGTTACCGCCTCATATGGTGGGCTCTCACCTTCAATAGAGTACAGCTTCATCCCACCAGCCTCCATGTTGCTGATGCTCTGGGACTTCATCACAGGAGGTGGTCGTCTTTTCTCTGGGGAAAGTTCTTCTGTGCTGCGGGATAGGGACATATCACTGGATGCAGTAACTCCTGCAGATGCTGTCCTCACAGTCTCGTACCTCACTGCTGTTTCTTCAATTCGGCCATTAAAATGCTCCCCAGGCTGTGCTTGTCCATTCTGGTTGCCATTCTTCAGGTTCTCCAAAGATGGAGCAGTGGTATTGTTGTTGCTGCTCAGGCCAGATTCTCCAAAGCTGCTTTTGGTTTTCTCCAGGTCCTCATAGGCCACCATGTTGTCATGCGGAAGTTTGGACACATTCATGTTGATCTGGTCCCACTTGCTGTACTGGTCAGTCATGCCGTTGTTAATACCCTTTTCAATGAGCGCCAGTCGCTCCTCCATGGACAGGTCATAATCAGGCATCTTGCCAGCTTTGCTCTCGTAGCTTTGCTGTGTCTTCAGGACTGTCTGCAGGGACATTTCAGAGCCGTTGCAGTTCTGCAGCAGTGGGACCGTTTCCTTCAGGTTCAGATTTTGATCCTCTTGCCTAGAAAAACAGGATAAGTCCTTTTTAGTATATTGGTTAAATAGCGTAGTGGATAACAGAATTGCAACGAAAGAGCAAATATTCCATTCCTGCCTATGCTGGAACTCTACAGTTATATCACTGGTTAAGACCCTTAATTAGAAATGGATCGCTTTGTGATTCTGGGGCCAACACAGACTGCAGGTCACCTTTGGGCATGAGTGACCAACAGCTGCTGGAATGTTAGGGCCTACTTACAAACAATTTTGACAGAAGTCATTTTTAACATAGTGGGACCTTCACACCGAGTCCGAAGCTTTTTTTCCTAAACACTTCACTGATGATGGATAAGAACATTTGTACTATATGGATAAGAGCATTTGCTAATAAACTCTTAACTCTAAATTACTTTGTCAAGAAAATTAAAGTTGACTGCCAATATCAGAAAGTTAATACCTTACGAGGCACTTGCTTCCTGATAAAGAGAACAAGAAAACAAGACAGACACCTGTTCTTGGGGACAAGAGGCATCTTGGCCTCTCTCTCGGGAGTGCAGAGGGAGTTGTCCTGGCTGCTGTCTGTGGTCAAGGACACAGAGTCAGACATGCGCGAGGGTGAAGAGCAGTTACTGTTATTCTGGTTACTGTTAGCCACAGTCTCGTCCAGCAATGAGTCAGCATCTCTACTGTCATCTGGGTTGGGATAGATAAGGAAGCACACAAGTGATCATCCTGTTGGTGTCTTGCATTTGGAAAGTAAGGCTCCAACTAACAACAATTTCTATAAACTCATTAACCAATCAACTACCAATCCCTCCTATGATTTGTCAGAATTCAAATGAGTGTTTTGTTAACGTTACAGGACGAACTGCTTTCTTAAATTAAAAGATTCATGCCATTTAATACCAGTACAGATATTTGAGCACTGAAAATTAAATTTTGTTCTATAGTTTTTAATTGTACTAATACTTCACATAAAAGACCTTTTTTGTCCTTGCTGAGGGCCACCACTTTGGGCTGGTTGATCGAGATCTCGATGAGAGGAGGTCTCATCTCAGCAATCTTCATCTCCTCTTCCTCAGATGACAGTTCCTCTGAGTCCTGAGGCAACAAGGCAATTTAACATCAATAGCAAATACAACATTTCATGTGCGAATCCACACACAGACTCCAAGTGTCAATAAGTCAAATACCTGTGAACCTTTAGACCTTCCTTTGAACTATGCTGGTCTTACTTTTACAGTTGTGCAGTCCTTTTTTTAAAAACCTGACTTTCAACAGCTGCACTTGAATTCTGATTTTATAGCAGCTCACAGTGATGCAGTTCTTACACTGATTAAAAAAACATTAGGTCAATGTTCAAAAGTGGTCACATCACCTCGAGTGTGTCCTCGTGGTTGATCATGGCTTTAGAGCTGTCAGAGCTCTTCAGAGGGACTCTCTCTGGATCATGGGCATCTGGAACGTCTCTTGGTTCGGGTGGAGTGGCGTTTTGGATGCTGTTCACTGTAGCTTTGGGCTCCAGCTCGAGCGCTTTGCCATTGGCACAGGACGATTCAATCACCTGTTAAAGCCAGAGCAGAGTCAACATAGTGATTCACCCAAGAAATGAACATGCTCTATGGAATGGACCCAAATACAACAAAATGAATTTCACCCCTTGTTTTTGATAAGCATTCTTCCAGTTTTCTTTATACCAAATAAGGTAAATTAACAACAACGTATCAGGGCAATACACAAGCAATGCTGTTTGCAATCTCAAACCAGACCTGTCAACCATGTGAAAATATTTTGCATGGTGCTACATTAACGCTGCTACATTCATTTCTTAAAGTAGTTTAGTTTTGTAGTTTGAAGTGACAAAACATAGCCACGTACTCTTAAAGCGGCTCAAGTGGCTCATTTTAACATCAATGTTTGTACCTGCATTGTAAAAGTTTGGAAATCTCTGAAAAGGAAGGATGTTCATGGTTTATTTATATTTTTTTAAAAAAAAGAACCAGTCATGGAGAACAGACATTCTAATAATCATGCCATCCAATGCAACTGAACTGACTGAACACCAAAGCTTGTAAGTGTTCACCACTGACCAACAGCAACAAGACTTTTTCATCTGTCCAAAAACTTGGTGAGGACACCGAAATGTGAACCCTGTATTGTGCATCGAATCAAGGTCTGAACGAATTTTCCCTTCTTAAATACACCAGATGCAACTATACCCAAAATACTGCAGTACAATCAATGAGACAACCGCATTTTGCATCAGAACATATGAGTCACGGTCCTGCAGAGCTCACCTTGACTCCTACACTTTGCACTCCGATGTGGTTCCTCTCACTGGACGTTTCGTCTCCTGACTCATCCTCCTTGAGCCGGTGGGCTACAGACTGTGCCGTTTTTACCATGTTTTTCAACTCATCGGGATACGGTGTTGGGTAGCGCTTCAGGTTCCCTTCCTGAACACAAACACATCAGGACAATTTATCTTTATGGCTCATGGAGATACTAATATGCTAACTGGTCCACACCAGTGTTCATCTGATTGTTAGCAATTGGGTTGAGACATTGTGCAGAGTTGCCAGAGTCTTCATTTAAACTTGGAACTATAATGAAAATTTAAATAAACAATTTTCTTTTAAATTGCTGCAATAAACATATCATTGTGATCCAAATACAGTTTTGTTGTATAACAGATGTTACCCTAGCTGGTAAATTCTAATTCTAATGAGGGATCTACACTGGTATACAAGCCGTGGTCAGGACAGAAAATGGACAAACAGTCTGGTTCCACCTCAGAAAAGAGTTAGACAAGGCTGTGTACCATCACCATCTGTGCAGATGATACAACACTAACAGTGGAAAATCTGGAGGAACGGAAGCCCCTTGTAAAGCATTAAAAAGAAAGATGGGACCTCAGCTCACAGACTGATTCTCAGTAGAACAAGGATGAAGGAGCTTGAAAAATCTTCTAATGCAAAGATTTGTTTCTACAAAGATCAGAATGGTCCAGACTCTGGTCTTTTCTCTGGCTCTTTATGTATGTGAAAGCTGGACAAGAAACAAGCAAGACAGGAAAAACACAGATGCTTTTGAAAATACTTGGCAAAGACTTTTGAGAAAACCCTGGACAGCAACACTTGAAGCGCAGATAACTGAAGTGAAGCTCTTAATTTAGACATAATATGAGAAGAGAAAAGGACAACCAGCTACAAGATGGACAATACAATCCAAAGAATCATGAAGACCCAAACATAAGACAGGGCATCCAGGAGTCCTAAACAACTAAACAACACTAATATCAAGCATCATCTCAAGAAAACAACTAAGATTAGCTGAGAGGTTTTATACTTGTATGTAGTAGGTGAAGTACAGAAGTGCACTCATTAGTACAGTAGGTGAAGTACAGAACTGCACTCATTAGAGTAGTAGGTGAAGTATAGAAGTGCACTCAGTGTAGTAGGTGAAGTATAGAAGTGCACTCATTAGTGTAGTAGGTGAAACATAGAAGTGCACTCATTAGTGTAGTAGGTGAAGTATATAAGGGCACTCACTAGTGTAGTAGGTTACATATAGAAGTGCACTCATTAGTGTAGTAGGTGAAGTATAGAAGTGCACTCACTAGTGTAGCAGGTGAAGTATAGAAGTGCACTCACTAGTGTAGCAGGTGAAGTATAGAAGTGCACTCACTACTGTAGCAGGTGAGATATAAAAGAGCACTCATTCGTATAGTGGGTGAAGTACTATGTGAAGTTTAGAGTTGTAGAGGTGTAGTAAGTAAAGTATAGAAGTGTGTGGTTTAGGAAGCTTTGTATACATGTGGGAGTGTATTGTTTCAGAGTTTTGGTAGTTTTGGTCAGCATTTGGAGAAATACAGGCTACACAGATCTAGTCCACCTTGAAAATCGTCTCCTTGTACTGCTTTCTGGACACTGTATCCAAAGTGCCTGGATAACTTTTCTTGGTCATTCAGGTCCATTTTGCCTGGTCGTTATCCACCTGTAGTTGCAGCAAGGGTGCTGAGACAAGCAAGATAACAGCATGGTCGGAGTTGCTGCTTACTGTCCCAAATAGTGACGTGGTCTTCTTACTCACTGCTTCAAGCTAAACTTCTATAGGCTGAATGGATGGGCATATGTAAATGTGTTCATGGTTGTGACATCAGTTTACATATATTTAAAGCTCTAGTTTCACACATGGAATGCGTGTTTTCCCGACATGGAGTAGCAAGAATGAAAGAAGAAGCAGATGAAAGAAAAAAAAAATACAAAGGAAGCTGTCTTGGAAAGAAACACTTGGCATTTTACTTTCTGACAGAAGCCATCATTAGTTCCACGTTAGGCCCGACCAGGACAAATGATTCAGTTCCCTGGAACAGTCGGGGCAAAGGGGGTGAAGCTTTGTTTTTAATGACACAACAGACACCAACACCAAGCCTAACATGGCAATCAAGATTCAATGGAAACACACCCGGAAAAACTGCTAAACCATGACAGTACATGTAAAGACATGCAGTATGCTTTGCAAATACTGCACATTTCACAGGCTATCATTCAACAAGTCAGCGCAATCTTGGATGTTGTTCAGGTCCAAGTTGTGCTGAAGCTCTATGAAAATCCTAGAATGAAAGTGCCCTGGATAAAGGATCCAGAGTGAAAACATATTAAACAAGAAGAACAGAACAGGGAGAACATTCTAGAACTGTGTGAACAAAAATTCTAGAATGCTGTAAATGGGGAGCACATTCTAAAACAATATGAATAATGGCAGAGTGTGAATGGAGACAAGAACATTCTAGAACAGTCTGAATAAAGGAGAACATTTTGGAACTGTCTGAATGGGGAGTAACGTATTTCAGAACAGCGTAAATGGGGAGGAACATTCTAGACAGACAGTATGTCTGGAGTGAATATTCCAGAACACTGTAAATGGTAAGGAATGCATTCTACAACACTATAAACAAGGGAAATCAGAACGAAAGTGTTAGAATGAAAAAAACGATTTCAGAATAGTAAATGTGGGAGAACATACTAGAACAGTGTAAAGGGAACTGTGATAACATTCTATAAGTCTCACAACAAACACAGGACACATTTGGCTTTTGTCAGTGCCTGTTAGGTCAGTGTGCTCTGGATTTAAAGAGAAGAAAGAGATGAAGAACATGGGTGAGGTAGTGGGGTAAAGGGGGGCCCTGTGGAGTGGGCGCACTGACCCGTGGTGGAGTCTCTCTCTCATCCTTGTCCTCGTCACACTCGAACGCCACCTGTGCCCTCTGCTTCCTCTGCTCCTCCCACAGAGTCGGGTTAAAACTCTCACTGTCTGAGTTAGGCACATCTGTGTGTGAGAGAGAGAGAGAGAGAGAGAGAGAGAGAGAGACACAGAGAGATAGAGAAAAGAAAGCAAGAGAGGAAAGAAAGCAAGAGAGACAACGAGAATGAAAGGATGCAAGAGAGCAAAATGAGCAAGCGAGTGATAGCAAGCGAGAAAACGTGAGAGAAAGACAGTGACAGAAAAGTGAGNGAATGAAAGGATGCAAGAGAGCAAAATGAGCAAGCGAGTGATAGCAAGCGAGAAAACGTGAGAGAAAGACAGTGAGAGAAAAGTGAGAGAGTATGGGAGAGAAAGAGAGAGAGGGAAAAGAGAGAGAATGAGTGAGAGAAAAGAAAGAGCAGGAAAGAGCAAACAGAGAGCAAGAGAAAGAGCAACAGTGAGGGTGAAAAAGTATAAAAGAAAGAGTGAGAGAGCAAGAGAAGAAAGCAAAAGAATGGAAGAGAATGAGAAAGTGAGAAAAAGATGTGAGGGAGAGAGAAAGATAGAGAGAGAGAAGGACAGAAGGAGAGAAAGAGAGAGGATCAAAATCTGGTTAAAGTCATATGGAGCATGTACAGCTTGTTGCCTGTCGCTGTGATGCATTCCAGTTCTGACAGAACCATCACAGACTCCACTCGAGTGTCACTATGACGCAGAGCTTCTGTCTACAGGGGTCTGTGTGTCCGGGTCTGAACGCTCAGGTCTCAAAAACAGCCCCCTGAAGCGTCCGCATTTCCAGCCAATGACGTTTGCTGTTCTGAGGACTTTTAGGCTGGGTTGCTAGGCGACAGGTTTAGACTTTTTAATCTCTCCCTCTGTGGAATTGAGCACGCCTCTCGTCTGTGATCTGCCTCTCAGCCTCACTCTCAGCAACAATGAAGGGCTTGTGTCTTCAAGGGTAAAAGCAGCTGAGGCCGGATAGCGAGCGAGCTGCAGGTAACCTGCCTGCACTGGAATGAAACAAATCTGCAGCTGCAGCCTGAAGGAGGACTGGCGATCATATGACCTTCTCTTTTTTGTTCTGCACTTATTCATGTCGGGTTACTTATTCACACGGGTGCAGACGTGCATAAGTTGCCAGGGTTTATTAACTGTTTACAGCGGGACCTAAACAACTGATGAGTTGATTGTTAATACTGGGTGATGCTCATGACCTCTGGTGAAAGGTGTATTTGGGACTAATGCCTTTATAGTTAAAACAAAGCCTTAGACAGCTGTGCAACACCATTCCTTTTTAAACCAGCTTATTTTCCAGCTGAAGCAGTGTGGCAACTGAGACCTACATTAAATGCCTGAAATATAAAATTAAATCTATAGCTCTGTTTCCAGAAATGTTGGGATGCTGAATGCAAATGAAAACAGATTGCATGATGTGCAAATCAAGCATGAATGGAAAACATTTTACTTCCAGACATAACTGTCTTCTCAGCGTCCAAGCGCTTACAGAGTGCTGTTAAATGAAGAGGTGATGAACACAGTGGTGTGCATTAACCTTTGCCAACTTTTCTGAAATGTGTTGCTGGCATCAAATTAAAAAAAACAAACAAACAAACAAACAAAAAAAAAAAAAACATCATTTGATATGCTCTCTGTATTATATTCAATTAATTACAGGGTTTAAACACTTTCCACATTATAACATTCTGTGCACAGCGTCCGTTTTGGCACAGGGTCCCAAACTCTTGGTTAAATCTTGTTGGAAATCTACAACGATATCAACTGGTACTATTGATTACCAGAATTTTCAGCTCCTTAAAATCAGCAAAAGTACCTTAAGTCTTTAGTATGCATGTCTATTGTATTACGTGTTTATGTAAGGTCTAAACAAACAAACAATTTAATTACTTACAAGATTTAAAAAACAGAATGCTTTAATGAATTACTCTATTAGGGGCTAACACTACACCTGTCTCTCCAACACAACAGGTCTCACAGCTTCTAATTAAGGTATACCTTTAAACAGTGCTAGATGTATGAAACCACTTGATTTCAAAGCCAGATGACGTTAATGTAGCACATACGAAAGATGCAAAATCAGCTACGACTAAATCACATTTTTCAATATTTTTCAATATCGTAGTCGGCACTGAGATTCCTCCATTAGAAAATCAGATTTGTGTCATAATTGCATAAACTTCATAGTCGCATGGCAACAGCTGACGTGACGAAACACTTCAGAGCTGAGAGCTGAGTGGGGAAGCTGAGACGCCAGCACATACAAAACGGCTTCAAATAACCGGAAAACTCTGATTAGGTGCATCGCCGTACATGTGCAAACGGAACTGCATGCAACACCATTCATTTACTGAAGCATCTGATTCTGCATGGGATAAATTCAAATGTGCAGCAGAGATTATGGTACTATTTTCTCAACAGCTGTAAGTTTTACATGAAATTTTGTTGGCTTTTCAGGTAGTTCTATGCACTGTATCTGCAATATTTTTTTTGTAACAGTATAAAAAAATCTACACATGAGTAAGAATGAGTAAGAAGAGCTGCAAAATGCAACAAATGAATCTGTGAAATCAAAACTGTTTTCTTGAACAAGCACTGGAATTCTCAGTGCTCCCCTTAAAAACAACCATCATAATTAACCATAATTATAAGCATGTTCAGTTGTTCTAGATATGTTCATGATGAACTCTCCAAATGTCGTAAGACAGACTTGCTGTAACATTACGTAAGATGAGGAGACAGATGAGTCTGGCTGATGTTTTGCTTACCTGGAGAGCAGCAATATAAGTTTAAATAGTCTCTTAAACATCTCTTAAATCTTTGTTTAGCAACACGTTCTCACAGACAGTTTAGTGGGTTTAATGTATGGTGCCAAATTTACATTCCACTTCTTCAGTTAAATATCGTTTAGCAGTCTAAGGAGTCTAAACAAACAAATGAATGTTTTTCTTTTTTGTTAAAATATTTTCACTGACTTAAAAAGAGAAACGTGTGGGAAACATTTAGCCTAAGATTTCCTGTGTATACCAATTTATAAAATTCTATATATTTTATTATTAATAATATGAATAATATTAATAGTCAGCATTAAGTATCAGCATTTCATGATCAAAGGTTTGGCTTAAAACAGGGAGAAGCGAATCGTCACTGATGAGCACTGTCGGGAATACACCCTAAAGTAGTTTGAACAGAAGATGAAGCTTCTGAATGGTCCCTTTCCACAAAGATTCAGATTTTCTTGATAAGTTGGTGACACGTCCCTTGACTAGTATGGACCCTGTTCGCAAAGAATCACGGTTACTTTCGGTTTAGGACTTAGCAAAGCACTTCCTCTCCATATAACTAACTATGGCAGCAGCAATATCAAAATGATTTCATAGTGTACCACATGTTATGTCCATTGCATCAGATGACCACCTCAGAGACGACAGCTCATCTGCTGCCGTAGAGTTTGCGTTGGTCATCCTCTAGTCCTTCATCAGTTATCTCAGGACACTGCCCACAGGATACTGTTAGCTGGATAGTTTTGATTGATGGACTCTTCTCAGTCCAGCAGCGACACTGAGGTGTTTAAAAACTCCAGCAGAATTGCTGTACCTGATTCACTTACACTAGCACAACACACACTAACACACCACCACACACCCGGTGTGGGGTTCCTGACCACTGAAAAACAGGGTAACAAAGTATACAGAGAAACTGATGGACTACAGTCTGTAATTGCAGAACTACTAAGTGCTTTAGTATAAAAGGCAAGGCTCCAGAATTAAACATCTATAAATAAAACCAATCCTTAGGTGGAATACTCACATTCTTCAGTTCGGCTCTGCTGTGGGAACATGTAGTTGGTGAGAACGGTCTTGTGCGTTTCTGGGTCCTCCTCCTTCTGCAGGGGGATGAGTGGTTTGGACTGCAGGGGAAAGCACAGCACAGGATCAGTGACTTCTGGAGAAGTTTCCACTAATGGCCCACATTACGAAAGATACATGGCACATCCTTTGAATAAATATGAAAAAGATTAAGTGGACAAAACAGCTCTTTACTAGGATTTGAGAAAGCATTATTGTGTATGTTATTATAAGATGTGATGTCTTTCTGTTGCGGTTTAAGATAGCTGGGAAGGTGATATCATGGGAGCACTTCCAATACAATCCAACGCGTTTCTTCACTGCAGTGGAAGATTATGCAATTAAGGCTTCCTTGTAATGCCAGTTGGGCATTAACATCCAGCCGCAAGGAGCAACCAGGAATCAGTTAGAGGTCACAGTCATCTTCACACGAAGTAACTAATCTGTATGTGACTAATGTGTCCCAAATGAACTGTGTGTGGATATGTACTTCTTTACCTACATTCTCAGGACATAAATGTTTCAACTTTGTGGGAATAGCAGGTTTAACACGACTAACACATTGATCATTTCTCTTTGATTCCGTAGATTTAGAAAATTCTCATTATACAAAGATGTGTATACATAGACACCACATAAATGACGGATTATAACATACACCACAAATTTTTCATACATATAACTTTTTTGCCATCATTACAACGGTGGAATTCCCCCGAAACGGAAAACTTCACAGATGTCTCAACAACTAAATATGAGATTTTCTGCATTTTAGTGTGCTCAAACTTAGCTTTCATTACATTATTTTTTTCACACTTCTGGAGTTTAGTCTTTAAAGTCAGTTGTTAACACTTCCATATTCTCCATATCTTTGATTAACACTCCAATTTTGGAAGCTCCTGTAATTTTCAATTGTTATTTTGCTTTGACAGCATATGGCAGATATTTCAGCCTAAACCACTTCTTCACTTCTCCCACTGTGAGAGACTGCGTAGGAGAGCGTGTATGACAGAGTAAGACAGAGAGAGAGAGGTAAGGATGGAGAGAGGGAGAGAAGGAGGGAGGGAAGGGGAGAGAGAGAGGGACAGAAGGGGAGAGAGGGAGGGAGAGACGGGGAGAGAGGGAGGGAGTGGGTTCTGTCTACTGGTGCTAATGCACAGGTCAGCATGTGCACATCAAAAACTGCTGTGTGGTGTCGGCCACCGCTGGTCCCGATACTGTATTTAAGTGCCAGTATTGTGTAAAAACAAACTGTTCATCTTGGCGCTGATCACGGCGCCTCCACATACGGATTTGTTGTTTGTCTCCACAGAGACGAAACCGGGACTCGTCACTAAAGATGACCCACTGCCACTCTGAGTCACTCCATGACAGTCTGACACGAGACCACTGCAGTCTTTAGTGATGTTGATGAGGTGTTAAAGACAGTTGTTATAACGTCTGCATGCAAGCATTAGTGCTGGCACTAAGAGGATGACTTATGGAGAGAATCACTGTTTGCTGAATGTTCGCACTAGTGGCTGTATGGTAGTCAGGTATAGCGATATGGCCCATCCTTGCTTATGTCACATGCACAGCCTAGTGTGAAACTTGAATCATTTGCATGTCTCAGAATGTCAAGCCTACCCACCAAGTTTCACTACAGTTGGTTGATTCCTTTTGAGTGTAACTATGTTTTAATGATGAGTGTAGCAATAGCAATTGCTTACCTGGTTTTCAGACAGCCACATGGCAGTCATCTGATTCAGCTTGGTGAAACTGTAGGGAAGGTTCTTCAACCTGACCATAAACAGACGGCAGAGATGTTAAGACCAGTGCAAAACACTTTAATAACATAAATTAGGTAATTTAATACAACTGTGTGTCTCTCGCTCTCTCTGCTGGAATGAAAAACGAGCAGGTAGCTCAGGTAAGGTCTTTTCCCCTCAGCAGGGATCTGGCATTGCCACTAAATTGCATAGTCTGCTGAGTCATGGCCAAATCAAACGCGGCTGGCAGCCCAGTGTTACTATGAATAACGTCCCCATTTCTCCCCTGAATCACAAGGCCTTGGCGCCTCATGACAAAAAAACAAAAGAAAAAAACCCACTGAAGCTCCTGCAAAACTGTCGAGCGTGCTTTCATTTGCTTCAATTCCATCATCTGTTCGCTACTAAGTGAGTCCACAAAACAAGCATAGGGGAGCAGGTAAAGGATTAAAAAATAAACAAATAAAATAAATAAATAAATAATATGATGCAGCGCTACAGTAAACAAAATGCATGGGTTTTAGTGACCTGGAAGGAACCAAACCAAGAGCAGCTGTTCGGTATCTGTTATGTTAAGAAAAGGCTTCAGTGAAATGCCTGAAGGAGGGCCAAATATAACTCAGCTATGAGATGCGCTCCAATTCGAAATCCATACCACAGAAGATCAGGCTTAACGAGGCTTGGAAAACAGTGCTAGACTAGGATACGTTACCACTGAAGCCAAACAAATCTTACCCCTGACTCCCCCATGAGTGTATAAATATATCATATATCAGATACCACAGCTCCACAGATTTATCAGCGGAAATCCCATCAATACAACATGAATAAATCCTTAAATATTATTTATATACACTAACATACAGTCACGGGAATGCAGTATGTAAATTGATTATGAACTGGAGTTACCGTAGGGGATGGCTTGAGAACATCTACACCTGCATAAGTTGTGAGGTGTTCTCTCGTGCGTGAGGTTGAACACTGGTGAGCGTGCTCATGGCAAGATGACATGAATTATAAGAGTTTGCGGGTATTTCACAGTCCTTGATTCACAGTGTTCAGTCTTATCACCTACAGTGGACAGCACAGTGGCCACCCACGGGTGTTTAATAATTGTGACCGGCGGTGTCCAGCTAGTATTGTCTGTGGGAACCGACAAGCGTATTCCACAGAAATCACATTCACATTCAGTGCAGGAGAACCCCACATGCATATCCCATAGGTCCGTATGGTGCAGTACAGAACAGTGTTCTTTAGCTTCCACGGGAGATGGGAGCAAAACACCCTCCAAAGTGCTTCTGCTAACACCATGACACCAGACACAGCACCTCACCTGGAATTGTGAGGTTGCTAACTGGACTCTAGTAGACTAGCAATATGTGATGTGGTCTGATGAGTCACGGTACTAATTAATTCAGGCTGATGGCAGGGTTTTGTGTGTGGCCAAAACGAAGCCATGGACCCCAGTTGTCAACAAGGCACTGTGCAGGCTGGTGGTGGTGGTTCCATACTGGTGTGGGTTGTGTTCTCATGGCATGGGTTGGGTCCACTTGTCAGGCCTAAACACATCACTCACGGTGCCTGCTAGGTTTCATTGCTTGGTGGCCATTTGCAGCCCTACATGGACTTCAAGTACCCCCACAATGATGGGATATTCCAACAGTATAATGCACAATACCATTGTGCCCAAGTTGTCCAGAACTGGGTTGAGGAGCATTCTGGAGAGTTCCAACAAATAGTGTGGCCTACATGTTCTGCTATCATGTCTCATTTGAACTCCTCACAACTTTTCCAGATGTGGCTGTTCCCAAGCCGTCCCCCAGGTAACGCCATTTCACTACCAATTTACATAATGCTATCCCATGATGACGTAATTCGCAAATACTGTCTTTTACAATGTGTTAAAATTTCATGACGAATGGTCCAACAGAAATGCTGAAACATAGCCTGTTCTATTAACTTTCATTCAAATAATTTATTATTTTTTTCTGCAACCAAGATACACATCGAATTGTATGCACGGTTAATTATTGCGCATTAAAACATGCAGGAGTGTTCTCTGTAAAGAGGATGTGTTCACTATTTTTAAACAGGCAAAGCAGCAAAATGTGTGACCGGGACACAAACTCTTTTGCATACCACAGTAAAAGCTATTTATTCTGCTGGTGACATATCAAAACATCGCAGCTCCAGCTTATAGTTGCCATTTACTTTGTGTGTACATTTTTGATGAGGAACACACCAAGAGATATGGGCAAAAATGACTGCAACTACAAAAGACTAATAGCTGCCTTGAGTCCTGTGCAGTAAATATTATAAAAGCATCAAGGACAAAGCGACAGCTTTAAAAGGCTCAGAGAATGTGTGAGTGTGTGTGTGTGTGTGGTGGGGAAGACTCACTTGTTGTCGCTCAGATTGATGACCTTGAGTTTCTGCATGTCGCCCATCTCCTCCGGCAGAGACTCCAGCTTGTTGGAGTGCAGGAAAAGCACGGTGGCGTTCTTCCAGCAGCCCATCTGTCCAACACACAAACACACACACACACACACACACACACACACACACACACACACACACACTTACTTTAGCAGAGGGAAAGGCACGGTGACCCTAAAAAACCCTAAAGCTTCAGTCAGAGAGCTTTGATCAGCATACAGGATCGATGTGAGTGATACCACTTCAAACAAACATAAGCAGGAAAGAGGACAAAAGAGCCACAAACAGCCCTGCATCACTGTGGTATGTGCTAACAGCAGCGCATATGGAAGACAAATGTTATATATAGCCAAAATAACTCTACTACAGTAAGAGTTATTAATAACTTTAAAGGAGTTTTTTGGCTGCTGTCTTCATAGGCTTATTTAATATATACTATATATGTTTACATACACACCAATGAGCCAAAACATGCCTAATATGCTGCTGGTTCTCAGCAGGCCACCAAAACAGCTCCAACACACACAGACATTTTCCTGCTGATAGAGCCCATTCCATTATGAGCAGGGAATGCCACTGCTACTAAAGGGTGCACTTGGTCTGCAACCATGTTTATGTAGGTGGCATGTGTCAAACTGACATCCATATTAATGCCCAGACCAGAAGATCTCAAAAGCTTCACCCCCTCTCCACCAGCTTATTTTCCTCTCACTTGCATCCTTCTGCCATCTCTTTCCCAGGTAAACGCATACCCGGATGTCCACATGATGTAAAAGATGTAAAGATGTTTTGACAGAATTCATTGGACCAGATGACCTCATGCGACTCAAGGTCCAGTGCTGATGCGCTTGTGTCCACTGTAGGTGACCAGAATTTCAAAGCTGGACAAGGATTAGCACTGCCACACTGATCATTCTTTTGCTATGAAATTATATTTCTACTATTCTTCCAATTCAAATACAAACTGACCTTTAATATTCATTAGAGAAACAGAGAACATCTTGTGTACACATCTAACGCACCTGTTGAGGTGAGGCTAGTCTTGGAATGCATGTAGGACCTGTCTGCAGTCATTAGAAGTCTGCTGTAGTGCTACAGTACTTACCTCTGGAGGCAGCTGGGTAAGGAAGTTGTGGTCAGCTGCAAAGGTGCGCAAGTTCACGCACTGACCGATGGCAGCGGGCAAAGACTCTATTTCATTAAAACTACAGTCCAGCTCGTCCAGAGCGGTCAGCCTGCAGAGAGAGAGAGAGAGAGAGAGAGAGAGAGAGAGAGAGAGAGAGAGAGAGAGAGAGATAATTAGATAATTTAGGCCACATGTATATGTGGATGAACTTTTGTTTCCAACATCACTTGCACTTTAAGTACATTACAGATCTTCACAGCCTCAGTGTTTTTCTCATAGTTCTACTATAGAGTACTCATCAGCTCATCCTGCCATGCTTTTCTAACACTGGCCCACATACAGACGAACCGCTTACACAGACAGCCTCTCCACACAGGCCACTCTGAGCAACAGACTGCTCCTCAATCTGGTTCCCATTATCTGCCTCGAGTTTGGCCGCGAAATATGTGAGCGCATACTCTGAATAGGCACAGGGTGTTTTTCCAACTCTCATTTCTTAAGAAATATAGTCCATAAAAACACACGATGAGCAGCAGACAGAGAGTGAGACTGAAAGAGAAGAAATGTCTGGAAGTCAGCCAGCAGCTCTTTCTGACTGAAACTTAACCTTACAGCAAGACCATAAAAGAGCTGCGAACATAATGTATGAATAATCGCTAATTAAACGTTGCAGCGCTCTGAGAAGCACCATAAAACATCTGGCAAGACTGCTTCTGCCATCCATCTCCAAACAGAGGCCAGAATCTGTCACTGTTAGGATGAAACACACAAACTGCCAGTCTTCTGCTGAGCTGGAGGCCACACTTCTTCAATAAAACATTTTCCTACCCTATTTAATTGTGTAATATCAACAATCATCATAATCAACAGTGAAACTGTTACTGTTAGAAAATGTAAGTAGGGGGTCAAAGGATGTGGGTTTGGAAGGCGTGGAATCGTAGTGCACCCAGAAAAAATAAGATAAAAATACAATAAAAACCCACATTAAGTGGGTGAGTCATGTGGATACACTGTGGTCTGAACACACAATATGAATACTGTTTAATCTGATGCTTATAGCACTCAAACATTTACTAACATATTTTAAGGCGGATTGCAAGAATGACCTATATATCGCTGCTGTCCAAAGACAAACTCCAAATCTCCAAAATGGCAACTTTACAGGAGAGGGCAAAAACCAAATGTCATTCTAATGTCAATGGACGTAAGTCAACAGAACCAGACTTTTTTAGGTATTTTGGGTCATTTCTGTTGGCCCATTCATCATGAAATATTTCCAGTGTAAAAAGCAGCTGCTGTGTTCAAATAATGCACAAAAGCAAAAATCGACAAAAATGGAGATACATGTTTTTCTTTGGACAGCGACAATATGCAAAATAGCTACTAACCCATCACACGTTTTTGTTTTTGCATCCTGTCAGCATTCTGGCCAACCCATAGTCTCTCTCCGGATTTTCGCGTTTCGAGTTTTGATGAGTCAAGGTTTTCACACGATCCAACTATAACTTATAAATAACGAGGGCTGATCTTTAACACACCCTATCAATGATTCACAAATGTATGTTCAATATTACCATATTGCAATTACAAAACCAAATATAGTAGCAAATACAGAGCCCTAAACATGGTCATGCTCTACTGACACACATTTCAGACAGCTGAAAGAGGATTTGAGGTTTTATAAGTTCTCAGTGACCTGACACGGTCAAAAGAGGCAGAGCCGTCAGATGTCAGCCCAGTTTGCAGGGAAACAATCAAATGAAATAGAAGATTAAACACGTATTAATCAGCATGCTTAACGATCCTGGCTGGGATTAAAGCGGAATCCTTGCTGCCGTGTATTCATAATCCTGCCAAACAGATTTTCTTAATCCCACACAAGAAAAAAACCCTAGCATAAGTGCTAATTGGCGTGTTTGGAAACAGTTAGAGGAACAGTAGAAGGTTAGTAGAAAATTGTTCTGGGAATAAATGTTTGGATGAGAATACGACAACATACTCTCTCTAACTCTCTCTCTCTCTCTCTCTCTCCAGTAATCCCTCTCTCTGAGTCCATATGGACATGTACTTTCACAGGCCCACCATATCGCCTGCTGTTTGTTCCGTCTGTCCGTCCGGCTGAGGCTTATGTCCCACCTCACCTTTCTGACACAGTGCAACCCTGACGACACACGCTGCTGCTATACAACAGTCTAATCTGTTCACGTGGCGCTGAATCGCTGTGGATTAGAGCTGTCCGCTAATAGAGCAGTGTTATAAAAGACAGTGAGGCTAAATACTGCGATCATAAACACTATGTAGCTAGAAAACAGCTTTATCTGAAATACAAAGTGGATCTGAACCTACAGCAGAGAAGAAGCAGTTTCACTATTATTAAATGAGCTTGGTTGCAGATACTGTGTATAAAATGAGTGACTGTGAAATGGTGTTACTACACTAAAAGAGCGTCTCAAAAGAAGGCTTTATTGAGGACAACAGCTCAAGGAACGTTTTGCATGCTTAAAGTGTTCTCTGCATGATGAAAATCTTTCAGATTACCTATATACTGTATATGGTTCTATATAGAGTGTTTTTGAAAATTCTGTGAGTCTTTGGGAATTTTGAGTCTTTGTGAATTACAGAAAGAATATATACCACACTGGTGAAAATGTAGTATTTCATACAGCACACTTCTGCTGACTCGCAGTGCTGCCTCAGACTGAGACAGGTAGTCTGGCTAACACAGCAGAGCCTGAGAAACTGAGAAAAAGCTTTACTCACCCGCCTACAGAGTCCGGCAGGCACACAAGCTGATTCTCATCCACCTTCAGAGCAGTCAGCTTCTTCAGAGAACCTGGAGAGAGAGAGAGAGAGAGAGAGAGAGAGAGAGAGAGAGAGAGA
>CM067490.1:14112182-14179509 GCA_034552555.1 Semaprochilodus insignis | reverse complement strand
TATATATATATATATACACACACATACATACATACATACACACACACACACACACACACACACATATATATATATATATAAATAAAGCTATACACTAAAACTGATATATAAAAAACGCAGGATGACATATCAAGCTGTAAAGTCACATGATCCCGCTCCACCTGTTCTGAACGGGTCCTACAGATAATCCATCCATGGTGCGTAGCTTATGAAGGTTGCTTTCGACATTCTAAAATTCCAATCCAAAGCTCTGCAGAATGTGATCTCTGAAGCTGGCTACTTACTGAATTTCCTGTTCCACTGTAAATGGTGCAGCAGTAACATTCTGGCATAATTTAAGGTGGTAGGGGATAATCAAATAAGCCAATTTCAACTTGGATGGAAACAACACATCAAAACATGGAAATCTGATGAGAACCTTTGATGAAGTAGGCTAGAGTTTATGCTTAACACTTAACACTGTTTTAACGTTTACCTATAGAACTGGGTAGCTGAGTGAGTGCGTTGTTGGAGAGGAGCAGGTCCTGCAGGTTTTCACAGCCGCTGATCTGGTCGTCCACCAGCTCCACATTGTTCTTGGACACATCCAAATAGGTCAGCTGCTTCAGCGTCCCAATCATCTGCAAAACAAACAAAAACACAGTCAAATCTTACTTATTCTGTGAGGTGAAAACAAAACTTTTTTTTTAATCAGTTCAGTCACTTTTGTGTTCCTAGAAAGGACATTTCCAATACACATATTTTCATTATTTTGTTTTATAATAATTCACCTTTGCATGGAAACAAGACAGATACTGTGCTGTAATTATCAGTAACAGTAGTTTCTTGTTAATTCTTGTTAGCATTTTATTGCTACTTTTTAAATCTCGTAATGGAACAGAACCCTCATACATCTCTGAAAGACGAAACACACTAAGATGCTAATCATAATTCACACTAATCACAGATAGTCACTTGTAACGAGGAATGTGACGCAACAAGACATAACACGCTTGAGCACAAAACCAGAAGTGAGCAATAAAGCTTGTAATAGAGCACAGCGTAACATCCGCAATACAGAAGACTCAAACCAGAGTGGGTGAAATGCTAAACTGTCTTGGGGGGGAGCATACACTTACTCTACAAACAACTTCTGCTTGAGGACAAACAGCAGCATTGTCCCAATCCTCTAACAAGACATTTTCCTTGTCTCCCCCAATGTGGCAACACCAATCTAAAAGCACTCTTTGCAGGGCAGCTAAGGAAGATGAGTTTCCCCACCAGGAGGCACCACATAAGCACCTTTCAGAGTCACGTCTATTGAAATTTTACAAAGCGACACAAATTGTTTGGGTTGTGACATCGGTATTTTCCACTGAAAACAATCAAACTATACAAATAAAACTGTTAATAAAAAAAAAATTCAAACATGTACATTTTACCCAAATTTTATTTCTGCTTCGTATGAATTCAAAGCACCAGTAAAATAGGCCAAAGTCGTTGATGGAAACAAGCTACTACACTACAACACCCATTTCACAACCTTAGTGTTCTCCATCTCTTACATAAACAACATGAACGGTGAGCAGAAAAGCCCCTCCCTCGCAGAAAACTACCAGCCCACTAGCGCCTTAAAAGCAGCATTACTCACAAAACTGTAGCCTTCTATAGCTCTGTTAAAACAGTTCTTTGAACTGTTAGTCTATATGCTCTCCATCTTCTGTGATTAATTAGAATGAGTGTCCAATAAGCAATTACAGCATGGTGGACGAACCCTCCCTCCCTTCTCATGGACTCCTCACTTTCCTGCCCTCTGACAGTGTGTCAAAGAGCACCCTTTCCACCACCTCCAGACTGTGCAAATCTTTTCTGAGGTAGTCAAGATTACTAAAAGCATCCATCTGAAGTAATCTTGATCCTTTCAACTTCCAATACATACTAATCACACACCCCTTTAGCATCACTGCACACCTGTACTTTAAATTGTTTAACTACTTGAATCTGCTATAAGACCTCAGTCTTTACGTTTACAGCTACGTTTACAGTCTCTGGGGTTGACAAACATGCTAGCAAATTTGTGGTTTCCTGATGTTTCTATTCAAGATTGTGAGACGTGACTCCGAAGTTATGAGGCTATGAAGAGGAGATGAGGTGCACGTCATCCGTGTAACTAGATCCAAGTGTCCATCATCTGCCTCTCACCTACGATGGGTGGATTCCTGTGTCCGTCTATAGTTTGTGTAAAACTGACCAATTGACATTCAGGAAATCCCTAAGGAAAAGGTCAGAAACCTTTCATCTTTTGTTCAGTCAATTCGAAGACATGTGAAAGGGTGAGTAAGAAGTTTACAACTGCTGTAAGTTGGAGCAGTGGCTTTGGAAAGCAGAGATGAGGAAAATATTTCACCAAAACTATCCATTCACATGACTACAACTATGTTTTCACACGAGATATTAAGAATGGCTAAAATCTGACTTAAATTTTCAGCAATTGTGTGGATTTGTCTCTCTACACATGCTCCAAGTCAGTAGGGCCTTGAGTTGAGATTGGTCTGAACATTTTGATATGAAACATGTTGGCCTCATATTGTGTGCCCGTGCCTTTAAAGATGAATTTAAGCATATGCATATTTTAAGGAAATGCTCTTAGACCCAATGGGGTTAATCACTATCATGCTGATTGATGACAGGCCATGTGGATATAGACGCACCATCCACTTTATTAGGTACCTCCTCGTATCTACACACCTTTCCACTCCTTAGAGATGCACTTTGTAGTTCTACAATTGCAGGCTGGAGTAAATCTGATTCACTGCATATCTTCTTAGCCCCTTTGGGCATACTGCACAAAAAAGGTTCTGTTTTTATTACAATGTCAAGAACCCTTTTAGTGACCATATCATTGCTGTCCAAAGAAAACCATGCCTCTCCAAAACACTAACTTTACAGGAGAGGGCAAAACGTTCTTTAATTTTATAAACATTAATGTAATGACATTTTATTAGAATTTTATTTTTATTGGCCCATTCATAATGAAAATTTCTTGTGATGTAAATTACAAGCTTCAAAAGCTTCAAATCATTTTAATTAATAAATTAAAAAAAAAAAAAAAAAGAAAACAAAACAGAAGACCAGAAGACAGCAACAATATACAACACATCAATGTGCATCAATCTTAGAAGCACCAGCATGTAAATGTTTCTATATAGAATCACTGTGTTTACTAAAACACCCTTTAAGACCCATCTTTTTAAGAGTGCAGTTAACCCCTGTGACAGGAATATTAACCATTTGCCCAGCTAACTGAATTATCACTGAACACTGTGACCATGACTATAATTTCCAACAGGAAACTCTACATGCAGCCGCCTTCCGTTCAAAGGCCTTGAGTGAAGCACAATTCAAATCCTCCTATTAACGGACATGGGTTCCTGACCAATTACACAGTCCCTGTACCTCCCCACCCCGCCATCGAACAGTGCTGCAATCAGCGCTCAACTGAGTGTGTGTGGGTGACGCATCATCCTTGCCGCTGATTAATCTCAGTCAGTGTGAGCTGCTCTCCTGGGCGCTCCGTTAAGAAGCTTAATCAAAAGCGCTAATAACGAGGGGGAAATTGAATTCCACAAAAGCAGGAACACACGGGCAGCAGCGCTGTGGTGCAGAGGGCAGAGACACTTTGTGCCCAGGCCACATTAGCCTCTCCCAGGCAGGGTGTATGTGGGGTATGGCAACTGAATGTGATGTAGCATGCCTTCTGATTGACCATAGGTCACTTTGACTGGCCCATTTACAAACATTTTTCCCCTCTCGAGGACATTCTGCAAATGTGCTAATCCTAATCCACCCGGCCAGACCGCAATTACTGTCAGTTCAGCTAAGTACTGGCAGCAGCAGCTAATGCCTTAACTACGACCCATTTAAAACAAGCTGGCAATTTGGGGAGAAAGCCTGCTGAAATAGGATCAAAGCAGACTTTTACTCACGTTTACTAGAGGCATTTTAATCTCCCGATTTGATCACTGTGCCTTTGAATTAATTGATCTTATTTAAGGGCTTGGTGCATTTCATCTGTGATGACCCTGAGTTTCAGTCATTTTCAGTCAGGTGGGAAAGGGACAAAGAGACTGCAAACAGCTCTGCAGGAGCAATAACCGACAGGTCTGGAGACACGGCACCCTACAGAGCCGTGATTACACTGCAGTGAGGCCGAAAGAGGTGGGAGGAGGGAGGTGGTGTCAGCAGAGACACAGAGATGAGTGGAAGAGATTAAATAAAATGCTCTTCTTACCCCTGGTAAAACTGTGAGCTTGTTTCCGTCCATCCACAGCTCCTTTAGTCCTGTAAGCTGCTCCAAAACCTCAGGCTGGGGAGGGAGAGGGAGAGGGAGAGAGAGAGAGAGAGAGAGACAGACAGAGAGAGACAGAGAGATAGACAGAGAGAGAGAGAGAGAGCACGAAAGAGGAAAAACAGGAAAAAAGAAATATATTAAATATATGAAAGAAAATATGATTGCGAGAGCGAGGAGAGAAATGAGAAAATAAAAAGAACAAGACAGTAACAAAAAGACAGGGAGACACAAAGAAAGAATGAATGATGGGAGAAGAAAAAAGGGTGACAATGAGGAAAAATATGGAAAGAGAAGAAAGAGAAAACAACGACAGAAAAACACAAAATAAGTGTAAGAGAAGAACAGAAACAAGAAAGAAAAAACAAGAGAAAGAAAGAAAGAAACAAAACAGACAGGAAGAGAGAAAGTGACAGAAGACAAAAATATGAGAGAGATTGTGAGAGATGGATAAATCACAGACAGACATAAAGAATAGGACATGCAGAATCAAGAGAGAAAAGAGAAATTGTCTTTCTGCCTGTCTGTCTTTCTTCCTCTAATTGATGAACAGAAGGAACAGAAGGGGAGACACTGACCACTTCAGTGAATTCGTTGCTCCCCAGGTCCAGGCGCTCCAGCTGTGTCAGCTTATGCATGCTTCTGAAAACACACACAAACACACACTAATCAACAACTTGGTCATTAATCACCCAGACTGCACAATACAGAGGAGCCAATCAGAACAGAGCCCATTTACATGCATACAGAAATTTATTCTCAGGGATACAGAGAAGCAAAAAAAGATAAAATTAAAAAACAAATGGAAGATGTGTTCTTTAAAAGTACAGTATGCAACTCATGTGTCCTGTTTATCAGGTCAGATAAATGTAAAGAGCTGCATTAACATCAGTGAGGAATTTTATTGGTGGAGAGACCTCGGAGTGCTGACAAGGCTGATGTTGGCTTGCAATTCCACAGCTTCTTATTCAATATTAAATGTTCAATCTTAAATGAGGCTGTAGAATAACTGCTGCATCATTTATGCTGGAACTGAAGAGTCTGAACAAGAAGCTGAAGAGAGGTTGATTGAGGCATCCGCAAGGAGCACTGGACGAAGAGGTGTATTTGTTTTGCTGTTCAAATATTAAAATATATGTTTATGAGTTCAAATATTAACAGTCGTTCTCCAGAATCGTATACTGCACCTTTAAAGGATGGACAGGTATACAGATGCTCTCAAAATTACCTGAGCAAATTTACTGGTGTACAGTACCAACAGTCTGCTGAACAGTGTAAATATTCAAGACACAGACAACTGGATAAGAGAGCTAGAGAAACAATATACTTGTAGTATAGCACTTTGAGGAATTGTAAATATAAACAATTCAAACATGAGAGCATTCAAACTTTGTATTCTGTTTCTAATGTTAATACAGTTTCTAATGTTAATACAGACTCAGCTTAATCATCATCCTAATCATTCTTGGAAAGCTGGAAACAGTTTCTGATAAGAACATCAAGACCATCAAACAATCCCACCTGTAGTTTTAACACAAGGTTTTCCTGTTCCGCCTTAAATTGGTCATATGACATCTGAAAAATCAGTAAGTGCCGTCACTGCCTTTCGCCATGTCTCCCCTGATACACAACAAATGCACGCTCGCATCTGAGAGACTGTTCTAACTTTGGTCGACACTGGACAGTATTTAAGTTTCATCGCTAGTAACAATATTTTTTCAGCCATCTAATCAGCTGGAACAGAGAAACACAAAAACAGTGCTCCATCAAAAACTGTGAACACGGTTTTTATTATTCATTATTTTTGTTCACACTGCTCTTTTTAATGATACATGCAGTTGGTCAGTGTTACCATATGTTCAGGAAATGATACCGTATTGTATTGTGACACAATTTATCACAATAATGATATATACACTGACATACCAAAACCCATGGGATAGCAGTATCTAAACTGATTATGAAGTGGCGTTACTCCAGGGCATAGTTTGGGAATGCCATCACCAAGGCAACGTTAACTGAGTTCAAATGAAGCATGATAGTGGGGGCCAGAAGGATGAGACATTCCATTTCCAAAGTTGTATACCAGGAATACGTCACAGAAAGCATCATCACCCACAGTGGACAGAGAAGTGGCCGCTCACAGGTGACTGATGATTGTGACCAGTTGCCTCTGACTAGAATTGTTCATGCGAACACACAAGCAGCAGAAATCACACCAACATTCAAAGCAGGCGTTCCTTCGATCCACCTGAACACGTCATTGGCTGGTGCTACTACGCTTTACTGCTTGGAGACCCCCACAATGATGGGACATTCCAGCAGAATTCACGACACCTTGCCATGAGCACACTGGCCAGTGTTCAACCTCACTCACAAAATAACACCTCACAACTTATACAGGTGCCCATGAGGGCCCCTGGGGTAACGCCACTTCATAATCGATTTACATACAGCTATTCAATGACTTTTTTATGTCAGTGTATCGTCATATTTCCCAGGCCTATTTCACAGAACCACTGGAAATGCCAAGCTTCAACTGTATAATCCTGAGACAAGCTGCTGCAATAATATAATGTTGTGGTAGTACAATATATTGCAATGCAGTCCAGAAGGATTTTCTCTGCGATGAGCCTGACACAAAAGATGAGCAGAATGAAAAGAGCTCACAGCACAATACAGCTTTTTCCTTCATTAACTGTGGGCTTCTATCAAATCTGTTGAATTCTGCAGGGCAAACGCTTCACTGCACTCTGTGGAACCATTCCTATAATTATTCTTCATAGATTTTAACTAGACAGTGATTTTCAGCCTAATCAACACTAATCAAGGAGGATTCATATGAATATGACTCATATGTCTATAAACTGGCGGGAAAAGCAGTCGGTAACCAAAGAAGTACGAGCCAAAAAGGCCAGTGTGGAGAGAGAAAAAGCAAAGTAAAAGTTGTACAAAATAAATGAAGCTTTATTGCAGCTTGCCTGAACAACACCTGCTCTACTCCTTTTCTGGGACTGCTCTTTAAAGAAAGGGCTTCACATCAGTTCCACAGAAATCTCATACTCAGTCACTTCTCTGAGACAATATTCACATTACATAAATCACATTGCATCATCAATTGCCGATGATGCCTTGAATAAAAAGCACAAGAAAAGGGAAAGCTTTGTAATATCAATCAATATCTTTTATTAGCTGCAGAGCCAGTGGAGCCAGGTTAGAACAAAACTCCACAGGTCAGTAGACTTGGATCTGCATTACTAGTCTTCAGAAAACCAGAGATGCAAACCCCAGCTCCAGGATCACCCGTCTTCTCTGAGGCGTCCATGTTGTTAGCGTCTTAATCACATGACTAGCAACTAGTCAACAAATAACTCCAGCAGCACTGCTGTGTCTGATCCATGTACCATGTACATGTACCAGCACAACACACACCAACATGTCCACACCACTGCAATGCTGAGAATGACCCACCACCCACATAATACCTGCTCTGTGGAACTGACCACTGAAGAACAGGGTGAAAGGGGGCTAGCAAAGTGTGCACTGAATCAGACGGACTACAGTCTGCCACTACAGAACTACGAAGTATATGCTAAGTATAAAATAGCTGATAAAATAGAGAGTGAGTGTGTAACATGCACCCTGAAAATCCAATCCCCTAATAAATTTGGCTTAAAAAAATGACGGGCCAGAACACGCTTACAAAACACCTTTTAGGTTGTGGCTGGGTAATTTCCCCTCACCTCGGCATCTAGTATATTTAACTATTTACACACGCGTGAGCTTTTTTCCGTTCTCACAAATTTCCCCGAACAACCATGAGATGAACAACAATACTTACATAATGCATAGTCCGTGGTAAGCTACCAGCGAGACTCGACAGTCTCAGATGTCCAGAAACATCTTAGCAGAAAAGAGTAAATTCGAAAAATATGATTCGCCGTTCCAACAGAGTTTAAAAGTCCAAGGAGGGACTATGCGTAACTGGGAAGAGCCAATAAAACCTGGGAATGAAACTCAGTGGTCCGTAATCGAATGCCCCAGAGCCAACACGGCAGGTGAAACCCCAGAGGATTCATGAACAGCTGTACTGATGGCAAATCGGGATTCAGGTAACCAGCTGTCCCAGTCTTGTTAATGTTTACCCGCAAAGGAAGCAATTGTGGCCTTCATGGTGCAGTTTACCCTCTCTGTGAGATTGGTCTGGGGATGATAAGCCATTGTCAACTTCTGTTTCACCCCCTAGGTTTATTTATTTAATTTGTAATTATGTAAAGCTCAAATATAGTATTACAGAATATACAGAGAGTATTACAGCAAAGACAACATTTCCCACATGGGCCACCAATTTGTAACGGGCACCCTGAAAATCCAACCCCTAATAAATTTGGCTTAAAAAGTTATGGGCCAGAATGCACTGCGTAATTTCCCTCACCTCTGAACTCATCAAGGAGACCCAAGGAGGAGTAGCGATTGGAATGGCTAATGGATGCACAATTAATACAACAGTAAATATGGGGGGGGGGGAGAAACAAGGTCTGAAAACCAGTCACTGTTACAGTGACTGACTACTGTAAGAGACCCAGTCACACACAACAATTCCGGCCTGTGGAAGTCTTGAGCCTCTCATTAATGATTACGATGCCGCTACATCCCTCAATAGCTGCTACCAAAGCCTGCATAGCCGGATTCACACTCGCAGTCATGCATGCATGTACACACATACATGCCTTTGTTTGTCTGTGTTTGCGCAAGGGCAGAACATTTGATTACGTGGCGCTTGCAATTAAGGCCTGTTTGGTGGGAACGAGCTTAGTCGCATTCTTGACCTAATGTTTGAGGCCTCGTGAGCTTCAGGATCACAGTGTCACAGAGGGTTACAGTGCCAGTCATCCAGTCCTGCTGCCCAGTGACTCAGCATGGCTGAGGAACCCACAAACCATGCAGCATGACCAGCAGGCCTCACAAGGGGCTTCATCAGAAGGAGCCACGTTAGAGAATCCAGGAAGCTGAGTAAGAGCCACAAGAGGACTTCAAAAAAATGCAGTGGTTAAAGAGAGTGGTGTAGTCATAAAACGTACTCAGTCTGTATGAAGACCTGATGTTTTGTCTTGAACCCTCATGAACATCGGAAATTCGTCAGCAAATAATATGATTCGCAATACAGATGCCAGGACTGTGATAATTGACCAACGCATTAAGCATCAAGGACTCCTTTGAGAGAAAAGGGGTCTAAATTAAAAAAGTGCATGATCACACTAAATGTTCTCAACTCCTGCAAAATTAAAAGGTTAAGCTAATCAGAGTGTTGGAAATGCTTAATTCTAGAAAACATCCAAGTTTGTGACATGACAAACCAGCGACACACAACCTCTCTTTGCTCTCTCTAAACAGCAGTCAGTCAAACTGTCACACGTCACGTCCACAGTCCCTCAGTGAGACTTAACACTGAAACGCACACTGAGTAGGAGATGTAATGGATGATAAAAGCTTTATAATTAGGATTAATTATTTTTTTTTAAGTTTTAAAAACAATATTAGGATGCCTTGGCTACTCAGAACTGATCTGAACTCTGCACAGAGGTTCTCTCTTTCAACCTGAACCTGCATTGGTTAAGGATGTGCCCCCAGAGCAGCCAACAGTTCTTGGCTCACTGTAACAGAGTATGAAAAATTAAAACACAAACACCACTCAAACAAGCACACATGGATCTTAACTGTGCTCCAATATTATAACTTATTATACTCCCGCTTCTTCCTTCTCTGCCATTCAGACGCTTCTCTGCTTAGCTCTGCTATCTGTCTTAATTTCAGACAGTCACTCCATTTGCAGAACAGATTTCAACCACTGCAAGACCTCAGTGAGTTTCCTAGTAGCAGTGAACAGAATTCAGGAGAACTAGAAGAGCCAGCCATTTAAAGCACCCAAGTAGAGCCATAGTGCTCTTGTCTGCAACCACCGCAGATACCCTTGTTTTTGGGGATGACTCAAATAAAAAAATTTTTTTTTAATCAAATCAGAAACTCTTCGCTCCACGTGAGCCGAACATCACAGTTTCTGAACTGAATGAAAAGTTTCTCACATTGCACATTGCTGGCTGAATGTGCAATGATCTCTGATCTCTTTAACACATTGCTCAAGCTCAATGCCCAGTCATTTACCAGTGGTCCTCTGTCTGCAGGAAGCAGCTATATGTTCTAAAGGCTACTTACTTCCTTACTTAACAATTGGCTACAAAAAAGCTGCATGTCAAACGGACTTAACTTTTTGGACTGCACATTAACATCTCCATGTTCTTTATTTTTCCAACTTATTTGTTCCCACTAGTGAAGACACATCAACACTAACATTCAATGGCTCTGTCGTTACGGAGTTATCGAATGAGAGCCATGTCATCTACTGTACTGTACAGCTACTGTACCATTGCTCTGTCAGATCATTACTGTATATTCTTCGAAATGTGGTCCTCAAAAGACACCAAGACCAGACACGTCAGCTTTAAGAAAAGGTTTGAAAACGCAAACCATGTGATGGCGTTGATGCTGGTTGAAAAAGTTCCTGTTTGAGCAGGCTTTCAGCATTGGTTAAAACACTATTAGCTCTAGAACTTTTCCCCCCTAATTTATCTTTTATGTTTAATCATGTTAAATCATGTTCATCGCTTTATTATTTACTTCATTCTCTTACATGTTTTTAGATTATCTTTGTATTTTCTTTTTTGTATCTTTGTATTATCTTTGTATTATCTTTGTATATATATATATATATAAATATAAACACATTTTACTGGATTTACCACTATTTAACTTTTATCAATCACTCAATTACACAGAATCTTTGACAAGCGTCCTCGTGGTTGCACAAAACCATTTTGTCTTTGTGCCTAGAACCTAACAGAGGTCACTATTGTGGAGTATATTACCTCAGAAAAAGGATGACAACAGAAAAAAAGGAGGAAAAATTTGGACTATTCCATTACAGGTTTCTTAAGAGAGTAAGAAAATGGGAGCTGTCCTCTCCAAGTTCCCGTCACTGCGATTTCTCTTTGAGGCTCTCTTACCACATCTCAATTAGAGCAACAAGAGCGGCTCTTCATTTTAATTATTTTCATTATATCACATTAGCTTCAGTGCTGGACTTACTTTGGAAGCATCTTTAACTGGTTCTCCCGGAGCTCCAGGATCTGCAGTTTGGTTAGCCTAAAGAACAGAAACAGAAAATACAGAGTGGGAAATAAAATCTACACTCAATTCTCAGACCAACTAAAGTGCTGCTTCAAAATGTCTGCATTAAATTAAATTGTTACTAAAATGTTACTAAAACATGCTAAATGGTTTTACTAAAACATGATAAATCAACAACACACTGCCTGATGTCTGTGACACTGTTTTGTGATATTTTTGAAATAAGTTCAAAAGTTATATTTTAATAATTTTCATTAAATAATGAAATTTTTAGAACCCATTCTGAGCGGGCAGGGACATGCTGAGCATTGTACAGCTAAAAGGGGCCTTGATTTTTTCTTTTTTCTTTTTTTTTTTATACATAACCATTTTGTTATTATAAACATAAAAGTATATAAAAAAATCAGAAGACATGTACCAGCTCACTGGTCTCTTAGGATAGTGAATAAGATCCATAGCTGGAGAAAACTCCGCGACCCCTGATTCTCATCATTACCACTGTCAATTTGGTAACACTTTACATTAAGTACTAACGAACTAACATGAAGTAATGCATTAACAACAATTACAATGCTTAACTAACCTTAAGTGAACATAAGAACTACATGTTTACATGTTAAATAAACATGTAACTACAGTTGTTACATGTTTACTTAACAATAGGTAGCCATTGTTAGTTAGGGAAGTGTTACTGTAATAAAAATATGTAGTTCTTATACTAAAGCACTCTGAAAGACTTTACATCTCAATTACTTAAATACTCAGAATTTGTTTGAAACTGGTGGAATTCCCCATCATGTTGTTTATCCCTTAATATACATTCACAGGTATGTGGCCTACATAGCACGTATATGAATACTTCCACTCTTAAAAAAGATCAAGAGATCTTCAGTAAAGGCAATAGCTCTATTTGGAACCATGACTTCTATACAGAAGCATGTGTATGCTTAAATTGCACGTGTATCATAATAAAACAGAATGTCTCTTTTGTAGTCAGATCATAAATGTGTATGTGATTAATATTTATATTTAACATTTAACATTCAAACCATTTATAATCTAAATTCACCAGAAACCTGGAAAATGAGCCACAGTCCTACAGTGTATATGTATCTTCACCCTCTGTATCTGAGTGTTTGTGTTGGGAGTGTGAACTGAGGGGGGGGACCAGAGACGATCACCGCGTGGGAGTAAAAGCATTCTTCTAATATTACATATGTGTACGCATGTTCATCTTAGTACGTACGTATTTACACTGCACAGTGAGCCTCCTGATTAATGACCTTTCATCAGAACGCCTGAGCTTCTGCAGGATGGAGAACTTCCTGCTGCTACAGATATGATAAGAGTTCATGGAATGCTCGCTTATGTATGAAGATGAACTTCAGTGTATGAAGATGATCTCAGTGTAACAGCTTGAGCAATTCAGCTTCTCAACAGGCTGAAAGGGAAACTCGAGAGAAGGAAGATCCACTTTTTGTGAGAAATAATGGCAACTGTCAACTGTGCCGTTGAATGCTCTCTAAATCTAAACTTCACGTTATGTGACTTCACTAATAATAAACTTGCTAACTTCTCACTACATATCCTCATGTTCAGAAAAGACCCTTGTAAGTCGCTTGCTGTTTATTATTGGTGATATTATTAATTCATTTTTACAGAATTTTACTGTATTGAAAGGTTTTATTCAATTAGATAAAGTAAGTGTTGGACAGTAACTGGAAATACTGGACTTCTTTGAGGACAGCATCACTATGGATGAACGATAAGCATCATCTCATGTCCTGAGAGGTACAGAAACAAGCAGGTGTGTGACTGACCTGCCAAAGCTGGCTGGAAGGAACTCAAGGAAGGCGTCATTCAGGTAGAGCTGTGTCAGACTGAGGAGCTGTGTGAAACCTTCAGGAAGTCTGTACAACGAACAGCAAACATAATATTGAGACTCAAACTAATGCATCATTCATTTAAAATGTCATTCTTCAGGCCCTAAACACATTATAGAGCACTACATAGTGTACACAACAGTGCAAAACAAGTGCAGTACAAACATTAAATACACCAGACAATAAATATACAGAACATAAATAAACAAGACATTAAATTCTAGACAAGAAAACAAAACAATATATATTAATGGGAAAACTGGCAATTAGCACCAGGTAATGATTCAGGAGCCAGTGCAAACATTGTCAACTGTAAAATATATAGTCATATACAAAGATTTGGCCACGCCTGGTCAGATTCCAAGCTGTGTAAATACGTCCACATATCCTCTAAAGAGAACACAATTTTGTACATTTTAATACACAATTACGGCTTATTTGGAATTTACTACTTAAAAAATTAAACAGTCTGTTCAAAAGCTATGGCAGATTTCTTCCAGATTACATTTTCCCCCTAATGTGTTAAACTCAGCAAATAAAAAGAATGTGCACACTAAAATAAGCAAAAACAGCCACAATTAAGTGTGTGCTCTATAGAGGAGGTGTTAACTTATTATCACTTATAAAATCAACAAAGTATGATTCATGTGACAGGGGGACACTCCAATTAAAGGTGCTATAAAATGGATTTCTATGTATGGATTAAGCTTGGACTGAATTAGCTTACTTTAGAACCCTATGTATCGTTTCCCCCCAGACAGGTATTAAATCTAGTCCTACACTTTCCCTTCAGTGATACAAACTTTATTTAGACGTCCAGGCTGGTACTAGACTTAATCCCTGTCCAGAAAACAATGCTATAAGCATGTTATCTCTAATAACATAAACAGGCCTATTTGCTAAACAACTCTAAAAGCTTTCTAAATCTTTCGTAAATTGAGCATAGGGTGGAAGAGACTTACTTTGAAATGGGATTCACACTCGCTTCAACAATGGCCAGGACTTTACAGTTCTTAATGTTTTCTGGAAACTCCTGTATGCCTGAAATGGATCAAAAACATGATGTGCTAGAGTCATTTCTGCCACACTATTCACAGTTGATGCTCTTTGTCATTCTTTTTGGGCACTGGTGACCTTGATACAGTGCACATATACAGTATGAATATGTAAATAAGGAGTATGTGTAATTCATGAATTTGCCATGCTTTCAAAAGAATGCTATTCTTCTGATACTGCTGCCCCCACATGTACTCTTACTTACAAAAGCCTATCCATCTTCACTGTATGTCCACTAAAAGTCTTTGGGCAAGACTCCGAACACTCCTAACAAGAGAGGCACACATCTCCTCAAACACTAGGATGAGGAGCAGTGGAACTGTGTTCTCTGGAGTGATGGAGCTCAATTTATAGTATTACGCTGATGTTAAGCAATCGAACTACCACTTGTGTGGGTAACACAGGTAGTGGATTATTATAAGATCACAAAACCATAACTAATCAGACATTAACTTTAACACTTTAACACTCAGTTCAAAACTATTTTTATAGTATATTACAGACGTACTTAAGTTCAAAAGTTCTGCAAAGTCAATAAAGCCATTCAGAGTGATTTGTGGTTTGGTGTGTAACACTTCATTCTAGAGAAAATTCCCAAGTCAGAACTGTTCACAGTGGTGGTGATAGGAATTTTTATAACTGTTATAAGAACACTGAATGATGTCAGAAACACGGTTTACTGCCGTTTTGTGATCAAGTTTTGGCCGAAAACATATTTTAATGTAATTTATAACCTATTCATAGTGGAAGGATACATGAAGAGTGTTCTAGAGCAAAATAGTCCCCAGAAAAGAAAACAAACAAAAAAAATTTTTTTTTTCCTTTCCAGACTGACCATTAGTTTACCATCATCCACATTACATATGCAACTCATAAGACACTTGTAGGTTCACTGATGGATGTGTACAGCAAACAAGATTTGTATTGTAGACATTGGCATGTCTGGTTCGCATGACCACCACTGTAAGGAACATCTGTGTTGGGAAGTTGTTCTACAAATGAAGTATCAATTCACAGGGTTCGACTTTGTTTATGTCTTATTCATTGAATTATGGATACATTTTGAACAAATTGTGGTATTCACTTTTAAATGATACATCTGAGTGTTTTATATTTAAGGCGTATATTTCATTTAATTTCATGCTGCAGTGAGAACAAATGAGAGCTAAAATCTAAATGGCGATTTCTTGTTGTGTTACTTCTGCTGCATCCCAAACTGCACACAAGCACAATAAATAACATACACAAACACTACATGTAGCTTTAGAAGTGCACTCATTAGTGTAATAGACAAACTCTCTATGAATATGCTTTTAATTTCAGAAGAAATGCTAGATGAGCAGATGTTTACTATTTTTGGATCCACATTTGTTTTCAGGAATCAAACAAAAATAATTTAATTGATCTACCTACATGTAAAATATCTGTAGATTTGGCTTGAGTGTCTTTCACTGGTAAAGAGAAACCAAAAGACCTCGGCAGTTTATTTGCGTTTAAGGTGCGTTAGCGCCAAACTGCACATTTCCTCCTTCTCTAACCGCAGTCCTTTCGCTCTAAAATTAAAGTTATGGTAACATCCTTGCACAGATACAGACTCTATAAAACGCACGCAACGAGTAACCGCTGGCAGAAACACCCTGCCCAAACACGAGCAGACATTCAAACATCACCGCTGACTGAGCATCTGTGAGCTGTCGTCAGAAAGCATATCCTGACCCTTAGCAGCTTTAGACTGAGGAGTTTATTTTACTGCTCCTTCTTGTTTTGACTTCCTGCCACTTAAGCGGGCACTCAATGACTAAACAGAGAGAGAGAGAGAGAGAGAGAGATATGGAGGGCAAGAGTGAGCGAGACAGGGGAGAGAGGGAGACAGCCACAGAGACAGACAGGAAGAGAGAGACACACACACACACATACACACACACACACACACACAAAGACACAAAGACACAGAGAGAGAGAGAGAGAGAGAGAGAGAGAGAGAGAGAGAGAGAGAGAGACAGACAGGAAGAGACAGAGTGTGAGACAGACAAAGACACAGAGAGCGAGAGATAGAGATAGATAGAGAGTGCGAGAGAGAGAGATAAAGAAGTAGAGAGACAAAGGACTGAAAGAGAGGAAATAAAGAAAGAATAAGATAATCGGAGAAAAATACCTTCACAAAGAAAGAAAGATCGCCAGAGAAAAAGGAAAAAAAAAAAAAAAAAGAAAGAAAGAGCATCAGGAAAAGAAAAAAGAAAGAAAGCAAAAGATGTCCGTTTCCCATACAACTGTACCCACAAGAGGAGGTGTGGCTCTCTAGAGGTTGTGAGGACACGATTTCCTACTCAGCAAAGGAGAAGTTCTGAGCCGGCTTTTACTGAGCATTTAATTACTGACACGCATCATTACTGTTATATCTCTTCCTCCTCCTGCTGGAGTCCATCCACAACTTTCACAACATCAGAACAACACTGCTAACCAGGAGAGAGGAGCTGGCTAACATCATCTTATCATGCTGCCAGTGCTGCTCACCACAAAACTCTGACTAAAAGCTTTACACAAGCTTGGATGATGAGAGCTCACTATAGTCTTACTTTTAAAAATGCATCTGTTTTTTATTTTAAAAATACTTTAACAATGTTAACGCAAGGCCAGACGTGCCAGACCTACAGGTGATGTAATACATGTTCATTATTTTCACGCTTAATAAAACTGTAGCGTCTGTGGTTTTGGGTGTTTTCATACGCATGTTTTTCGTCTGTGTGATTTGACGGTGACAGGCACATTAATAATATTAATATTACGATCACAGTAAAGTTAAGGGTACCAGTGTGAACGTGGCATTTGCATATAGACATATCATATTCGCTAACCGGTTGCTCTTAAAATTCTTTGTAGAAGTCACCATGTCTGTAAGAGAGATGATTTGCACAGGAAGTACACCTCTTATTTAATACACTCATTTTTAAAGCAGGGTATTGTACAGTTTTTAAAGGAAGGTATCACAATACCTTTCTAGTATCGATATATCATGCAACACTAATAACCGCCACCTAAAATACCAGAATAATAGTCCAGCATTACCTTAGCAACCACCTGAAACTGCTTAAGATGTGCAATAACACTGCATGCTCTTCAGAAAACATACTTTCTATAGTACTTTTACAGATTTCCAGTTTACACAAAACAAACTAATTAATTAATAAGACTATCTATAAGAATATCTGGAACAGGTTGTCTGCAAGTGATGTCACTGCGTTGCTGTGGTGTGAACTGCAGATAGAGAGCAGGAAGTGATGTTCTCAAGCTCTATCACAAGCTCTCAAAATGCCTGTGTTTGGCGATCTAACCAAGAACCCACAAGAAGCGTTTACTGAGAACTGATAGTTATTGTCCACAAACAAACAGACACAAGAAATTCACTGAAATTCACTGAAAAACACCACAAAAATGGCTTGTGAGCCTTCATCTTCGGTCTGGACGAGGCTCAGGTCAGCCCCCTAAATTTGAGGTGCAGCAGACGCCAGAATGTGCTGTACCACTTAAGGTGGAACAAGAAAAGTGGTGAAGAAGAACCTTCAGCCGCTGTGAGGAACGGTGCTCTGCACAGTTGATTGATGGCTACGCACAGGTGACATTTAAAACCCACGTTAAGTAAACTTGGTACAGAGGTTGACCCAACCCTTGCCAAAAAAAGTTTTACCTAGATACTTTTAGATTCCTAGAATCACATGACTGCAAACAACCTATTCGTAAATTTCCTTTGTCCGTATGTAGGACAAGTCTGAAGAAATGCTTCAAGCATATGAGTGATGAAGAGTTTTATCAGCTAATATGTCAAGCTAAATCGATACTTGTGTCACATGGGAATTCTTCATCTATACATAACAATACAAAAGCCAAATCTGACTGAGAGAAAAAAAAAAAACAAAAAAAAAAACATTAGTTCTTCTATAACACCCCCTTTAAAGAACCCTTTTCAAGCCCTGCATTCTTAAGAGTGCAGCGCTGAAGTTGAGTGACACCTGGCAACTCCCGAATCTCCTCCCCCGAATCCCAATCCACTCACTCAGTGGCACAAACAACAGCACTCTATTCATTAGCTGGAGGTGAGAGACGCTGCGTTTAGGGTTTCACTGAAGTGACTGGCAGGAAGTGACAGTCTAGAAAACTGAGCGGAGAGTTCAGAGCAGGCTCAGGCCCGTTTAGTACAAGCAGCCTGTTCAGCACAAAAACCTACAGCTCTGCCTGTTGCCGCGCGGATCTGCGTGCATTTAACCTGCACTCGTCACAGAGGAAACCGCGTCATGTTTTTCATCTAACCTAACCCTTTGTTCTCCATCATTATAGGATATGACAGCTTCTGCTAATTAGAGTAATTTGCTCAGCTCATACCATAAACGCAGCTGATCAGCCAAAACATGATTGGTGTCTGAAGTTCACTGAAATCCATTAGCATCAGCAAACTAAATCATCACAGCTTCCTCAACCTGTGTCAAGACCTCAATAATCTCTAAAGGTTTTGCTTATGTGGCTACAAAGAATAAATGTGCAAGTAAAATTTCATATTTACAAATATCTAAAAGCACACCAGTCATGGCTGATCAGCTGGATTAGGTGTAAGGAGGGTTAACTGAGAAAAGCCTTCTAAATTGAGAGGCACCTGATGTTGTGTAGAGCGCTGATAAACATATTTATCATCAGCAAAAAAAAAAAAAAAAAAAAAAACAAAACAAACAAACATTGTTTTCCTACTCAGCCATGACTATCCTGACCTGATCCTGACTTGAAAATTGAAACTGATGATGGTGGAACTGATGTTTTTATCTGCTTACTGTTCTTGCTGACATCCAGCTCCCTGAGATTGATGAGGTTAGCGATGGCCGGCGGCAGTACAGTGAGGTCGTTGTCTGGCAGACTCAGCCGGTGCAGTAACTGGCAGTTAAAGAGTTGCTGTGGAAAAGAATTAGAAAGATAAAGAAAGAGAGAAAATTAATTATAAACAGATATAAACAGCATTTTCACAGGACGCAGCAACTGGAATACCTGCACTGAGCAGGGAGATCAAACCCAACAAGCAGCAGTAAACCTGCGCTACCATGATGACATTACTGCAGCACTGCAGTATCAATGTTACTCTGATCACCACGAGAGCAGCAGCAGTGACATACACGAGGTGGCCTGACGGTACTAGACTGTAGTGCGGCTCAGTACTGCAATGTACGTTTTCCTTGGTTGATAATTATTATACTGACTTGACTGAGCTGTGAAAGCATCTGAGGAGACATGCTCTGCAATTCTGAATTTATGGAGCACTAGGGAAAATGCAACCTGTAACAATATCTGATATCTTCTGTTATCTTCAAAGTTTAACCACTAAAACTAGTATTCAGAAGCTACTGTACACAATGCTGGAGGACACAACAATAACAAGGATTACTGCAATATATCTTAATATATTTTGGTGCGGATTGAGTGGAGTGTCAGTCTGTCCTCCGGCGACCAAATGTGGGTGACAACATGTATGCCCTGTACTGTACTGGCCTAGAGCCAACCTTATCCTAACAACCTTTAGTAGCTACAGCCGAAGCGCTTGAGGTGAGGTTTAGTATTAGTGCATTCCCAAGCAGCAGTAGTGAAAGGAAGAAGTGGGTTGAAGCTAGTTACTGATTTAAACTCAAGTAAACCGAGGATGCTGCTGGGAGAGTTGTTCCTGCTGCTTTCTCAGTGCTTGCTTAGCTTCTTCATGTCTTCTGTTCAACAGTGAGGATTCATCCTCCCTTACCTTTTATTGTGTCTTATTGTGTTTCAATGTTTTACTGTGTTGTTAATGTTTGTTCAAACCCCAACCCCCTATTAACTGATTTAGACCTTTTAAACATCCTAATTATTCTTTTAATTACAGAACACTTTTTCTGATATGGATATTTTCTGGTTTCTTGTTACCGTTCCACTTTAAATGTTGCTGTGGTTACATTCCAGCACCTGAGGCATTGTAATAAGGTGGAACATGACAATTCTAACAATAAGCTGTTAAATACACAGCTGAGCTTTATTCTTGTAGTTCTAACAGTATTTTTGATGATGAGATGCTATCATATCCTCCTAAATCTTACACACTGCTCCTTTAAACTTGGCAAAAAAACAGAAATATTTATTAAGTTCCCTGTAGAGAATGTGTTTACTTATTCTCCCTCTAGAAAATGACCAAAGCAGTAAGTTGATCAACATATGATCGCAGGCTGCATCTTGGACGCACAGGCAGTGCAACTCTAGTGGACACTAAAACTATCACACTAGAGAGCCATCGCGACAGACACAAACCATTGGCAATTCACGACACATTCACTAAGGCCTACTGGCACACGTACTTTAGGTAGTTCCTCGATCTGGTTGGCATCCAGGTAGAGCTCCTCCAGCGTCTTCTCGAAGCTGAAGATCTCTTTGGGCACCTGCTCCAGACTGCAGTGGGAGTAGTCCAGAGACGTGACCGTCTCCTCCTCCCCCCGCAGACACCGGCATGGCACCAGCCGCACCAACAGACTCCGCTTAGAGCTCATCCTCCCACACACGCACTCATACACACACACACACACTCATACACACACACACACACACACACACACACACACACACACACACACACACACCAGGACCTCAGATGCTGTGAAGAAGAGAGAGAAGAGGAGGGAGACAAATCAATACTGAGCAGCTTACAGTCACAGTGGACTAATAAAAGCACCTGTGTGAAAATGCTGCTAATGGGACACTTTGTACTTCATAGTTGCTGTTTGAGATACTGATTTATCTCAATATACAAATTAGACTAACAAATCACACGTAGTGAAAGGACACCAGTAAGTTCAGGTTCTAAAACACAACTAGATATTTTATTCATCATCAAAACCACCAGTGAGCCTACATGTGTCTCCTGAGTTTATATATGGAATGTTGAAGATGGTTAAATGGCGATGCGTCATGTGATATGTTTTCTTTGGGGACTAATTTGCCTCACAACACCCTACATACATTCATTCACAATGAATGGGTTGAAATACATTTTAGGCCAAACTTGATCACACACCTATCATAAAGCAATGCTTCAGACCTCAGTGAATTCATAACCACATCATGTAAAAACACATAGAGCTGGACATCTGGTTCCCATCAACACCGCTGTGAACAATCTCTAGAACGGAGCATTTCGCACCAAACAACTCACAACAGTCAGCACTGAATTTCATCCATATCGTTTGGATCAGAAGCACCCACTTATAAACTGGCAGAGATAAAACAACGTCAGAATACGGAAATGTATAGTCCTTCAAAGCACAGCCACATCACCAGCATTTATCTGGACTTCACATCCTGTACAAAAACACAGTGATAATCCAACGTCCGCATACAAGGTCCTTGAGGCTTATTGTTCACATGTACTGTATGCAGTGACACCAGCCTTCACTATCAAATCAGTGGGAGTATTCAGCTGTCCAAGGTTTCAGAATAAAAACACGTCAGTGCAGGACAGTAACAAGCTATCAGCCTTCCCCGCCGTGTGCTTGGCATCCGGCCGTGTGAAGGATGGCAGAGAGCACTCCAATCTGCATTTAGATGACTGTCGAGATCGAGTCCGCTGCTAGCGCGGTTCAGGATGATGCATGTGGCCGAAGCTAATCACCTTTATCAAGTGTTTACAGGACTGCTGCCTTGGCAATGGAAAAACCATTAAAGCAGAGCAAAGCTTTTCATATTACGCACTACTCTTGAATCACTCTCCACCCGAAGTCATTTTATAATAGACTATAAAACTTGCATAATGTGGATTTAAAGATTACAGACTATTTGCCAAAGGGTACTTTCATATATTTTAGTGAATATTTCAAAAAAAATTCTGCGAATTGGCAAGTCATGTACATTGAGATTTCTCTCCACTTTAAAATGTGATGATTCTGCATACACATCTCATTATAACGTTCTTCTCAATTCTGTACAGCAATTAGGGTACTCAATTAGGGTTCTACCAATAGGTTACTTCCAGTCATGTGAATCCCATGACCTGCAAAATCCAGACAGAGGGCAGGAAGTAAAAAGCAAAATGGAGGAGATGGAGGCAAGGAGGCAGAAGATATACAAATAACCTTTTCCTCCAGATGTCTTTCTACTAAAGAACATGAAAGCATATATCAGCTACAACCTTTTTGTTAGCCGGTGGGTCGACCTCGAACCTAAGGTGCTCCACAATGACTGTCATTTGGTTTTCTTTCTAGTCCTGTGGATTAACTAGCAAACAAACATTTAATGCTGCAGCACCTCTTGGCGTTAACGTTACAGTTGTTTACTTAATGTAAGTTTTGAATCCATCACCAGTGCAGTCATAGATCAACTGCACAAAATAAAACAATCACTCCTCCTGACCACACAAAGCTGAAGGCAAAAAAAAAAAAAGCTGACTTCATCTTATGCAGTGGGGAGGAGAGAGTATTGTATTCTGCGCACTTTATCTGCGGGTACACTGGTGACAACAGCTATAAGTAGCACCACTAACACTTAAGCAAGAGGCCAGTGAATAAAAAAACAAGACATTTTTGGCAGTGATTTCCTGCAATTTCTCCCAAAACAACTTTTGGTACTCAATAAAAGCTCCTTGTGGTTTCTGAGTTAGATTTCAGCACAAACGACGCAAACCATTGGCATTTCTGAGAGCTTGTGCTTCCTATGTTGAAAATCACTTCCTGTTCTCTATCTGCAGTTCACGCCACAGCAATGTAATGACGTCATTTGCAAACAACTCATTATTTGAAACCTGTGATGCTGCATAGGTTCTCTATAATAGAGCTTCTTTATGTATGATTTTAGTGATCTAGAGGTACTGGCCAAAAGCCGGGGTGCATGATATTAGAATCATAATGGAAGGGGTGGAGGCTTACATCAGACAGATGTTTGGATTTGACCAATATGTGATGTATTTAATGCATTCAGGAAGAGATTATATACACAGATCACAATATCCAACATTATTGGAAGATGTCATAAAACTGCACCACAGAGGGGGCACTCTCAGCCAGCACTGAGCACTGACCGCAACATTGTTAGCAGTGTCAGCATTGTTTTGGTCATTAAAAAGGCAGATCTTTTCAAGGTGCTGGGTCAGGGTGATGACAGTTGTTAGTAGGACTATCAGAATGTAACACTGAGAATGGGACTCCATCAATGAGATCCTTGTGGATGAAGTATGGAGAAATGCGACCTTTCTTCCCCCTCAACAGGCAGACAGGCACAAGCCAGTCCTCGCAGTGTTGTGTGTGCGTGGTACAAGGCCACCAGAGGACAATAAACAGTCAGTGAGTTCTTTTAACAGACTTCTCAATGGTTATGTTCCTGAATAAAAGCCCTTAGTGTTCTGTTAGATAGCTGTGTATAAATACAGGCATTTGCTGTACATACAGTGCAAGTCTATGTAAAGCACTGCTAATGTTGCTTGTGTGTTCTATGCAAAGTTAATGGGGAAACAGAACAGGGCCACAGCTCATCAAAGCCCTATAAACCCACACAGTGTGGGATGCTTCATGCACAGAGCAAGCTGAGAGTAATGGGTGTCCCTGATTTGTAGAGAATGTGGAGTCCCACTCAGGATACTAGGCCCCAGGGAAAACAGAGTAACATGAAGAATCATGAAGATATTTAATGATACTAAACTTGAGTTAAACACCCAGCCAGACGGGAATGAAAAATATAGGATACAAATTTGACAAAACATGGCTTACAAAACTGCTGATCAGCTGAGCAGCTGTGTGGGCATGGCAAATAAATAGCTTGATTGACAGTTCTCTGTCCAATACTCCTAGCCTGCTCCACCCTTAATAAAGAATAAACATCACTACGCAGCTTTATGTGACGCTAACTGGACAAAAAACAGTCCCAGACCAACAAACGTGCAGACAAACGGAACGGACAAAGCAATCTGTGAATGAAGGAACAGATGAACAAACAATGCTGGTGTATGAATAAAGGAATGAACAGAAAAAGGAACAATAATGTATAGATAAAGGAGTTAATGGATGAGCGTATAATTTTGGGGTACTGATAAAGAAATGAAGGGCTGACAGGAAACTACACACAGGGGATCTAATTTACGAGTTTTCGGTTACCCTGGCTAGCTTCCAGCCTCTTGAACTGTTTTGTGTAGGCGGAGCAAGAGACGTCCAAGTTTAGGACCGACCAATTTACATGAAAAAAAAGAGAGAAATATGGGTAAGTATAATCGGTCGTTTATTGGCCACTGGAACATTATTTAGTAGGTTTACTTAGTACATGTTCACTGTTTATCTGCAAGAACAAGATTAGCCTTATAAGAAAGAACACACAGATTTAGATTCCCTGCATCATAAAATCATGATCCACTGGAAAACAAAACCTGCACAATTTCCCCTCCTACTCCAAATGTCGATGATCAGCCAAGACAAGCTTGCGTCTTTAGTTCTGTGCTGTAGCTACAGGAATAACAAGGCTAACAAGCAATTCTAGAATTATATATGAGGAGGAGAAAATACTATGGCTGAAAGCTCGCTGGTAAAGCCAGAAGCACCCTCCACTGTTGTGAATAAACGTACCTGCAAAACAACCAGAGCAACCTGAGAAACTATTTATGTGTTATTATACAAACTATTTATCTGCCTAACCTTCAGCAGTATGATTAACAGCTTGAGTACAACAATCTATAAAACACAAATGTCTAAAGTAAAGCTAACGTAAGCATGTAGGGATGAACCATTTGGACACCTAATTGCGACTGCTAACAAATAATGCGATTGCTTGAGGTCCAGGTATTTTTTTAGGCCAAGACAACTAGTGTTTCTCCTTTTTCTGGCTTGTAACTTGAACATGTCAGTTAACACGTCAGACTTTTAACTTAAGACAACATGAACTCTGTAGCCTATAAAAAATAGCAATAATAATTAAAAACATTTGACATTTGAAAATTCCCTTTCAGGCCTATATGAGTGCTAATAAGCTCCGCCCACATGGCCACAATATTTACATTATTGCTTTCAGAAATGTAATAAATGAGAACTGACAACTGCACCAGTTCAGAAACGTTGAGTACGACTAAAACTACAGGTTTACACACCGTGGCATTATTTGGCTATCAAAAAATTGTCATAAGGGTTGAGCCCAACTAAGCATTACATGACCATCATCACTATGTATGCCTACTGAAAACAAAAAGGTGAATTTCCGGTTCCACATAGATACGTATATCACACATAAATCATACGTAAAACACACATTTCCCTCTAACTAGCGTTCCAGAGAAGCAATTAAAAGACAAATCTATCAAGTTAAACGCGCCATGAGGAAAAACTGTTCGTCTTCATATGAACACAGCATGAATGACTGCTGCTGTGTGGCTGTTTGAGTTACAGACCCACAGCAAATAATAATCAACAGCACATGGAAACCATCTCTTCACACACACACACACACACACGCACACACACGCACACACACGCACACACACGCACACACGCGCGCGCGCGCACACGCACACGCACACGCACACCAGACCGCTTCCTGCAACGCCATACTGGAACACATGATCAGTTTCATAAAAACTAAACCACACATACACAAGCATACACATCTCCTTGTATCTACACTTATCGTCCATTACGTCAGCTCCGCTCACCATAAAGCCACACTCTACTTCTACAATTACAGACCGCGGTCCATCCGTTTCTCTGTATATTTTGCTAGCCTCCTTTCACCCTGTTCTGGAACAAGACCACAACAGAGGATCACCAACACAAACTGTGCAGCAGCAGATGAGCTATCATCTTCAATCTACAAGGTGGACCAGCAAGGTAAGAATGTACAATAGAGCGGACAGTGAGTGGACACAGAGTTTAAACACTCCAGCAGCACTGCTGTGTCTGATCCACTCACACCAGCACAACACACTTCAACACACCACCACCACCATGGCAGCATCACTGCAGTGCTGAGAATGATCCACCACCCACACAGTACCTGCTCTGTGGTACTGACCACTGAAGAACAAGGTGAAAGGGGATTAACAAAGTATGCAGTGAATCAGTTACTACAAAGTGCACCTATATGGCAAGTGGAGCTGCTAGACAATGTGGATAAAAGCTAGATGGACCTAAAGTGCTCAGTGAGTGTAAATATGTATGTATGAACGCACGCACGCATGTATATTTAAATTATGTTCGGGACAGTTGTTTTCATTTTTTTAAGAACATATCCACAGAGATATTTTCCTACTCGCCAGTTTAGTCTTAGAAGTTGGTTGCATTTCCTGTTGGAGGTTTACCATGTCTTCCATGTGGTGGTTTGGAGCCTCATTTTTTCTGTAGCTTTTAAGCAGTTTTTAAAGTCCAGTGTTGTCCACTTTATTTTCCTGCAACTTCAATTGTAACTGATGACATGCAAATTAAAGGATTTTCACACAGTCCTGCTGCTGAAAAGCACTTGGTGGAAAAACATATCAAATATTTTCCTTTTACATATTTTCCTTTTGTGTTTGCTTTCGGGGGAAACAAATTATACATCTACAAGTTCTCTGTTAATGTCTGTCTAAACATACATTTAAGATCAGACATTTCCATAAAACTTATATGGAGAGTACATATGTTCATTGATACTCAAACATTTTATTCAGCAGATTTTCACTGAAGTGTGAAGTAGAGGGAAAGCGCTCGAGAGAGAGAGGGAGAGAGAGAAAGCGCAAGAGAGAGACACAGCGAGACAGAGAGAGAAAGAGTGCGAGCAAGAGAGAGAAAGAGAGAAAGAGAGACTGAGTCTGTGAGCGTCTGGCTTTGCGAGAGACGGGTGCAGACTGTGGGAGTATAATGCTGTGTGTGAGAGTTCTGTCCCTCTCTGCATCCGGAAGACCCATCGGGTGACCCACAACACCCGTGGGTCAGTGCCGTTGCCATAGTGATGGATGGCCTGGCTAAAAAGTGCATGACTGTGGTGGCAACAAGGCAGAGTGCAAGTTTGCTGCCAGCTGGACCATCAAAAATACCTCCTCTGCCCTAAATGCCATTACACACCTCCTCATAAATACCTCATCTGCTCCTAAAAACCTGCTCTGGTCTAAACACCTCCCCTGGTCCTCACACAAAAAATAACTCTCAAAAGTTGGAAAACCACCAGAATAATACAAATATTACAAATAATAATAGAATAAAACCAACCCAACCCTAGTTAACAGTTTCGGGTTCTATAAACTCTTCAAATCTGAGATTAATTGGATTATTAGATTTCATATTTTATTTATTACAAAAGACATGACATGAACAATATACTGTAGTGTCCCACTGCTGGATTGTTAACCCATGGAGGTGGGGGAGGTGTGGCTGTGCAGAGCTGGAGCCTAACAGGAAAGCCGGACTCGCTATAATAGAGACTTTGCCGCGTTGCTGCTGTTCAGTTAAAGATGTGCATATGCCGATTGTGTCACAGTGGGCTGACTGGTGTGTTAGTGTCAACTATGTACAGGAAATGCATGGCTAAAAGTGACCTGCTTCCCCACTTAGTCTTCTACACCACAATAAGAAGCAGTTAGCTTTGGAATTCATACTTTTACAACCTTTAGAAATGAGCGCATACATAAGTACATTTATTATGTAAATAAATATACTCACATTATAAACGATCACAATCAATTTTGACATTCCAAAATCCATATAGCTGAATTGCAATCTTCAGATCAATACATTTTTACAGCTCTGCTTGTGCTTGTGTGCACTAAGGAGCAATGAGTACAGCAAAACACATCCCAGCTGAACTGATAAGAGGGTAACCAGTATTGGTCCTAGGGCAGATGCTGCTGTGCCACTGCATTCCTCTGACCATAGACTTATCACAGCGATAAATCCATGCTAACATTTCCATCAAACTTTGCCCTCGGGGCTCAGAGTCGATCCCATGGAGCAATGCGAAGGAGCAGGAAGTTACAGCAGGAAACAAAAATAGAGCACACGAGTCCTTCTCTTAAGAGGCTACTTGGTAGTGAGCAGCGTCCTTTCCGGACCATTTAACGCTCCTGCTTTCTGCGCCAAACAGACAAACACACACACACAGGTGAGCTGGAGGAAACCACAGAGTCTGAGAATCTGGGGCTTTTCGAAATGTATTTTTATTATGGCACTGTGTTCTGAGCCGGTGCCCCATCAGTGCTCCTCAGATCAAGGCGAGAGCTGCTGAGCTCTCTGGAGCTTCAAGCTGCCCGCTGGGAGCTCACTGACCCATTTCACACAGCTCAGTGCACCAGTGCTGAGAACCAATTAGACAACACTCACTTTTTAAGCACCACTCTGTCCCACACGCCTGTCTCTCTGAGCAGGAAGAGCTTCGCAGAGTCTCTCGGAAGTCACCCAGTTGTCTGAACTGTCATTTCTGCCATTCATGTACTGAACTCTTCCTTCAAGAATCATAAAAGATTAACACCATAAACCAAGCACTTACAGACAAACAACCACCAACTACCCCACACGCATAGCTGACTAGTTTTATTACTACGACAGTTTTTAAAATTCAATTAAATGAAGCGATATTGTCTTGAAGTACAGCAGTATATCCAATCAAAACCCCTGTGTCATGTCACAGGTGATATTGCCAGTTCTTGCCAATATACAGGCCTACTAACTAAACTAAACACAAACACAAAGCAACTAACCTACAAAAGCTAACTTTGAAACAAACAACTAACAAAATCAATTACAGAGACAAACATTAATCTATTCAATCGGTCCTCTTCTAAGCCGCTTATCCTTCTAGTTTGTGGGCTTTGCTGGAGCCTATCCGAGCACTTACTGGGCAGGCCGTCAGTCCAATGGATCTGAAACAATCAATAACCAACTAAATCATAAACAAACCAAAAATTAACCAACTCACAAACAACTAACTTAAACAAGCTTGAACAATAACCAAACAACCAGCAACTTTCCAAACAAACACTAGCTGAACAATAACCAATAACCACACATTGTGTGACTTTCTTCAATCTCTTGTTTTTTGTATTCCCAAATTGTGCCAAAATAATAGAACAAAATTATGCTAATGATGCACTGAAAAGATATACAGAGACAAAATTAGGAAAAAATAAATAGAAACAGATATGGGTCAGATACTGATACCAATACCCTCCAGGTGCATTCAATAAAGATCTACTGATTAGTAAATCTTAGTTAATCAAAGATACAACACCCAAGGCAACAATTAGTCAACATAGTCAGTGACCGTGTTGATCATGGAAATTCAATATACAGTTTACTTTTTTTATTATTTTTCCTAATTCTTCCTATTAGAGACGGATCTGATCCAGTACTAGGTATCTGAGTTGGACTAACACCAGCAGACAATCATGGCTGGGAAATCAGAGGGGAAAAAATAATGAGCGTGATTTAATCTTGCAGCAAATCTACACTGAAACAGCGCTCACTCACACTGTACGATATGATGTTAACTGTTTATTTGTTTTGCGGCGTAGTTCTTCCTGTATGGCAGTAGACTTTTTGAGTAGTTTCAGAATGATGGTCTACTTTTAGAGGTCACCTTAAGTGAGGTGTTGCAATTAGAAATAGTAAAGTGGCACTGTGCCTCTTCTGAGAAAAGCCCCACACAAGCCTGCCTCATGTTATGTTTTTGGGTTTCCTAACGCTTATTTTTGAGAGACCTAAGTGAGTGAGAACATTTTGGGGGTGGTTTTCAGATCTTCAGTCCTTCAGAGAGACTGAAGCAATACAGCAGGCCAAGCACTGTCGGGGCATTCAGGAGAAGCAGCTGAAACGCAGCAGCGCTACTGTTATTTATAGGAGGCAGTGGTTGGGTTAACATGGCAGAGAGGGATTAGTATGGAAAGACTCGAAGAGCCGTTTGATCTGCACACCCTGCTGGAGGAATGCAGGGGAAAGATGTGGAAACTAGAGAATTAGGCCAAGCTTAGGAAGGAGGGGGGATCAAAAGTAGAAGAAGAGATCTAGCATAAGCCAAAGAACATGCAGGCTGAGGGAGGAAAATAAAGCACCATGTGATTCCAGCTTAGGGACTGAAGCTTCAGAAACGGTTTTACAGAATGGAAGACAACTCAGGAGTGATAATGCCGACCGATTCTACAGATTTACTGCACCACAAGTGTAATAAACCGCTATAGTCAGAAATATGTAGGTCAATCCATCAAGACCTGAAGAAATACGCTGGGTTGCTGCACAGAGTTCGCATTGAAAAAAGCCAAATGAATCTGCACTGAAGACAAGCAACATAAAATATGCACATTTGAAGCCTTAGAAAAGCCTGAAATCACATCTGAAAAACACTCTAGCCAGCATCTCCATCAGACTGGCAGTGAATTACACAATAAAAAATGATACAGATTGTTTTTATGCAGACTTTAGGGGTGGATTTTTGCTGTTTGAAATTCCTAATTTTTAACATCTCAATTGCTTATTGTCCTGGATCACAGGGGGTGCTGGAGCCTATCCCAGAGCTCCCTGGGCGGAAGGCAGGAAACACCCCTGACAGGCCGCCAGTCCACCAGGGCAGACATACAGACACTGGGAGAACTAGGGCAAAGACCTTGTTCCCCCAGTCAGGGATTTAAACTCAGGCCAGACCTAAGTTAGGTGGCAGTGCAACTGCCACATTTTTAACAGGGTTGCATTTTATAATAGAGTAAACATTGAAGCAGTTGCCTGTTCATCAAGATATCACAAGTTCAATATCCCGCCATGCCACAGCCTACAAATGCAAAAATACATTACAACACTACAAGAAAATTTCACGATGCACAGTGTGGAACAGCACATAAAACCTGACCCATCCCTACAATCTACTTCACATAATTTGAGCAAACTCATGCACTCCATGCCGAGAACACTTCCAAAAGCTGTGACATGCAACACAACACCGAACTACAAAGGATGGAGACGCTACTGTTACTTCCACTGAAGTTTAAGCACTTTTATTAGCCTTACTTTAGCCTTCAATAAATCACAGATATCACTGTGAGTGAGCAATCCTAGTTGTTATTGTTGATTGTTATATACTTTCCAAAGGATAGGAAAGGAATGAATAAATGATAAAGAATAAAATAATCAAGACAAATTGTATTTACAGTGTTCCAAGACTAGGATTTTTGAGCACTGTGCATGAGAAATACTGTTGCATTCCCATTATCAGAATATTTAAAAAAAAAAAAAACATGCTGTAGAGACAGTGGTAATGAACACAGATCAGTGTGCACACTTGGCTCTTATCAGGCTGAGAGTTAGGCGGCTCATACACATGTCTAGTTGTATTGGACACCAAGGGTCAGGTGTCGGCCCCTTTGAGTCAGCCCTGTGTTTGTGTGTCCAGTGGTGAGGTGAGAGGGTGAGCGAGTGTGAGCAGCAGGTTGGGTGTGTGTTACTCCGTCTTCCTCTCACTGATAAGAGCAACTCCTTCATCTCCGGCTGGCTCAGAGTGGGCAGAGGCCTTCCTAAATAATTCAGTAAGCGTGTGAGCGAGAGAGCGCAAGACAGCGCGCGAGAGAGAGAGCGCAAGCGCGCGAGAGAGAGAGCACAAGAGAGAGAGAGAGAGCACAAGAGAGAGAGAGAGAGAGAGCAAACGAGAGAGAGAGAGAGAGAGAGAGAGAGAGAGAGAGAGAGAGAGAGAGAGAGAGAGAATGCACCTTCAGACACTTTTCCAATAATGAGATCAGACTATCCGTCCATCCAGTGCTGGCTCCATTCTTCTCTTCATTCTATCACTTTTCTCTTTCTTTCACACAGCTCAATCACTGACGTTCCTCTCTTTTTATATCTCTCCATCTATCTGTCTGTCTACGAGCGGTATGAGGATATTGTAGCTTTCTTTGTACAGCAAGACAACACATTCAGTGAACAGTGCGAATATTCTCGATCACATTTAGCAAAGGTGAAGCCACAGTGCAGCAGCTTATCGGCGTTTTTGCTCACAGGTCAAGCAGCAGTTTTAGGGGTCNGAGAGAGAGAGAGAGAGAGAGAGAGAGAGAGAGAGAGAGAGAGAGAGAGAGAGAGCGCAGCAGCTCACAGCCAGAGATCTACTGCTCACTCGACAAGCTTTTCCATTTCAGAGCAGCCTGAAGCCCCACTTTGTCTTCTCATGCACTGTACACGTGGAAATAAAGCGTCAGCCAGCTTGGTGGTTAGCTCCAACTCTTACCCAGCATGCTTTCCTCCAGAGTTAAAAATGTTCTCTACACTAAGATGCTGAATAAAATCAGGTTAGGGTAGAAGTAAGCCCTCAAACCTGAAGAGCTGGGCTGAGGGCCCTCATTTCAATTCCTCTTTCTCCTAACTACACAACATGCACACTTATAATGAGTTCAAAGACCAATAACCGAAGAACAAGCCAACGGTTCAAGTGTTAAAGTGCTCATATGAGGGGAAATGGAATAATATTTGTTTACCGCGCCGTCGGTTGATGGAATGAAATTAAGATTAAATAAAGTGTAATCTAGTGATGTACTGATCCGATACTCTGGATTGAACCGGCACTGATATCTGCCAGAAGGGTCTGATACACATTTGATACTGTGTCTTAGCCAAAGCTGCTTTTATATCTGAAGCTCGTTATTCCAAAAACATGATAAATATCAAAGCTTGGTTTTATTAACAGAACAGAAACTTTCATTCATGTAATAATTCTGAATAGTCACATTACAGGCAAACACCTTTTAAAGAAATTAGCAAGCACGAAACCTGCCACGGATGTTTCTCTGCACTGCTTCAGAATAAACCCCCTGTTCAAGAAAAAAAGTCATGCTTTGAATGACCAATTTCATAGAATTAGAATGATGTGATTAACAGTGAAATTAACAATACATTGTTTTGTAATACTTTATACTTAATACTTTTTTATTCTAATGAACACAAATACACAGAATTAAAACACAGTTTAAGCACTGATAATGTATCTGTAGTTGCCATCAGCCACTTTCCAGGATTCAGGCATCTGAGTAGATATTAATTTCGGTATCAAAAGAGTATAAATGTTACATGTCAGAATTTTTGACATACATCCAACGTCATTTACCACAGATTAGGAAACGGTGATCTAACTGATTCACACATCTAAAAGAGGTCCCTTAAAGTCCTTTTTTTCCAAGCCTGGACCGCTTTGTAAATAAGGCACAATACAGGGCAACCAATCAGTCGAGAAGTCAATTACATACATATCAGTCTTAAAGGCACAAGAACAAAAACAAACCAATTCTGTAATGCACGCATTACGAGCGTATTTCAGGGACCTAAAACAAACCAAAACACAAGAAAAATAAGGGGTTTTAGGAATTTGAGTAGAAGGGTCGGGGATACTCGAGACATGTGCAGTAGTTCTTTACAGCAAGCTTTAATGCTGTAAGGATGTGAGGTATGCTCTGAGTAAGGTAGAGGTATAAACAGCAGAGCTGCTGGTATCGGTATGGAGGGCAGAGGAACCTGCTGCACCAGTTTTCTCAGCACTTGGTTTTGGTTCTCACCGTTCCCTTCAAAGCTCAGTGGTCCTAAGGGAGTAGGGAAGACAAAGCCTGCCATTGTCCAGACGAATCCAATGCGAAACAAGGGTGCGTAATCTGATCTACACATGCAGCAGCTTCATCCAGTTTTAGTCCCACTGAGAGCTGGGATTCGCACAGTGATGAGGAGACCAATGGCGAGGGCTGCAAATCCATTTTTACACTCAGAGCTCTGTACATTACTTGGATGCCTTTAGCATTACTGTTCAGGCTTTTTATCATTCACACTTAGAGCCTGTAAACAGCATTTTATCAGGATGCATGTATTCAGGTCTGTTAAACAGGTTGTGACGTCCTCAGAATGAATGTCCAGCAGCTCTTTTATTCCTCAATCGTTTACAAACACTCCACTTATGTTTTGCTTTGTGCAAACGCTGAACTTCATCGACTGTAAAAACAATAACAGCACAGAAATCCTGTTTTGTCAGGGTTGCTGAGTCACTTTGGCGTATTAGTAACAACAACAGACGCACGATAGGCAGTTTTTCGTCAACTCTTGAGTGGAATGCCAATACAATCTTACAGAGCTTGAATGCTTAAATGTAAAAGATAAAAACAGAAGCTGATACATTACTGAGCCCTCCCGCTTATATCCCGGGAATTGTACTAGGTCTTGTGCTGACTGATGGTCAGGCTCACCAGGATGTCAACTCCTGCCTGGGTTGACAGGCAACACCTTTCTATTTAATTACTATTGAACTCCAGGGTAAAAGCACATGCGTGAAAGCAGCTTAAAGCCACAGTATGTAGATTTTGGGGATTTATAGACCTTTCTGGTGTAAATATGTAATTGCATTAAACATGCAGAAGAACCTTTCGTAACTTCGGTAAGCTTCGGACACCCTCAAGCAGATGAATCTACCTTTTGCAAGCACATTGAAAGTATTCGGAGAGAACTCAGTCAAAACGTGGTGAAGGATGTGTCTTCTGAGGATGTGAGTGAATTATTTACTACGGTCATCAAGTCATCATCAGTACAATGTTGATTTTGTTGTTTTCAAGACCTAAAGATCTTAAAGAAGTAATTATAATCTCACATTTAATTCATTCATTTTATTTAGTCCCAGTTTGCACATTTTATAAATGAGTAGGTACCTGACATAACTTGGCACCAAAACAGATATAAATACTGAACACTGGGTTTCAGCATCAGTCCACAGCTCCCATACTGGTGCATCCCTAGCATCAATGCATTAAATTCAATGTACTGATTATGTTACTCCTGAAAACTATTCACCAGGTACACACAGTATTGCAATTTAAACAATAAACATCAAGCTCTACATTCCCAGTACAACAAAAGGGTTCTCTGGACCGCTCCTGGACTCAAAAACATTTGACCAAATCTACCAAACTCACATAGCATGCAGTCCTCGGTTTGGTAAAAGCACTAGAGTGAAAGCACACTAACATTCTCAAATCGATGAAGTTACTGTTGCCAAAGTGCTCACCTTCACATTCCTCTTTTTAACCACTTTAAATCTACAGACTTAGTAGATCATTAGGTTCATTTTTCAGTAACTACAAGAAAAACAAGTCTGAGCACTGAGAAATGGAAGCCTGGACCTGTGGGCAGCACTAAGTCATTTAAGGGGTTAATGGGCCTGCTCACGGTCTTTCACCTAGAGCTGAACTATGTCTCTTCAGACTACACTCTCAGACGTGTCCTATTTTGTAGCAGTTGCCAGCTAATTTGACAGCTTGGGTCACTCTCGGGGGTCAATGACGAAGAGGGTGGTTTTGATTACACCAAAAACACGAGCCCTCAGCAGAAGTACAGGAGATGGAAAAACACTGATGCAGAGTCATCTAGTGCTCAAGTCATCAGAATCACGTTCTTGACCAGAGTTGCCGCATAACGTATGAAACACTGACCCTGTATCAAATTACAGTATATCTACCTGGAGCAGTTTTCCAGACTGAAGTTTCAAACGCTATCCTGGAGCAATTTTTTAGGAATGAATCCATGCTTGAGGAAGTCCCAGTGGCCAGCACTGTTGAACAGGTTATTTATTTAGAGAGAACGCAGATTTTGGGATAGCAATAAGCTACAAGGGAAGTGTACAGTTACTTTTGCCCTAAATACAACTGTGTAAGGGCACTGGGGCATTTAAATGTCCAGCTGATCTGATATGAGCCAACTTCCGGGCCGCGCGCTGTCCCTAAGGACTGCCCAGCTTTTCCAAAACAGTCCACAACACTCACGTTAGAGTGCACTGACTGACTGAAGCCCGTCTGTAGCCGAGACTTTGTAAACTGACCAGTGCACGATGACCAAAGGAGCAGGCAAAGCTGCAGAAAGATGAGATGTGAGCACAGCTAACCGCACCTCCGCTACTGAAATGTCAAACCGAGTTTCAGTTACCACATCTACACCTTTGCGGGATTCATTAAGAGGACACGGGGAGATATCACCACTGAAACAGAATACAGCTCTATTTCTACACATAAATGATTATTACGATGCATGTCGGACATGTCAGGATGATATTTTCAGCTATCACAGAAGTCTTTTTGGAGCCATGACCGCTTAAAAAAAAAAAAAAATGTATGCTGGTATTCGCAACTCCCTCTCTTCTCATAAAAACTCTGTTATGGCTTCAGAGCTTTATGATGGAGATGAAAATGGCTCTTTTTATATCCTTATGTTGAATAGGGAGCGATTAATCCCGTAATGATACATAAAAGGTAGTGAAGGGTGCTACAAGTTTAGCAGCTTGACAAAGTGCTGTTGCACACTTGTGCTTTTGATGTCTTTTTAATGACAAGGTTACCAAAAATATGATGTTCCAGGTTGACATCTAGTGAAGCACCGATTACACTGATCATTAATTAAGCTGGTCAATATGACTACAACGTCATCATGAGAAACTGTCACAATACAATACAATACAATACAATACAATACAATACAATGTTCATAGTAAAGACAGCACAATTAGTTGCATTTAGTTCAACACTGTATGCACAAATATTGAACCAAAAATAATAATTAAAAAAAACCCAAAATAAATCACTGCATTCACAGTTTTTCATTGGATTGTTTCAAATGTAGCCCTGCCGGTCCCTTTTTCTCAGTTCCAGCTGATCAGATGACTGAAAAAATAAATACTGTAGCATTTTGTAAATTGTGACAATTTCTTGAAGCCTGACAATATAACGCTGTATTGCCCACCTGCACTACTGGGTATCTGGACCAATATTAAACTTGCAAAGGGTCAGTCAGACATGATCTGTTGATGTCTGACACCATTTTTAGCCATGGTAGTACTACAACTCTGACAGCATCATATAATAAAACTGCATCTCAAACACTTGTGCTACCTCTGGGCGACAGACTCTGCTGAGATTTTGTATATCACATTCACCTTGTCACTAGTAGTGACTTTCAGTAGCAGTGTTTCTTCTGGCTTGATTGAAGTATCGCAAGACCCCACTGAGTGACAATGCTGACCAATAGAGGTGCGCCACAGTGGACACAGTAACCCAGCCATTTGGCTGATATGCTAAAGGCTAAAATCAAGGCTGAAGTCCATTACCATGCTCAGCGGTTCCTCCCTCAACCACAATCTGGATTAACACCAACTCGGACTGTAAGCGCTACACAGCAGCAGATGAGTGATTCCTTAGAGCAGCTCTGACATTCAGGTAAACGTCTACCGTTAGCATGTTTCCCGCCAAATACAGCTGTTACAGATTTAGCCATGAACATTTTTGTTGCTGACTGTCGTCCCACACCACAGACTGCTGTTAACTTCTGCCTGCTAGCATACATGCACACACGCATCAGTGCATGTGTACATCTTCTGAGCTACTCCAAATTAAGTCAACTCTTTAAAATCCTACTTAGCTAGGTCACAGTCAAGTGTCATTTGGAAAACAAGTACAGATCGCAGTGTAGAATATCACACAATGCAGTAAAAATTCATGTCTACTTTGCAGGTTCTGCAGAAAAAAAAGCCAGCATAAGCTCATTAGCAGTCCTACGCTAGCATTCTGCCGCAGATATTTGACCCTTATTTCGAGTGCCATGCGGCCTTATTAATTATGAGTGAGCTGCTGTATTTAGATGTGCTCTCGCTTCATGTTCGTCCTGCTTCCGTCTACCTCTACTGGAACCATACTCAAGCAGAGAGCGTGCGAGAAAGAGGGAAATGCAAACTAGAAAAAAGAGAGACAGAAATAGCAGCTGGTTTTAAAAGCCCAGCATTAGCTGCTGAGAGCTTAATTAAATATGAGATTAGGCTGAAAGTGGGGAGGGAGGAGGGGGAAACCAGAAGACAGAAAAACAAACGTCTTTGGGCTCCTTCAAAAACAGCAGCAGAGGGATTTGCGTCTCCGAACTGACGTTGGTGAAACAGGCTCAATCCTGTGGTTTGGGGCAGAGAGGAAGTGGAAGACTCACTAAACCAGTAGGGCTGGATACTGTGACCAAACTGTGTTTATGAACGTTCGCACCGATACGACTCTACACCTTGTCAGGATATGTGGTCGTACCGAAGTCCAATATGTTGTATAATATGTACAGTATTCAAATTTCAGCATTAAGAAAGTAAGCAGAAGCATACTTAACAGATCTCCTCTCTCAAAGATGAAAGCTTTAAGCAGGGCAGGATGATTTAAGGGAAATGTCGTATGCTGATTTCTTATTTTCCAGGCCCATTTATTTGTGGCCAGGAACACGCAAATATCCACCTTTTCTGGATTAAGGCTGCAACCCTGAATGTGGTGTGCCTGACTGCCATGGAATTTTAGATGAAGACATCAATAATAATAAGCATGCTTTTTTTGTAAGTAATGTTTGCTATTATAAACTCTGGAAAGCAAGATGCAGAATGATGATGGTAGGTTGGAGGTCTGGTAGTCTCTAAATTAGACTAACTTATTTACAGACAGTTCATAAACTCTATATTATTAGATTAAATTTACGAAGCTTTTGATAATGTATGTTATGTTAATGTACGTTACTGTAAACCTGCAGCTTTTAAATTATGATTTCAATGTATAAAAACAAATTACACCAAAAAAAAAACAATTCAGCCCTAGCTTAAAAAGTGCTGTTTACCTAATAGAGACAGTTTTGGTGGTCTACCAGGACTTCCAGGTGGGCGTCAGGAGTCCCAGTTAAAGTTTTTTTCATTTATTTTCTTGCATTTGAATTAATTAACCAATATTAGTAATAACTATAATAATTCTAAATGTAAGTACCAATGCAATAACACAAACAATAATACATTTAATCAAGTAACACCTTTGACCTGAAAATACACAAAAATACACACTCACACGCACCTGACAGGCAGTTCCCGGCTCCACACCCAGTCTCAAATATCACTTTTCCATCTCACAGAACACACACACACACACACACACACACACACACACACACACACGCGCGCGCACGCACACAAACTTTGGAGGATAAGGCCAGGCTAGGACAGTCCTCCGGTCATGTGCAAGTCTAGGACATAGCGTTATGAGTAAGAGAATGACAGCAAGCATGAGTGTGTATAGAGGTCTGCACAGGCATGAATCCGACCTGTATCTGCAATTCTGTGATCTGAGCTGACCATTTACGAGGACAGTCCCACCCGGGAGTATTGCAAAGGCTGCTAATAAAGTAAAGCTCTATACATTAAGCCCTTTTATATAATGACTTCCACTGCATGTTCATGATGATTAAAATATGCATGTGTGATATGCTGATGAAGTACAGGTACTAGCAGTTTGTTCCATGCTGCATTTCATTTTAAAGCAGCTTTTTAGCTCTTGGTGAAGCTCTTAGTTTTCTACGGCAGGTTCTCAACTTTAGTCTAAAGTGCAAACAGTCTTCAACGGCAGTGATTTACAGTGAGCATGATTTTATAAACTAGGGCTGCACAATATTATATAAATAAATCAATTGCGACGTTCAATGAACATGTCAGATACATAAATCATGACATGAGTGACAATAAATTCTTATTAAATTATAGTGTAGATGTAATGTAAGCACACAATTTCTTCATTTGGATGTATAATCAGAGAGCACTGCACTACTCTGCAAAATAAAAATCAACAACTACTACATTTTCTAAGCACTGAAGAGCTGAGAAACAGTATCACTTCAACATCTTGTTCTGTAAGGGCCACTTTATTCGAAAGGCACACAACAACAAATGCATATTGTTATTTAATTTTATTATTATTTGAGTAGAATTTACATTGAAGTTGAGTTTTAATGACATTTTCATGTCTCCGTGTGTTTGGCAATTGTCTGTGTAGTTGTCCAGTTAAGTTACTCGTCTCGTGTGTCGGTGAGCAGAGTTCAATTTCAGTGCAAGGAAAGCTCTCATTAGGTTTTAACCATTTGCGGTGCTAACGTAATGGTGTCTCTTGGTCTATAACTATAAAATTGCAGCCATTGGTAACATAAAAGACAAAACAGTAAGTAAATATTGGAAGTTACTTTTTATACAAGCTTATCTAGCACCACATAAAAATTAAACAAACAAAACAAAATAAAATCATTATTTAACTCAGCCAAGACAAATGTTGCAAATGTAAAGCCTATAGTCTGTCAGGCTGCATTAGGCTTGAGTTGGGTAGCAGAGCTCCAGTGCAAGTTGCTGTGATCTGCGATTGCAGAATGAAGCAGATTGTAAGCGTGAACGCATGTGTGTGCAGGTGTTTGCAAGTATGTGTTTAATCTACTCAGCCTGGATTAAAGGGTGAAACTGAGCTCTGAATGCAAGAGACCGAGAGGGGGATTAGGCTGAGGTGAGAGTAAATGGTGGAGGAGTGACGTGATCTCTGCATTGCACCCATCAAATTACTGTCTACTCTCAGAATCTGAGTTGAGTAAGTTGTTCGCTATTTACCTTATGCACACAGATCTGAACCTGGTGCAGGTACAAACCTAAATCATGATAAAATACAATATAAAATAAAAATACACAACATGCACAGATGCACATTTGAGATTTAGCCCCAGCACGGGATTAAGGGCGGCAGTGTGTTGGTGCTATTAAAGCTCACTGTATTCACATCTTTATTCTCTTCTCTTTCAGGAAATATTAAAAGAAAGAAAAAGAAAGAAAGAAAGAAAGAAAGAAAGAAAGAAAGAAAGAAAGAAAGAAAGAGAGAGAGAGAGAGAGAGAGAGAGCGCGCGCGCGCACACACACACACACACACACACACACACACACACACGACAAAGACAGAAAGAGAGAGAAAAGAAGCAGGGTGAGAATATTTGACTTCTTTTGACTCTGTAACCAGGTCAGACACATTCAGGTCAGTGTAATGTCTTCATGTATAGCCTCAAACCGCAGTCGCAGTCTCCCTGCATACTCGCAAACACATCACAGTTTCTCTCAGCCACCTCGGATCAAAAGAAAGCATCACATTTAATGAGAAAGCCCCTGAACGTGGTATAAGATGACACACGTCTATAAATAGACCGACGTAGAGATCAAAAGGAAGATGCACTTCTTGCATACAAAAATGACAAGTAGTAGAAAAAAACTCAACCAACATAACAGAACATAAAATACTGACGCACGTTATAAACTCGTAATAATACGGCACACACACAAAAAAAAAAAAAGCTTAAAGCTGCTCAGATTAATGACACAAAATCATGTTGATTTAAATAAGCCATTAATGATTAAAGGTCCACATTTGGTAAGAAAGTTTCACCTTCGTGTTTTAATATTGCAGACGACCCGAGATAATGACGTCGGCCATCATTAATCACCATTTCTATTTAAAATGAGCTCATTAGTACGGGCACCATGCCTCATTACAATCTCTAGCCTGTCCTTAAAACGCCTTGGATCCAATGAGCAACATACAGACTCGAGTCCCTCGTCTAAGACATGGAGGAACTTGGACTCGGAATGTAAGTGCGAGGACAGAGCATGGTGCCCTGCTTTCCAAACTAGCTGAAGGATTTGCCTTACACTACATGATTAATGCAAGGTGCTGAGATACAAGATATCATGAGAATGGAACACACATTACCTAGAGCCAGATGTTAACAATCCAGCTCTCAGGAACCAGAGTGCTTGATTAGCTGCTGAGAAGCTGCAATACAATAGAAATTTGGACCAGACAGGAGTTCTCAAGGTTTGGGACTGGCAGTGACAAACTGATTAAACAGAAGTTACTCAAACAGATCACATATACATACACATACATATACATACACGTACATACACATACATTTTTTATATATATATATATATATATATATATATACACACACACACACACACACACACACGCACACACACATATATATATCACATATATATACACACACACATACATATATATATAGCTAGTGAGGGGGGGAGAGAGTGCAAGAGAGAGAGAGAAAGAAAGAAAGAAAGAAAGAAAGAAAGAAAGAAAGAAAGAACGAACGAACGAACGAACGAACATGAGAGAACAGAGGGAAAAAAGTACAAGCAAGGAACAGCAAGAAAGTAAGCATTTAAGTGGTACAATTTAAATGGAACAATTAAATGGCAGAAAAAACAGATGGAGAAGCAGAAAGAATAAAAAGAATGAGCGTGAGAAAGAGAAAGAAGGAAACGAAAGAGAGAAGGAAGAGGAAAAAAAGATTAGAGACAATGAGACAGAGAGAGAAATGAAAAGATGAAAGAAGAAATGGCCTTGCAATGCTGGAAATCTGGTCTACAGCAATTCCACTGAAACTGAGCGCACAAAAGCTTGACTGGTACAGTGTAAATGGAAACACCTCAGAGAGCTCTCCTCCCTCCCGCCTTCTGTCTGCCTGTCTGTACGTTTCCACACAAAAGCACACAGAGTGACAAAGACAATAACCACGAACGTCGCTAATGTAAGTCAAAGGCCAGGCGGCAGTGAAAGCACAACTTCGGCATGTGAAGGATTAGTCGGAGGAAAAACAGAAGCGACTGCTGGCTGCCGCTGGGGAACGTCTCCGGCCCCTGAGCTCCGTAAACACTTCCACAGCACAGCTCAGGGCGCCTTTCATCTCCTGTTGGACCGAGCAGAGTACCTGCCCCGCGCCGAGCGCGCCTCTGCCCCCTTTTTCCAACACAAAGTGCCAATGACTGTAAACACTGCGAGTGTCAGACAAAATGTCTGCTTTGTTTTGGCTGCTGGCGAGTATCTGACAGTGTCAATGCAGGATATTTAACAAAGGCTAATGGTACATCTACTGGTTAATCATACTCTGAGATATCTCAAGAGGTCATTTACTCTGTGAAAGAAACAAAAAGATGAGACGATAAGCAGCAGAGCAAACACTGATACGGCTGGACCGGTTTCAAAACTCAACAATAAGAAAACATCGACATATTTACTATTATGTACAAGGAAGCTTACAGCCAAACAGATATCTGTTAAAGAGGAATTCTACCAGTTTTTCATCATTTCACAAAACAGTGTCTCAGACACCAGGCAGTACATTCATTACCATTTCATGTAATCACTTTCTGTGAGGTTACCATCACCAGCCCTGTGAACAATTACTTTCTGTGAGGTTACTATCACCAGCCCTGTGAACAATTACTTTCTGTGAGGTTACCATCACCAGCCCTGTGAACAATTACTTTCTGTGAGGTTACCATCACCAGCCCTGTGAACAAGAGGCAAGTTTCTCTAGAACAGAGCGTTTCATAACCAACTAATCTGTTTACACATCAGCCACTTTATTATGTAGAATTTTCGAGCTCCCCCAAGTTCACTAAGGACTGGGTGGGAGGTCAAAGAACCACAAGGATGCATGTCCATATTCACTGTGTGAAAATATACTTTACAGTTATACTAGACACCATAACACTACATATTATTGTTTTCTTACTGCTAGCTGAGTACAAAGCCTGCTAGCTGGATAAAGCCTGTAACATTAGCTGAATGTCAGCTAGCTTTGCAACATGTTATCAGAAGTCATGTAACCAACCAACTAAGATCTGTTTAGGTCTAAAATGTTGCCTACTGAAATTTTAGTGGCCAAGGCTACCATCTCTAGTCCAACAGGAGTCTGCATTTAGTAGTTCAGTAGAAAAACGTCTGAAACTTTCGTCTGGAAATAAGATTAAACAGGCCTACAAAGAAGGATCAAAATGTTTACAAAAATATATCAATAAAAATAAGTCATCCATGTTCTGAGTACTTCAAGGTGCCAGAATGCACACAAAGTACGGACCCTGCAGCACAGCCACTTGTGGATCACACCAAGCTTGTTTTATATCAAGAAAGGTAAAACTCTTGTTTTGTGCCCCAACAGTGACCGAATCAGGAGTGTAGATTTTCCTTACCAGCTGCTGGACGACATGCATTATAAAAAAGGTGTAGAATTCCTTCAACAAACCGGTCACCGGTCCTCACCTGTTACTACAATCATAAAACATGCATTAGTGTAGATGTGCATGTTACTCTGAAGATAAAAACAGGACTGCAGTTCAAAGCAAGTATAAAACATGGCCATATAGGCAAATTCAGCAGCCTGATGCATTTATTAAGGGGCAATAGGCCAGCTAACTGAACACAAACAACAGATTAAACGCTAGATTTAAAGTGTGATAGTTAAAAATGAGAAAGAGGAAAAAACTATACAAATAAGATTTGTATCTAAAATAAGACACTGATAACTGTATGATGGGGAGTAAAGGGCTTCATTTGCTAATTCAGAGTATAAAATGTGGTATTTTGACAAAATATGCAAATATGAACATAGTGCCACCTTGCAATATATGAAAGGGCCCATACCATGGAAAACCAAACTTCTCCTAGACAGATACATTTTTTAAAATGCACTATTTAACCCTTACAGTCCAAATCTGAACAGGTTTCTGATTTCCAGCAACACCTGCTCTCTCCTGAGCCTTTCCAGCCCTTCAGAACAGCTGTCTGGTTAATATTCAACAGTTCTTGCTGGAGAGAGAGGGAGAGAGAGAAAAAGAGAAAGAGAAAGGAAAAAAGAAAGCAAGAGAGAGAAGGATAGAAGGAAAGAGAGACAGACAGAGAAAAGGAGACAGAAAGGTTCCACAACAACATTCAGCAACACTCACTTTCCACCTGTGATTTCGTGTGTTGCTGTTTCTGTTCTGTACTGCAGATTACAGAAGAATAAAAGTGAGCAGGTGGAATTTAATCTTCTCAGTGAAGGGGTTTTCCTACAGGCAAACCATTTTTATAAGAGTTTTAGTTGCTTGCATCACTGCACACAGGGTTGCTGATTTAGAGTTTTTTTTTTTTTTTGGTAACTCAAATCTCAGAAAAAAATCTACCCAAAGCTGCAAGAGATAATTTAATAAGACAGGCTATTTAGTGTAATCAGTCATAAATGATTATGCTACAACATTCTGGTAGAGCAGCATTCAAACACAGCACCGCTGCGCCACTGATGCAACCTGTCAAATAGATACTCCAAACAATAGGGGGCAACATCCTCCCTTGCCAGTCCAGAAGAAACATTCAGCATTAAACTTCATGTCTTTACTCTCCAGGAGCGTCTCCAGTGGTGGAAAGCAGCACCAATCTTAACTCTTGTTCTGCTTCTATTTATATCACTTCTCCTGTTTGCTGCTGAACATGGTTTCTTGCCGAGAGCGGGCGGCGGCAGTCGCTTGTCAAGAGCTTCCATCGCTAGTCAAGAGCTTCAGTCATCATAGTGTTTACTGCTCCCATTATTAGGCTAAGTGTCCTAAAATGAGCTAACCGGGAGCAGAAGCTTCAATATGGCTGATAAGGGGTTAGAATACGCCGTCAGAGCTCACGGCACTACTTCCTCATCCTCTCATGTTGGACCGATTCCACTCGCTACTGTGCCTTACTATTGCCTCTTCAGGTACAAAGTGATATTACAAAACTGGATGGACCAGGGCTAGCTGGTTAGCATGCTATCTTCGGTAGATACCTCTGCAAGACATTCTTGATACACTGTCAAAACCGTCATTTCTTCACATTCTACTGATTATGCGACAACTAAAAATCTTACTCAATCAAACTGCATCTTTAAAAATGCACTGAACTGCTAAAGAAAAATCAACAGATACACTCGACGACTGCAGAGCGCATCTTCAAACCAAATTTTTAAAAATGATGATCATGCATCGTTTCTTAACCGCTACTGCAGTACTGCCATTTACAGTATTGATTTCCACTGTGCAATAAAGACAGCAACATGCAAATGAGCCCTCTGACACTGGAAGCAGCCTGACCAATCAGTTCCAGATGAGTTTTAAATGTAGCTGTTCTGATAAATTGAGGAATTCAAAAGTTCCTTGCATTATAAACACTGAGAAGTAATAACTTTCTCAGGACTGGCTGGCTGCTCATTCCTTTAATTTCTAGTTCATTTTCACCACAGTGGTCAGAGATGATTCAGGACTAGTTCTGTAAAGTACTGCTTTAGAAATATCACAGCCACAGTGAAGTGATGGCACTTCCAACTGCTCCCTTAACACTTAACTTTCTGTCCCCCGCAGTTTCAGTAGTGAACACTACCGAAAGGGTGACCAGCTCCACTAAACCTGATCACTAATTGCTGAGCAGGCTTTCACGGCCAGATGTGCTCTTGTAACATCTCGGGACAACTTGTTAAAATCTGCTGTGTACGCCCCTATAAATCCCACCACAATTCCTCTGTGACAAAATGAGTCCACAAAAGGCAAGCCCTTAAGTTCAGTGCAAAAAAAAAAAAAGGGGGGGGGGGGTTACTCAGTCGAGAGTGGGTGAGTCCATGTCTTAGGCCACTCCCGCTTCCAACTCACTGGGTTTTAAATTTCAAAATCATGGCACCTTCAGGTCATTTGTACACTTGCCCCGAATGCTTCATCTGCACCCAGGCATGATTCTGGGGTCATTATCATTGGTTTGCTTTCACACACAAGAACTCCATCCAACCCGATCTGGATCTATTGTGCCATTCCACTTTTCTGTGTGCAAGTTTGCATAATGGTAGCTTCATCCTTTTGCTGCTGTTTAATATCTTTCTTGCACAGAAACACTTAAGCAGCAAGGAACTGAGTTGTCTGTCCACAACAATTCTCTGCCATCATGTAGCTTGAAGAGATGGGACACCATCACAGTCCAAAATGAACAAACCTACATGCAGCGCTGGGAGCAGATAGCTTCCACATGCACAGCAGACCAAACCAGAGTTATCTGGAACCCCAGGTCACTGATTTTAAGAGGACCAGAGATTGCTACTCTGGGCTTGAAAACACCTTTTACATTTAACCAAACATACTGAACTCACTGAGCTCACAAACTCACAGTCGTGGGTCTGAGAAAACAAGTGTGAATAAAAACGCACTTAGAACGTTTGAGGTAAACGTAAAGCCACACTGTGGCTTTACGTTGTACAGTCAGAGCAAAATGCTGAGCGGCACATTAGCAACAACAGACAGTTAAATTTGAAGGGTTAAAGATAGAAAGTTAAAATAAATTAAACATTTTTGGTACATAAAATGTTACAAGAGATGTTATAAGAGATTAAATGTTATCAGGGAAATCAATAAATACAAGAAAAATGCAGGATATAGGCTCTTTAAATATTACTTTAATTAATTCTTATTCAATATGACTGAAATGCCTAACCCTAATGGAAATCGGGAAACTGTGCTGGACCAAGGCCCTCCAAGACTGGAAACGCAGGGGGCCCAAAAATGCACTACAGGTCTGTCTCTTTAAGAGAATGAAAAGCTCCACCACCCACGCGTGCGTGTCTCTCTCTCTCCCTCTCTCCCTCCTCCACCTGCATTCCAAACCTGAAAGCACTACCTGCAGCTTCGGCCAAGAAAACATCACGGCTCAGCCTGAGGCAAACGGAACATACAGTACATTATTGCCCGGCAGAACTGAATGACAGTTACTCGGTATTCACATAACCCCCACCCTCCTTCAGAACTGCAATCAAGTTTCTGGCAGGACGCTTTCAGTATCGCCACGCACACAAAAAAGTGTCTAGAATTTACATTTGAATGCGTCAACCGGCTGCACATGATCAAAAGGTGTTACAGTTCCTGCCAAAATAAGTAAACTGAGACAAAACACATTTTACTCATGTGCAGCCAAACTGACCAAACTGTCAAAGCATCTCCTTCCCCACCCTCAAATTCTTTCAAATAAACACTTACACTAGAAAACACAGGTAGGTAGATGCATTCTGTTAGTGAATGCTGCACTAGTAAAGGGTTTATTTCCTGCTTGGAGATTTCAACACGCCAGTTTACTCAGCTGGACTCACACAATCATCCCAAACCATAAAGGCTGCACAGTGGGAACTGATATCTGAGCAGTTGTGGGATAAGACCTGACCCAAAAAACAAGGAGGATAAATAAAACAGAAGAGCAATGCAGGTACAAATCAAAGTATCAGATGTCTGCCAGCTAGAGAATGGCATCCCAACTAGAGACCGGCAAACTCCTAGTATTCTAGTATTCCTTCACTTATTAGTATAGTATATCAAACAAACAAGGAATTGGAATTGGTGAATCACATATAAATGACAAATTAAGTAGACCAGACAAGCATACAAACTGTTAAATACATATTTAATGGAAACATAAAACAGAAATACAATAAATAGAGTAAAGAATAATAGAGCCATTGAGAGGAGCTAAAGATGTGTGAATGTGTGTTCATGCTGGCAATGAGAACAAATATGATTTGATGTGGAATAATTAACTGTAGAGTTACTTAGAAAAAAGATTTGCTTTGGGGACTATTTTGCCTCAGCATTTCCTATATACAAAAACTAAGCCAAATCCTAACTGCAAAACAAAAAAAAACTCTCAGTGTATTCATAACTATATCATGTAATACCCTTCTATGATGGGGGTTTTAAAGATGGACTTCTGGCTCCTCTCACCACTACTGTGAACAATTCTGACTCCGCCAGTCTCTCTAGAATGGAGCTTTCACACCAAACCACCCTGAATGACTTCGTTGACATCTTAAGCCCTTAATTATTTAGAAATTTTAGACAATCAGTGGAGTTACCCACAACAGCAATCCACTCTGGTCAGTATTTACATCAAATGTACAGCTCTCATTCTATTCTGGTTTATGCCCCACCCACTTTTGGTTTGTATACAAATGCAAATGATTTTGTCAGTTAAATATACAGAAGTATAAATAAAAGACAGTCTGTGCTGCAGTATTTTCATGTCATATTTTTCTATTTAACACAAAACGATCAGTACTTTGAAAAGTAACTGGCATCAAAACTCAAGGTATCAATATCAGCATAACTTTGAATACCCAGACCTCCTCCTGCCTTGGTACTGATGGTGCCTTGGCCAAAATGAAGGCCAGTCTGGAACAGGAAGGGAGTCCCTCTCTCTGTTGAACCCGCTGACTGCACATGCCCCATTTAAAAGTCTGCCATCTGCCTGGATTAAAATCATAAAAGACTCACAGTTGGAGTCTGGAAGAGGAGCCACAGCAAATGCTGGACAAAAAGAGAAGCATGCCTGCCAGGACAGCATCAAAGAATACAGCAAATAACGTACTGCAACACAACTGCAAGTGTCCCATCGGAGAGGACGGCTGCTGAACCTCAGGCCATTCGTGAACTCCCATGTCGGAAAGTGGTCTGTGAACTGCTCCTGGTTCTTAGAAGGAGCTCTTAAGTGCTGCCACATTCCACGTAAGCCCATGTTGCCAAGTGCCAGTGTAGCCACCTGAACTGGTGCCAAAACGCTTAACAGCTCCAAGGCAATGCAGAACCAAAGTCCTAGCAAACAAGAAAGGCGAGTGTTTACGCAATGTGGCTCAGGCCTGGCAGCTCTGCAAAGTCACAAAACCACTAACAACAAAGTTAGATAATCCTGCACTGAACAGGACTGATCAGTTTGTTTCTTTAACCCTTCGAGAAGGGCTAAGCGATATAATTAAACAGGTCACAGCGGTTAGAGATACTTTCACAAGCCACTTTCGCTTTTGGAACAGACACAAGCACAAGCAAAACAATATGAATACAATGACATCTTTTTTTTCCATATCATTTCCATATATCCTCCTTCAAAAGAAGACTGATTGCAAAATCCTACTGTTATACAACAGTCTCATTAATATTTACACCTCCATATTTGCATACAACTGAGCAACAGGCATAAAAATGGAGGACTATCCGGAGAAAATGTACCATTCCACGTTGTGAAGGGAATGTCGTCACTTTTCATTCCCTTCCCAAGGAACTAAACTGTCAGCGAGTATGACCAATGTTCATCTTTAAAGGAGGCTTTAGTTGGTTCCTATTCTCCAGCTTCTTAATATATGGCTCCATTCCACCAGCTACAGCTAGTACAGTGGCAATGTAATTACAAAAAAACAAAAAAAAAAACCCAATTAAAAATATCACAAAAAAAGATGGAAGCACAACTTCAGCTACTGGTTTACATGGATAGGAGAGAATATGGTGAAATATATTGGTCATTTATTGGTCATTAGAACATTATTCATTGGGTTAATTTACTACATTGCTACATCGTAATACATAGTACATATACTACATACCTGTTTACCTGCAAGTACAAGAACACACATATTTAGGTTCTACAAGGGGTCTACAAGTCAACATAAAAACACTATTGTCAAGAAAGAGAATTTCAGTTTCTGTTTATTCACTAACCGACTGACCTCCATTTTAAACCCAGCCTAGGCTTCAAATCAACAATAATCTAGATGAGTGTCACTATCTGATAACTCTGCTTCCAAGGCAGCAAAATCACATAGATCACATGCCATAAACAACAAACACATGCTAACACTTCCAGCCACTTAGTGTAACACTTTAACAAAAGTGCTGATAGAGCTATTAAATGATGGTGATTGTGAGCTCACTGGGTTTGGGTTATTATCCTAAAACACTTCACAGAAAGAAACACAGGCCTTTCAGTTTTCATCATGACCGTTTTTGTATCAAGATGCTTGTCATAAACTCCACAGAACCTTCAACAATTAAGTGTTTAGTATGTTGGCTTTATCTTTATTACAGCTTCTATTCTTTCCAGGGGACTTATTTTCAGTTCCTCAAAGAGACACACCTCCAAAGCTCAGTCTTGGAAGCTGGTTTAGCATTTTCTGCTTCTTAACATCCAAATAACCCCAAACACATTCAGTGATGATGAGGTCTGGGCTCTGGGGTGATCAATTAATTGTTCTGATCAGCAGCTTCTTTGTTTGATGTGTCTTTTCTCAGTGTGGAGCTTCTTCACAGCTACACATCCTTTCAGATGCATAGCATTGAGATGTCTTCTTACAGTAGAAGGATGGACACAGATCTAAAGCAAGAGTGGAGCTTGATGTTCTCTTCTCTCAAAGATGAAAGCTTTGCATGATGTTCATCGATGGGGACAGTTTTGGCAATAAAACCAACAGCTTTGAGTAAAACCGAAGGGACTGCATTAACATGCAATCGTTGGAGCCTATCCCAGGACTCTCCGGGCAGAAGGCAGAAGGCAGGAAACACCCTGAGCAGGCTGCCAGTCCATTACAGGGCGGGAAGACAGTCACACACACCCACACACACAGGCATTTTATCAGTTATTCTTGTATAAGGAGATTCCTTATACATATGGTACTTAAATAAAACCTTATCGTTTAGATTACTTACAGGTGTAGTGTTTAAGACTGCAACCAACTAAACAGCTCTCCCTTAACCCTTCCTTTCCAAGCGTAAACCTGGCCATCAGGTTTTTGCTTCTATTTTTCTTGTGCAGTATGATCCTCTACTTGTCAACAAATGGGTTCTCAAACTTCTCACAACACAAAATGGTTAGCCAGCACTGGCAGCAACCAGTGATTCTTTTCTCTACGTCTACCAACCAGTGCTATAGCGGACCCAAATTCAAGCTGCCATATAAAAGTGCAAAAGGCACTCTCTAAAGAAAGTGTGGGGTTTGTCCATCTGGGTGATTGTAAAAACACGTCAGCTTCTCCTGGAACAAGTGCCACACCTCTGTAGATATGAAGGACTCATTCTAAGCTAACAAAAACACATTGATTTGTAGTTACAGGTAATTATACACTAATGAAAACATCTACTGTCTACTGCATTCCATATCTAATGAAAGATCCTCCCTAAATCCTACACAGTGCTCCTTTAATATACAGACCTCTCTCTTCCACATTAAAGACTCTGGGAAGTTGATGCAACATGCTGACAGCAGGAGCAAACATTCTCACATCCCTGACGTCGGAAGCACAAGCAGAAGACGATAATGGTCGCAGACGGGGCCAGAGGTTAAAGGAGCTCTTGAACTGCAGGGCCCATGCACAACTATTCTGATGGAGGTCTTCTTCATGCTTCGCTACATCTGTGCTCACTTATATCTCACGGCCTCCATCAGACTGCTGAGTTATGACTCACACTGATGGCACTCGGGAGACACGGCTGCTTCTATATCCAGTACCCTGTTTCCCCCCGCCCCGCGTCTACCTTCCCTGCTACTGCCTAAAAATGTGGTCTAGATGAACAAACCTTGCAGGAAGGAAAGTCGGGGGAGTGTGCGAGAGAGCCAGCCCAGCATCTGGAATTCTTCAATGGGTTAATCAAGGTTCAGCAGAGCGGAGTTGGACGCATGCCATTTTAAAGAAGCGACGCCCTAGTGCTAGAAACCCAAGCCTACATCTCAAATTTAAGCACACTTGGTGAGAAAATTGTGCAGAACCAAACAGAGCAGCATTTTCTGATTCCTGTGAATGCAACCATCGGTGTGGATACACAGGGGGTGTTTATTACTGTCATTAAAGGTCCGATATGATACAAAAACACACTTTCCTTTTATTTTAAATAACAGGTTCAGGCTAGACATAGTATGTAAGCACAGTTTAAATATACACATATTCTGTTTATACCTGCTAACTGTTCACTTTGCTACAAGGAAGGTTTCAATTTGGACTTTCTGAATGAGGCTGAAGTTAGCTTTATATTAGTCAGCTTCTAATTACTCCTTAAATAGTGCTTGTGAGGCCTGATGGCGCAAGAATACAACTACCACTACTACTACTTTTAAAAATGGAATGAAAATTTTGAGTAAGGAGCTGACAAATACAAAACTATTTCAGCCTTATTTAGCTCTTAGCTCTTTCCTGCACTGAACTAACAGTTGGAGCTGCAGCAAATCACTGAAAATGTGAAAGTATATTAGACAAGCCATTAATCATAGAGTTTAGAGTACAACTACAAAAATAATGGATTTCATTGGCCTGGATGGTCAAGTGATCTCTATTACTGAGGAAGACAACTGATTTTGTGCTGCATACTTTCTTCAGTAAGATATTTATAGAAACTGTTGTCCTGTTTTTAGCTTTGTGTGTCCATATATTCTATTCAGAAACAAAAGGAATAAATTACATCATCATTTTTACATACCATGGTATACCGTATTACCAACAAACCGCTGAACCCTAGCTCTGGGCCAATTTTTACTGTTTAGGTGAAACGTTCTATAGCAAACACACTCTTCTGATGCTGTCAGTTTGCTGCATTTGCCATACTACAAATAAAAACAAACTGTGGTCAATGAAAAATGTATGGCACATTCAGTAATGTATGTGTGCACTACAATTTGCACAACACTGCCATATTTTAGTTATTTGTAGAGAATGCATTAACTTATTTTTACTTAGAAAATCAAGAAAGCATATAATTTAAAAGACAAAATACAACGACAAAAAACAGAATTAATGTAATTCTAAAAAGTCATGAACAGGTCACAAGTATTGCAAGTATCATTACAATGCGATCCCTACATAGATTCTTTTAGCCAACAATCTTATTATTTTCAATACCTCAAAATTGTAGGCCTTGCAGTAAACAGAGCAGCCTAGTCAGCTAGCAGTGGCAGCAGAGTGCCAGCCTGGGCATCATTAGGCACTTTAACGCAAGGCTTTATTTGGCGGACAGCAACAGGCTTACATGTTTTCCCCTACAGCGTAGAAGCATACACAGGAGTCATACAGATGATGTTGGAACAGGTATGAAATTAAACACTGGATCATTTGCCATTGGGCTGATGTAGGATTATGGGCCCTTTAACGCTAGGTGCTGTCATTTCCTGCTCCCCATAGAATTCCCACTAAGCCAACAGAGCTGATTGATCATGGACTCTTAGATCAATATATATTCAAGCTGGTGATTATCTACTGAGGATTAACAGAGCCTCAGAGTCCCCTTTGGAGAAGCAGCCATCGAGTAGCTGACATTCCTCACAAAAGGCATTAAAAAGTGCATCACAACGAGCCATATGCTAATGAGAGGAAGAAATCCATGGTATGCATGCTCTTCCTGCTCAGGGAAGGAGGTTTATAGACCATGTACTTATGGTCATGACCACTCAAGTCTGGAGAGTCGAGTTATTGTGCTTTCTGGAAGAGCACTAGACAAGAACCACGTCTATTGTTCTTGGCACCAAGCTCAGTTTGCAGCACTCTAAGGAAAAGAGGACCAGGAAAGTGGGTCTGCCTTCTCCAGATGATGAAACAACCATGCAGTAAAAGTCTAATTGTTGAACAGAGACAAATTAAGCCAGATCACCCCCTTATGGCTTACGTAACCTCTTAGCCTTGGCCCTGGATTTACAACTCTGCAGTCATTCAAATACAGCTCCACCTGAAAAAGGGCAGCAGCATTCAGGCCTCCCACAGAGTCTCAACTAACACTAAACTCAATCATCAAGTCATAATCATAAAACAGGATCACATCTTCCTGCAACTAAGCCGACAATCCAGCAACTTCAGCACATCTTACAGTCGTTTAGAAACTTTGTACACCGACTGTAGAAAGACACTGAACAGCACTATTACCTTGTCATTTATGACCTGGCTCTCAGGATCCTACTTCGTAGCAGTAAAGACATCCAACAGACAGCAGTGCAGGTGCTTATCTGCAAAAAAGGCAAAGCAACAACAAACTTTACAAGCTTCTACTATATCACATTACAGAGTTTAATCAGCATCTGAGTGGTTTCAAATATAGGTAGGGTTCTCTTAAAGGGCAATAGCTTTTACTATTGACTACAGAGACGAGCAATTCCACCTGTATTAGCATTACAACCCCAACAGTAACCTGTAAGTAGCAGCCATGCTGTGTGATTGTATAACTGTGTGCTGGTTGAAGCAGATCATCTTAAACTGAAAGTTTCATAGTGAGGGACAGCTTTAATTTACTGTGTTGATGTGATGGAAAGCGAGTAGCTAGTACAGGCAATGTTAGCTACTAGAAGCTCCAAGTTACCAGCATAGCTAACTAAATAGTATGAGGGCCGAGCTTAATTACACAAAGGGTCATTTTATTTAGTCTATTTCAACATGTTGCTTGGCATACAGGACGGAAGGGAAAAATAGTTTACCATTATCGTTACATGGAAAAACATTCTGAAAAAGGTTATTTTTGAGTTTAAGCAGACATCACAGCCCCTGGTTCCCATCACCACCACTGTAGCTTTTATTAGTAAATTTCTCTAAGATGTATAATTTCACAGCAAACCACCCTGAAAAAAAATCAGATTACATCTGAATGACTGAAATCTTAAACAATCCAAGGTGTGAACATTGCATAAAACAAGCCCATGTATGCCTATATTGCATTCAAAGCTGGACTGTCCATTTAAACCAAACTATCGATCCATATCAAGGAGTCCAAATGAAGGAAACCACTGGAATAACCACACTCCGCTGCCTTTTCAGGACTTAAATGGTGCTACAGTTACATTCTGCAGGTCCGTATCAATTTCACTAATAAACACAATATCTTAAGTTTATCACACATCCGATTCCTTTTCTGCTGTAAACCTGCTGCGTGCATGCGTAGAGCTGTAAATAACTCTTGTTAAAGTTATAAGGAGGGAGTTGTGAAGGTTCCTAATGGTGTTCTGTAAGTAGCATGGCTGCTTCTTACAGGTCAATGGAACCAAAAACAGAGATACATGTTTTTCATTGGACTGTCTTGTGACAATTGTCACAATAGCAATTATACTGTATATGGTTATGCTGCCAGCATTCACAGTAACCCGGAAAGCAACATTCTAGAGTACAATAATCTCAATCTAAAATATTGCTTTTGAAATATCCGTCAAAGCTAAAATTACTGTGCACTCCTGCGTACTGGTATTCGTCCTACCACTGTCAGTACATGGCAATGCCCATATGTTCATAAGCCCCATAATCTTTCCTGAATCTGAAAGATGCAGGAAATGAGACTTTAAATGATGTTTTCTAGCATGCTTTTGTATATACCGTGGGTAGGCCTAGGTCAGGGATCGTGTCAAGCTTGTTTTCCACAGCCAGAAAAGTGGTATAAGGGCTTGGCCTTGTCTGCCCTGTGTCTGCCGACTGAGCCTACACTCTGTGAGATATGAGCCATGCAAGCCTCATGAGCTCCAGGGCTTTAAGAAGTGTAGCTGGAATGAAGGGGGGGCTGGAACGAGGTGGTAGACCCTTTGCATAAAGTTATAAGGCCATACGGCCATTGGCTTACATCACACAGTCACTTACTTCTGCTCCAATTCCTCCTGGGTCATTTTATCTGCCTCTCATGTGTTAAAGATTTACTGTCCGTGCTTACACACACACACACAATATGGAAATGGGATTGCTCTTCTGTTCCTCTAGTCTGCTGGGAAGTGAGAGTGAGCCAAGTGTCGTGGGCGTATCTGACCCGCATCTACTGCCGATCTGCTCTCACTATCCTCTGGGCTCAGGCTAGAATACAGAACACAGGAGGGTCCCGTTTAAAAACACAGACATAAGCTACATTTCCCTCTTATTTTTCTTCCCTGTCTTCTTATAACATTTCTCTGGGCTTATATACAAAATAGAGATAATTTGTTTCTATGTGTGTTTTAGATCGCACTGAAGGCTAATCCTGCCACTTAGTGGGCATAACCACAGTAAAATCACATGTGGACTCTATATATCTACTTTTTCAGTCTGTAGCAGTTAAGCCCCGCCCATTCACGCAAGTTTTAAGCAGTGTTTCACCTCTAAGCACTTGGGACACAACATGCGACAGCTAATCAGAACACAGCTAATTCACCTCTCCAGTAATGACAAATGCCTGTGTAAAAGAGACCTACTACAATTTTCCATTTATTCTCATTTCTTTTGTGTACTGTAGTTTTTAGGCCAGAGGGAGAAACTCACTCATAGAAACCATTTTTGTTTTGATGCCCAAAAGGCCTTGTTGGAATTACAGTCATTTTCTGTTACAAGCTGAAATCATCTCGTAACACAATCCTCACTCCCCTCCTACCAGCAAACTTGCCACACCCTCGCACAGTCACAGAGAGCCAAAACAGTAAATCCTGACCATTCTGAATTGTCCTGCTCCAGTGGATCTATATTGTTCTCCTAGACTTTAGCAATGTTAAGGCAGAACCAGCGGCAATTGCAAGAAAAGCCACAGTGGTGTGGAGGCAGAACTTGTAGCAGTATATCGCTCTGCCAGTTGACCAGTAAGAACAGAGTGAGTGCGATGACTTTGAATATCGTTCCTTAGGCTACTTTATAAAGTGATACGTGTTAAATAGAAAAACAATTTTAACAACCTAAAACTGAAGAAGGTTTTCAGCTCAGTTTAAAACACTCCTAGCTCTAATACACGTCTCTCCTGTAACAGCATTCTATTGTCCTAATTTTGTTTTGACTTTGTTTTTCTTCTTTTAAACATGTCTACAATCATATTTTACAAATGCCTTTAATTTCCATTCTCTTTTTCATCTTGATATTTTCCCCTTTGTAAAGTACTTTTAATAAGTGCAGTGTATGAAAAGTGCTATATAATGAATGTGCCATGCCTTGTGATGCTATAAGCTTGTGTTCATTAATAAAATCTTTAACTTGTGTGGCTCATTTTGCCCTGCTTAGCAAAGAGGCTGCGTCAAAGTGGCAAACACAGAGCACTACATTATATTTATCACAAGCATTATGATTTGTGGTTTGTAACACAACTTAAACTAAAAGACATAAACCACAGACCATGTTCTTGAATGGAACATGATCAGCTTCTGTTTTGTTCATTCTGGATATCAGATTATTTCTGACTACTTAGCTGACTGAACAGCAGGGAGCAGTAAACTGTTATACAGTAAGTGGAAAGTTCACATCAGCACTGATTTGCTTGCATTGTATCATGTCAAACGATCTATCCATGCGGATGAGAGAAAAACAGCAAGAGAGAGACTGAAAAACAGGGAGAGATGTGGAGACAGATGTTCTGCTGCTAAGTGGGTCACACAGCCAGATGTATCGTCTGGGTAAATCTGAAGGCACAGATTTGCTGGACATGTTTAAATGTCAAATGTTATGCAAAAGGACAGAAGGACATCTCAGTAAACACTAAAGGGCTGTGGCACAACATAAACATCCACTTGAGTAATTCTGACACCCAAAAACTGCTGCAACTCTGGTAAATTCCAACTGAAAGTAGGTTTAAACTGAAATCACAAATTTAAAAGAGTCCAAATAACTCGCAACACCTGCAATTTTTATCATAGTCAATAAAACTTAAAAACGTGCCATAAAAAGCATTCAGTCAGTATTTTTCTCTGATGTCTACATAAAATGTATGTAACTTTGGTCCCCCTGATGATGTATTAAACGCCCATATACATGGTATGATTCGGTTCCAGAAAGAAACAACCTGTTTTCCCTTTTCTTTGGTGAGCTCATGAATAATCTGATGAGGTGATTGGCTCGTTTACAGTGAGACGCTTTGATGATCACACAGAATCAACATGTCGACATAGACTAAATAAAATGACCCTCTGTGTAAATAAGCTCAGTCCTCAAACTATTTAGTTAGCTAAAACATTAGTTACTTGGAGCTGCGGGTATCTAACGTTACTTGTACCTGTCTCTGGGTGGATGTAACAAAGTGAAGACTTTTTAAAAAATATGTAAACAGAAGCAAACCATCACCTTAGACAGGCAGCAAAACACAACATTACAAAAGCACTACTCACCACTGCACAAAATAAAACTATATGAGATACTAACAGCTACGTCCATCAGAACTGCAAGCACATACTTTGCACACTGAAAGGCTGAAAAACAGTCACCATCACCTCAACAGCTTTTTGTGAGAAGGCTACAAAACCTAATAAATATCTCTTTGTTTTTACAAAGGCATACAATAACATAACGTTTTATTAGATGTTTTTTGTTTAGTTATTAAATATTGCGTCAAACAGTGTTGAAAATAAAGTTGTTAATGTTTTTAGATGAGTGTAGTTAGGCTCTTTGTTCTAAGCTGGTCTGGGATACTTATTTTGCAGGACTCGTAGGGACGCGAGTCTCAGAAGCCCAGCTGGCTAACAAAAAAACAGCAGAGCCTTCACAGCCTGCAGAGTTTTGAGTGGAGTTTACATTCAATTTAAGTTGTAACCACATTTTAACAACTCTGTGTGTCTGCTAATTGGTTGATTGGCTGAAAAGTTAAGTTACTCGTCTCCCCAATGGGAAAGCTGGGTTCAATCCCAGCACAAGGAAAGCGCCCATTAGACGTTAATGGTTTGTGCCAGTAATGTAATGGCATCATTCTGGGGTTGCATGAATGAGGTAATTTCATCTGTTCTGCCATCACCGCTCTGACAATGTGTTCATCACAGAAGCTCATACTGTGATAAAGATAAAAACGTGATTTATGGTGCAGCCCTACTAAAAGGGTTCTTCTGTTGTTACAAGAGGTCCAATTAGTGAAAACTCCATTTAAGGAAAGCAACCACGTTTCAAATAAAACTTCAAGCAAATCAAAGAGCGGTAGAGATCTAAAGAGGATGCTGCATTTTTGTCCTACCCACAGAGCACACTAGTACTCAAACTCACTCCACTCAGTCCCACAGCAAGATCGAACCCAGACGCGAGTGTGGATCTCCTGATGGATGACTCAGTATTTGCTAAACCACTGAAGGGTCATGGAATGTCATTTTATGACCAATCAGAGGGGTGGTTAGTCTGCACTGTTTAGAACATGTTGGAGGAAAATATCTACTTGCAATTTTTCAAACCATTACCGCAACTGAAATTTAAAATCTGATCATGGTCTATGAATTAAGCAAATGTTCGAAGGTCAGAAACACCAGAATATACTTTTTCATGCTTAAAGCTTGAACACACAGAACGTAGTTCCCCAAACTGCCAGTTAGTTTATAAAGAAAATAAAACGTATCATGATAATCATATAATATCGCCATATTGTTAAGCCCAAGTCATTTATGAAACACAAACAAAAGCTCCATGTCTTAAAACAATATAACCAAACAAACAGTGTTAATAACGTAGGTTACAATTAAAACTGCAGCTCCTTAACGTTGCAGGAACTTCACGCTAACGCAGTGCTAGACAACATGTAACATGATTTCCAGGGAAGCTACAGCACCTGGCTGTACAGGACAAAAAATACTAAATCTATTATTATTATTATTATTATTATTATTATTATCAATTATTATTATAATTATTAGAGAGAGCAGACAAATAGAAATCAGAACTACAATTTAAAAATACAATAAAAAAACTCGAATGAGTGATTTTAATTTAATCTTGGTACATGCTGTGCTGCACTCAACCTAGTTAAACAGCAATTTTGCTCTGTTTATAATGAAACATGCAGTTGGTCAAGGTTTTATAAGTACTGGCCATATACACCGTATGCTTAGAAAAGCATACTGTGATATAATTTATTACAATAACAACATAATGTCATATTGACCAGTCCTAGATAAACCTAGAACAAACGCTGTCAAACCATAGTAATAACTGTATAACACTGTATTATATCTTGTCACTTAACCGCTTTACTAAACCTCTATTAATTAAGTTGGCGAACCCTGCAAACTTGCTACACTACTTGCCCTAGTAAACCCTGGCGCTCCCCCAGACCTGACCCTACTAATCAGCTCATTAACAAGCCCTTTCTAGGACACAGTAGGCGTGCTGGAGCACTTTATTCTTTATGTTTCCTCTGTGTATTAGGATTGATGATGCCCCCCCCCCCATTTCACTCTGTGTTTTAACTCCTGTGCAAAGCCCTTGGTAAACTAGTTTCATACAGAGTTAGGTATTAAAATAAATCACCATCAACACCACCACAATCATCCTCATCATGATTCAGTCAGAAAGTTATTGGAAATGTACAGTAATGAAGCAGTTTATCAACATACCAGTCATCAGAAAGACTGCCTAGCACGCCCAGTCCTTAAGTCATTAGCAGCTGACACACCTGGACAACTCACCTCTGTAACCTCTGACAAATTCACAAACACTGACAGACCCACACCAGCACAAACAAAAGCTGCTGGAACAGAAACAACAGTTACTCAAAGTTTCAGTTGATCGTCACATAATTGTAAACACTTTAGCTTAGCGTCTTAAAATCTCAAACTGAAAGCTGATTCAACACTACGAGGAAACACCTCCACAATAAACATTCAGAATGCCTACTGTTCCACTTATTCCCTTCTCAAGCACACTACATGTGACTGAACTCTCAATTGCACGACTTGAGATTTAAATGTAAACTAGCTAAATGCAATGCAACACTCAAGTGGATCATTTAGCCTACATATGGTCAACAGTCTACAGAGGATCATATAGTCTCACACAGCTGAGAAGGAAACACATGTCTATGTATGTGTGTGTGTATATATATATATATATATATATATATATATATATATATGTTTTTTTTTATGTACATCATGTAAGTAAGCATGTACGTAAGTAAGCAAATAAGCATGTAAATACAGTATGTATGCAAATACGTCCGCATGAAAACAAGTATTCTAGCAAGTTGGTTTAGGGTCAGAGCTGAATGTGCATGTCTTTTAACTGATCTTGGACTTTAGAGGGATCCTATATAAACAATCATATTTATATTATTAAAACAAATGACTGAACTATGTCACACCAAAAGAATCCAAATGTGTCAGGAGGGAAAAAACACACCAGCTAGTACATGACCAGCAAACACAGCTTTGAACATTATTTTTCATTATATCGCATGAAAAGGATGCTGGAGAAAATCTGTGTTTCAGTGGTGACTCTTCTTAATGTTTCACACTGATTTTCAGACTTTGGAACACATTTAATTCAAAACACTGGGATATAATTGCCCTCCATATGTCCATAAGCGACAGGGATACAGACTCACTTCCTGCTCTAAAATGCAGGGAGCGAGGCTAAAATATCTATCCTTGCTTACAAACTAAAACTGCTGTAGTAGTGACGTAAAACATGGGACAGCATTTTAGTTTAAAAAAGCACATCAAAAAATTAAGCATTTTAATAAGCTGAAATTTGGGAGACCTGTGAAATGTCTGCTAAAACTCCAGCAGAGCCTAGGGGGGAAAAAAAAAAAAACACCATGATGTACAAATGTCCTGAGGCGCCATCCTTACATACCTATTTTTTCAGTAATCCTGGTTGTGTATTTAAAGTGTGTGTAATTGGAAGCAGAATCAAAATGTACATTTTTTAAACAGGCACACGGTACCTGGAATTTAGAAAACGGAATTTGGTTTTGATACCCATCCATAACTATAATGCATATAATGCTCATCACTTAATAAATGCTAAACTGAAAGCTAAAACTGAAAAGCAACATTACAAAATGTCAATCAGTCAGTATAGACAATTTAGTACCAAGCACCAGCACACCATCACAATTTTAAGTGCTACTGATAACAGAGATTGCCTCTTTACATCATTACCTTCAATAAGCCCGGTGTTTACTCTCAAACACTTTTCAACACACTGTCACATAATAAAGCAATTCCACTCCATGCAGGTCAACAGAGGATAAAAAACAATTCCTTCACAGCCTTTGTGCTAAACAGGGATAAATGTCAGTCATTTGCTGCCTGGAGGGCAGACGGACGGGGGGAAAGGGTCCGAGTGTTGAAGAATGACAGCTTTGAGCTCAAGATCATCAAGAAGAAAGCAGGTTGTTTTCTGTTCAGGCAGACAGCAGCAGTGCCCGCAAGCAAAAACCTACACAGATCACAAAAAGACTGTAAACCTACTGATGGAGTGGCTGATTCTGAAACATTTCTTTTAAATAAGCCCAAGTTCAGGGCGAAGATCAAGAACCAGCTTGAGCCAGATGCGCAAGAACTGAGTAGGCTACTCACGTCAGTAGCTCATGAAAAGATTCCACATCACAGTTAAAGTCCACACAACTATATTCTCACTGTGACAATGAAAGCATGACTTAGGAGCAGCAACCGCGGGAAAAAAAACCCAAACGTCAGCCGTAGGAGTTACATCTAAAACATCTGCCTCTCAGACTGCAACAGAGCAACAGCAATCCAAGGGTGGGCAACATGGCAATACATACAGGAAATAACTGTAAGAGTTAATATTTAAATACAGTAGTATTTATATTCATCATCTGAATGTCACTAAAGAAGTGTTACAAACATGGACCAACATCACAATCTTGGGTTTGTGAACAAAACATGAAAAGTAGCAGCAAAACAGGAGTAGCACGTAAAGGGGTGGGCAATAGGTTGAAATACGCATCACAATACTGAGTTCTTCTGAAGATCAGTAAGGTGGAAGAGTTATTATAGAGTTATACTCTGTAATGAAGTATGTTATTCAAAGCTTTTTAAAGAACCAGGGAACCAAAATCTGCGTGGTCTTTCTCTGTGAGATTGATACTTGTTTGTGTGGTTAAACAGTAAACAGGTACTAAGTAAAACCTTTCAAAAGATGTTCCAAGATGCAGATAGTGACAGATATATTTCACTCTGTTTACAACATATTTATACAAACACTCAAGTTGTTAAGTGTTACTGTACCAACATTTATACCTCACAGTTCTATTAACTCAAACAGAGTAAAGTCCTGGATTTCAGTTCCACAAATGTCACCTTTTTTTGCTTCCTTGTCTCCATTCGTTTCGGGGAAGTGGGTGTTTTTGTGTGCTTAAAAATGGCCCAAAATGCACACACTGAATTCCTGGCAGGAAAATGCCAAGGTGGAATGTTTAAAGTGACCAACGACTTTGTGTCCAACTGTCACATCAGAAGAACCTCTCTGTGAAGACGATGTTTATTATTCAGTATTTGTACATACTGCGCTGCACTAATTTGATCAACCACATGTTTTATTACAGAGTAGGCTAATTGTTCTACAAGTACTGACCATATTCTAATGTTTTTATTTAGAATTCTGCTCCATTTTGTTCCTGTCTTTATATTAAATCTTTTTTTATTCATGCCATCATTCTCATTCTGTCTATTTAGTTCCATTTTTCATTTTTCTATTGATTTCCATATTTATCTTTTATTTTAAACAAATATGTTTGTTTTTAATTTTGCTATTTACTGTTTTATACACAAGATGCTTTATTTCACTGTGAAACGCAGCTGTATTCAACTTATGAAAGGCGCTATACAAATAAAATTATTATTATTATTATTATTATTATTATTATTATTACCCACTATATGTTCAGACAAACATATTCTACCGTGCCATAATTTATCACAATAACAATATTTATTATTAAACTGCCCAGTCCTAAGAATGATCAAACCGTGCCAAACTGACCAGCCCTACAGCAGGCATGGCTGGAAGAACATCCTGAATGGGACTGCTGTTCTCAGGAAAGGGAGATGAATATGATTACAGTGATGTGACCTCCACACAGCACAGCTTTACAGAGTATGAAGAGGAACAGACCTAGCAAGGTCAAAACATTATTCTATAAATGAGGCTGGCAGAAGCAGAATTAAAAGCAGCCTGTATGAAGCATTCAGGACTGGCATTTAAAGGATTTTCAATAATTTGATTTGAAGAATTGACAGAAGAATTTTAATCAGAAATGCTGAAAATGGCTTTGGAACCGTAACACCCTGTTAAATGGAGCATATTCAAACGTGACCCAGTTTAGAAATAATTAAACTTCAGCAGCTCTCAGTGAAATCCTAATTTCTCACATGATGCAGCATTACTTCAGGAAAAAGGTACAGAAACGTCACGGCAGCTTTGTAGTTCCAGAGTGAGAGCAGTTAGCGATGAGGTACCCTTCTCATTTTTAACGGAAACATTCCACAGCTCTTACACACCACACACAGCCCGGGTGTAATGAATCTGAGGAATATTTCCTTACCGGAGGTCTATTGTGGAGCAGAAGCGAGGTTACATGGAAAATGTTATAAATCTCTACTGCACAGCGAGAGAACAGCTTTAAATACAGCACTCCATTTTCCACTGTTAGTCCAATTTTTCTGATATTTGATGTGACTGTACCTGTAATCTCAATCGTTCAGTACTGAGGAGAACATACAGAACAGGACTGGTGAGTCACGAACAACAGAGTAATGAGACACTGTATTTGAAATACCGTAAAAAGGTCCCAATGTTTATGCATTAGACTAACAGGACAGTAAATAATCATAGTATAGACTAAAAGTGCTTTCAGATCTACCTTGTTTGTTCTGGACCTTCAGACCTTGGTTTGGTTATATACCAAACCAAAACAGAAGGTGCGAAACTTGCCTTGGACCACAGTCAGGACCAAAGAACCACAATTTGGTTTGACCAAGAGAGGTGATCTTGGTTCAGATCAAACTGAAGCATGGTTTGGTTTGTTTGCAGTGGGAAAACACCGTTTCTGGACATCAGACCAATTACAGAAAAATGAGGGTCCCCTATTACTCAACAAAAAAAAGTACAGAAGAAGAAGTAAAACAAGTCACAGTTATAGAGGACATGAGAAGACGTACAGCTTATTTTCTGAGAGAACAAGAGAAAGAAAGGATGATGCAATGCAATATATAAAGTTGTGTTTATACTTAACACATGGTGCAAGGGTGCACATGCCAAAAATGACAGGAAATATTGCAATCAGCAGGGTCAAATGATTAACCTATTAAGCTAACTGCATTATTTACTATAGTCAAATCTTACTTAAATGTTACGTTTCATTAAATTAAAAGTATTTAAGAATTAAAAGGGCCTATCTCCTACATCTTCTCCTTGACAACCACTTAAAATCTGTCTGTGCATTTACATACCAAACATCACTTTAACATGACCAGCTTGTCTTTATTCCTCAGAACTATTTTGCTATTGTGTCTTCAAAGAGATCCATGTAAATGATCTCCCTTCTGATTGGCTGCCATCTACTGGGCCTCCAGTCCAGCCTGAAACACTCCTTGGAAGTCAAAACCGGTTTCCATATATGGCTGGGGGTCAACATTAAGAATGTAACAATCCATCGATCTACACTGATGCCACAAATCAAATAGCAAACAATGCAGAGCTAGCGATTCATCCATGTTTATTTTCCCCACATACCAACGTTATCCGCATGATCCCTCTCTGTATGATCCTACACTGTAGGAGGCAGCTTTTCACACCTGCTGAGATTTTGTGCGCATGTTGTTTTCCACTGGACATGATACAAGAGCACTGTGAACACAGGCAGAAAGTGAGGCGAGAGCGGTTGCTGTTTGCTTAGTATGGAATACTAATGTGACGTACAGCTGTATATAATGTCAGAGATGTATAGTGTACAGTTACATGAAGTTTGAGAGATGCATGCGGGTTCATAACAAACCTACTTGAACAATTTTTTATCCCTTTTTTTAAAAAAGGGTCAAACTACATTTGTTGCTTTGCTTATAAGCCTAGATTATACATAATAGCATAAACACTGCATTATTTACTGTTTCTGCCTACCATGTCACGCTAGATAAAGGCTTTGCTTACATTCTTGTGTTCAAGTGTTAAAGTGCAATCTACCAGTCGTTCGAGCAGCAGCCGCCAAGACAACAAAGTTTTACACTCTTAACAAATCATGCGTGTGGAGACATTCTGGCTTCAGAAAAAACAAAGACAATAGTTCTGTACAGAACCAGGACTGCTCAAACAACCATTTGCATGTTTACATAGTTCTTTAGGCTGATGGAGAATGTGTTGTATTTGGATCCTTTTTTTTTTTTTCACAGGTTCACTGTGGCACCAAAACGGGTTCTGCTCCTGTTACCATGTCAAGTTTGTAACAACAGAAGAACCTTTCAAAATTACTCAGGTATGTATATCTCTTATGTCTGGACTGATTTTATTCAAACAGTCCAACAGTTTTTCTTGTTCAAAACAGTGCGCGAAAGGGCAAAAGAGATGAAGAGACGAAAGAGATGAGGATTGAAAATGAAGATGAAAGCGAGACTTCCATTAGGGAGCTATAAACCAGACAGCCTTCCGTATCTGCAGCCATATCCTTAAACAAAAAAACCCTTTCATTTTGTTGATGAGTACATCTCAGGGCATTCACTAAACGCTCTGTCCAAATCCACACTTGTCTCCTCCCTCCTCTCACTACATTCGCTAACCAATGC
>CM067490.1:14091238-14112132 GCA_034552555.1 Semaprochilodus insignis | reverse complement strand
TTGATGAGTACATCTCAGGGCATTCACTAAACACTCTGTCCAAATCCACACTTGTCTCCTCCCTCCTCTCACTACATTCGCTAACCAATGCTCAGCAGAAACCCAATTCATAAGACACAGAGATTTGCTGAGCGCGCTTTTTATACATACAATTTCCATGACAACAAGACTACATTTCCTGAGAGAAGACTGAAGAGAACTGTGAAACATGACACACAGGTGGTAGGCTAATAACCTGAGGGAAGGCCTTACTCAGATATATGCACAGCCAGCACCAACCCTTTACACATATATACCTGCTATTATTAATGAAAACCAAATGTAAAGTACTTACAGGACTTGACTGAGACTTTAAGTCTTGGGTCCTAAAAAACTCCACTAAACAGTCAAAATATTAAGAATTTATCTGGAATTATTATGTCACTGAGGTGTATACAAAGCAGAGCAATACTGAGTAGGGTCTCAAAACTGGTTCCTGGACTCCACAAATAAAATAACCCAAGCAGAAATGCATATTGAATAACTATCATTGCATTTACAGTTTCTATTTTAAATGTAGCACTAATGTCTCTGCTACAACTGACCAGGTGTCAAAAAAAAGTATCGCCACATACCACATACTGTGAAAAATGTTTTGAGGTACTTCAATATTGTATTTTTACCATACTGTCCACTTCTAAAAACACCCCTGGTCAAATTACATGTTTTGCTTTTAACATCATCTACTTCAAATTAAGTTTCTATTAATTTGCAAAATAAATAAATAAATAAATAAATAAATAAATAAAACATACAATATAAAAATGTTCCATTCCACAGGCCATATTTTATGTTTTATCTCATCTCTTCTGGATGTTATTCAGTAAATAAACAATAAAACTGTGTACTTAAATATGCAAATGTGCGGATATTTAAAATTATTTACACTTAGAAAATCTACAACATGTACATACACACCCAACCTTCTTCACACAGCTGTAGTCCACACACAGTTCCACCAAAAACATTGCATTACAAGGTAATATCGTACTCTATTAACAAACGGGACATTAAGGTACTAGATAAAAGCTTTGTTAGCTCAACAACACAACAGTGACAACTGGCAATAGTTTTTAGCTAGATGTTAGTTTTTCTGACATATCTATTTTCTATTTATTTGTTTTAAGTTTGTTTAACAGTTAGCAGCACCTTATGGTCATTGTTGTTACTTAGCAACTGCTGTAGGAAAACACAAACTACTCTATCACTGTGCTTTCACTCACTAGTTGGGAGTAGCTGAAAATGAAACCAGAATAGGAACGTTGCCTTAACGGTGGTGCTTCGGCTTTCAAACCGTTATTTGCAGAAACAGCACAGTCAAAACAGGTATGAACAACAACAGTACTGACAGATAACTGCTTTCCATAAAATAACAGCAATAGACAGATGATTAGATCTGACCAATATTTCAAACCACTATTTCTAATACAAGAAGAATACAAGAATACACATTTTTTTAATACAGAAGGGTAAACATTTATGTCAAAGTTTATGCCACCACTTTTGCATCAGAAATGAAGCACTTTCACTACAGAATATCAAATTAAATAACTGCTATATTATCAGGGAGGTCAAACAAACTTTAAGCCATAAGCCAATATGACACGTAAAAAATGCACACGCACGCAAAAGCATTAGTCCAGAACATCCCCTTCGTCCAAGTTCTTCTTCTCCTTCTTCTTCTTCATCATCATCTTCATCATCATCAACGTATGAAAACCTAACCTATGAAAAGGCAAAGACTGGCTTTGCAACACAGAGGTCTACAACTGCTGCTTTGCAATCCAGCAGTGTTTGCTGGAGGCCTGTTTACAGGTCAGCGCTTCTGAATAGGGAAAAGCACTCACAGAATTAAAAACCATCAACTCCGTGTGTTATGGATTTTATCAGATAGAATATTATCTGACCAGATGACCACACTATGTTATAACAAATGTAATGTAGGCTGAGGTTTTACACACGTATTACAGTAATAACCACATCACTGCATGTACAATTGATGCCACTGAATGAATAGCCTGCAGCACACAGTTTCCTTAATCAATAGAACTTTTCCATCCATCAATGAACATTAACGTACTGGGCATTAATCAATCAGGGCAAAGCACAGTTCACTGCCTCTTAATACAATAACCCCACATACATACAGTATTCATTACTTATTTAGTCTTTATAAAAGGGCAGAGCGTCCTAATTAATCACAAATTAATAATTCAATAAATACAGACAGACCTACCCTAGACCAAACCTAGAGAGTCTGGTATGTTTCGTCTCTTCACATGGCCAAGACAACGATGAGCCAAGAGGATATCCTGCTTAACCTGCAGGCCTGCTAATCAACCAAATTACATATTTTATCCCATAACTGTTAGACTAACTGGGATACTGTGCAGGAATTGTTGCAATATGACAATACTGTATCGTTATCATGATAAATTATGTTATAATACAGATTTCTGAGTATACTGTTGATACTGTCAAACACACGGAACACAAATCAGCTAAATGCATCAATACAAAACGTGCAAAACAAGTTCTGTTTAACTGGATTTTAGGGCTGGGTGTAAACTGTTAACAGAAATGATCAAATCATCATACCTGTTATTTGGACATATTTCTCTAATTATGAGCCTTTTTTACCTGTTTTACCTTATAAAACTTACCTGTTCAACTTATTAAAACTATAATACTGTGGGAAGTATTGTGTGTCATGTAAACACTTTCGATTATTTGCGATACTGCATTTGTGAATGAGCGTAATGCATCTTACCAGTCAAATCTGATTAATATGATGTACATAAGTTAGCTACGCTAACTGCATTAGTTACCTTGCATCGAGTAGTGCTGCAGTGAAGAAGAGCAGGTTTAGTGTCATGTCATAACAGCTAGTTAACTACATTTCATAGTTTTGATCAGAGAAGTTCAAATTTCATGCTAATTTGCGTGGGGTTGTGTTAGTCTTTATGGTAGTTCAGCTGTAGCAGTGCACTGCACTGTACAGTTTCTAGTTCAGCTGTAGCAGTGCACTGCACTGTACAGTTTCAGAAATCTTGTTCTTGCCATGCTCTATGAAATGCAGCCCCTACAGACAGTTTCAAATGAAGTTGTTTCAGGTGTCTCCACCCATATTGGGGAAGTGGCTGTCTCTACCCATATTGGGGAAGACGTTGTGATAGTGACCTTAAAAATGGGCTAAAATTACACTGTGTGTTCCTTCCGGCAACATCCCAAGGCAGAACATTTAAAGTGACCTTTGTATCCGACGAGTCAGCAGCTGTCTGTGTGAGCAGACCCTCCTTCACTGCTTAAGCTTAAGTTGTTTATTCAATAGCATGGCAGTATACACTCAGCTTACATCACATGGATACGGGAACATCTGTTTCAGTGCATCGAGTACAACTAAAGAAGTTTGGTATTGACTCAATACCCAATATTGAGGTATAGATTCAACACCGATACTCTGTACTAGTGCCAATGCATCTCTTTTCTGTATTTCATGTGTTAAAAACATCTTGATTGGAAAGCACTACATACAACACAAAGCTGGGGCTATAAAAATATGAGTGTTATTTCAAAACAAAATTCTGAAAACTAGCAACAGTTTAATGTGTATGACACCACAAACAGCACAGCTAAAAACAATACAAAAACAGACAGAGGCTCCTTGATGCTTTATTTTTGGTTATTACCAGCAGTTTCTACAAAACATGGCAAGTGAGAGACCCTCTGGAAAAACTACAGATTGTTTAGAAGTCATCACACCCTTGTAAGTCAGCACAATTCGGTTCAGCAAGGTCACTTCTGTCAGTGGCTATAAAGTTTGACAACATAATGCAAATATAAAAACAATGGGAATGCAGTGTACAGACCTGCAACACGATATACAACACAATAATGTTTTGTTAAATGCCTACAGGCTAACGTCCTTATCACGAAAGAGTAAATGGTTTCAGAGCTCAGCCTACTCTATCTGCACCACAATGCCAGGCTGTAACAGGATGACAAACCAATCTCTTTAAGAGATCGCAACCAACACCGACAAGGCAAACACAGGAGATGATACTGTGAAAATCCAGCCTGTTAGCAAACTGGGTTGCAGGTGAGGCATGCAGGAACAACTTTAGCCCACTCAGCGCCTTCAAAGCCCCATTTCACAGACACACAGGGACTAGCCTGGGACACTTTACATGGCGATAAGGTTGCTGGTTTCTCGTGATTTGTCCCTCTGTCTGGACAGTACATGCAGCAAGCAGGGATTAGCCATAGTGAGGATGAGCGTACCAAGTGGCAATAATCCCCTGAACCTGCCTTATCCCATTAGCTCAATTCATCACCTGCTGAACCATCCCTTACAGCCACTGGTCACAAATCAACTGTCTCTCATGCTATTACCTATAACCAAGAATGCTACATTTCCAATATAAAAGCATCTATCCCACTGGCGGGTCTGTAAATGGCCCTGCTGTTGCGACTTAATTCTTCCATTTGTTTGGTCCGGTGGGGGTCTGAACAGGGATCCGTGTCCATAGTGAGCCAGCATCTCTCGGTTATATGACCAAAGCTCACGCTGTGGCAGAGATGCTAATCTTATTAGTCAGTGTAAGGGGGCAAATCCACAGCACAGTGGGGAAATGAACATGATCTCTCGACACAGATGAGCCTAGTGTCAAAAAGGAATGCTGCTCTAAATAAATAGGAAGTGAACAATGCTCTCAAATTTGAGAGCAACCAAGAACAGCAGAATGTAATGAAATAGAACAGAAAAGGCAATTAACTGGAATTCAGGAGCAGAACAGGACTGAATTTGAACATAACAGATTAACTGACGCACCATGGTCCATTTAAATATATCAGACCGTGTTTATTTGCAGTCTACTGTGTTCTCAAGTCTGCTATGCTGGGAAACATAAAACACCCAAGAAAATGAACAGAATTCAACAGAACAGAACAGGTTAAAATTTTGTACTAGAGGTTTGAACAAAACTCAACAGCAAAATTGATCTGAATTTGAATATACTTTTGATCCAAAATTAACAGCATCCTGTACAGTATGTCTCTGCAATTATGTTAACAGGAATGCACCACAATAAAGAAAAGAAAGATTCATATTCAGCAATAAAGGTTTGTATGGAATTCAGAAACAACTAGGCTAATTCATGAACATGAATAATGAATGTATACACACACACACACACATATGTACACACTCAATGACGGATAAGAGTACAGCAATTCTGTACATCTCTAATCAAACAGAACACGCTTCAACAGAATTCAATAACGGAGAACAAAAATTCAACACAACAAAACAGATCTGAATTTTAATACACAAATTATCAGCATTCCGTACCATTTCTCTTCAGTAGAAGATTAATCATAGGTTTATAGAAGTTAACAGAGGTTTGAACAGAATTCAACACAACGAAACGGATTTCAATTTGAACACATAACCCAAACTAATGTATAACTCGAACCCCAGAAACCGGAACAGAGCACTGAGTGTGTACAGGTTTCCTGGTGCTACTGTCCAATTAGGTTAATCAATAATGAACATCCGAGCTAACAACCCAACCCCAACCAGGGTGAGCAACACGTTTAACACGTTGGTTGACGTACCTACAAACCCGTTTCCAAATGGAAAATGTGAACGTATCTTTGTGAACATGACAGCAGTGTCCGTAGAAACCTCCATTACTGTATTTCACGCTATTTCACCTGTTCAGCTGCCCTTCTCAGGCCAGCAGAGCTATTTATACTCCATCCCCTTCAGCGTACATGACAGAACTACCGGACACGATACAGCGACCAAAAACACACACACACAGAGACGTTGACATACGTGGTTTCATGTATTCGAATTGTGCTAACAAGGAAGCAGAAAGCCAACCAAGATGTACGGAGCATGAATGACAAACCAAAACGCAGAATTAAACGAAATGTAATGTGTTCTTACCTCTCCGTACAGATTTCCAATTTCATTTAGGAGAAAACCGAAGAGTTTACAGAGTTTAAATCCATGTGAGCTGGCCCGACAAAAGCATCACAGGCTGCTTGTTGTGCTTCGCTTTTTTCACCACAGGGAGCTGGAGCAGCTAGCGCGTTAGCACGTTAGCTAGCCAGCTAACTCAATTAGCTTCCTCTCAAAAATAAAAGAGAAAAGTTGCTCAAGTTGCCTTTCTACCCGAACGCAGGCGCGAAAAAGAGTCTCCGACGTGGCCTCAGCTTACAGAGCCGTGTGTATAAGCTGCACGAAGCGAAGAGCGCTTGGTCCAGATGGATGAAAAAAGCAACAGACGAGCTCCGAAAAGAGCCCGAAAGCACAACAACAAGAGGACCTGTGCGCGCAGTGAGAATGACGGCGCGCGGTGCGGTGAAAAAGAGAAGCAAGAATCGCCACCTCTGGTACCAGCAAAGCACAAATCTTTCTCTTCTTCTTCTTTTCCTTCTTCTTCTTCCTTCACCGCTTGTAATAGAGCGCCGCACCCAGATGTGTTCGAGACTCACATCCTCTGCTTCGCTTCCTTTTAAAGGGTGACCAAAAAAATGTACAGCAACGGGGAAGGAGAAGTGGTCTGTGCGCACTCAGACAGAGATCAGCGCATGAGTGATGCAGCAGAGAGCAACTCGATGGGACTTCAGCGTTGGGACAAGCACAGCAGAGCTGCAAAACTAAAGAGAAGGAATGGGGGGGAAGGGTCTGATTGGCCTCAAACGACCACCCTGTCCTGATAGACGTTCTGTATAAGCCAATGAAAGTCCTTATGTGAGCGCATATGTTGTTCACACCAATGAGTGAGGCCGTGTAGGAGGTTCCAGCACGTCCGTCACATGTTTGGTTGACCTGATTTCTCCGAGACAAGCCTGAATTGCCTCATTTTTATAATGGGAATCCTGCTTTATTCGAATTTCCGTTCCACCTTAAGATATCAGGACAGAACCGAATTCTATTAAAGTAATAGAGGTTTGAGTGGAATTCAACGCAACAAAGCGAGCGCTAAGTCAATTATATAAGCACAATTAATAGCATCCCATGTAGCGTATATCTAATTAAACAGAGCGCACCGCAATTGAATTCGAATTCCAGAATACGGAACAAAGCACCAAATGTGTACATATGCTGAAAGAAGCTTCCACTGGTGTTACTGTTACAATAAACATATCTGCCCCCGCTCCCACTTCTTGCCCCTGCACACACAAACTCAGCACCCTGAACCCCCCGTCATTACCGAACAGGGACGCACTCATCACTTTAAACAGCCTTAATATTATTCAACCTGCACTACTGTTTATACTGGCACTGTCATACCACTTTAATCCTGCATCTTAATTCTGCTAGTGCACGTCACTTCATCGTCCTTATTGTCCTCAGTGTCTTATTGTCTGTTTTATGTCTATCTCAGGGCCTTTATTTTATTCTATCGTATGTCTTGCATCAGTCTATTTTAGGTTTATAGTTTATTGCATTGAATACACTCTTGTTCTTGTTTTAGTTGTAATCTATTTACCCTTAAATGTTTGTTTGCTACACCTTGGGACGGAGAGCCACGCAATTTCAATCCTCTGTATGTCTTGTACATATTGAAGTATTGACAATAAAACTACTTGACTTGACTTGACTTGATGTTAATCAATGATGACCAACCAAGCAATTAAACAACTAACACCAACAAGGGTGTTTGCTGGTGTATTAAACTGCTTCCAAACGTGACATGTGAATGTGACAGCAGCATCCGTATGAACCTCCATTACATTATTTCAACATTTTTCACCATCAGCTGCCAACAGAGCTGTTGTGAGCTGAGCTCTTGTGTCCCAATTCACAATATAGAAATACTGGAAAACACAGTCTGGAGACAGTGTAACTGCTGCAGCATTTAAGCTGGAACGGGAAATTAGATTTTTTAAACCTCTAGAGATAGGATAGACTTTCTAAATGCACAACACAATCACTGGAAACAGCTCATTTGCCTTATGCTGGCACAGGATTATGAGAGTGGCTTGGATTTGCAGAGGCTTGTAACGGTTAATGTGGACTGTTCCTTGCAGGTGAAGCTATGAAACCAGTAGACCACCAACGTTTTCCCTCCTTTTTTAGTGGTTATTGTTTTAGTGTATATGAAAGCAACGCACTACAACACTCCCACACAGGTCCAGATAGATTTTAGGGTTTTGTCTCCATCTAGTGGTTCGTCATGGTGGACTCCTAGTTTGCATTTATTTACAGCAGGTCCCCAACCCTTCTCCTGGAGATCCACTATCCTACAGAGACTTCCAAACTTATGCCCAATGAGCTACCCCACCTCTTACTTATCTTTGATTATCTGATCCAACCAATCAGGACTTGGGAAGAGGTTAACTATGCTCTGCTTGAAGGTAGATTTTGACTGGAGAGTGTTATGGTTGCCTTAATTCTTTTATAAATAGATATACCGGTCACAGCAGCAGTTATAACCTAGTGGTGGAAAAATAATATATGCAGGCTGTTTTAGTGTATAACAATAGATCCAGTAGCATTTCTGTTACTGTGGATAGCTAAGAAAGTGAAAGATGACCTGATTTTGAAAAAGGCCTACAGATGACTCCTTAACATTTTAGGCAAGATTTTCCAACTTTGACACTTTCAACATAACAAAAAAGAGACTGATGTAGGAGCTAAGTGTCTTTCAGTTGTTGTTTGGGGACTTTTGCCCTTTTGTCCCTACAACAGCCTTCTAGTTCTGTGAGATTATTGGGTTGTCTTTAGGTCTGTCCACAAATTTTTGATTTAGGTGGGGGTGTCCATTGTGGATTTTGAGGTGTGTGTTTGGGATCATTATCCTCTTTTTTAATCTTCACTTTTGTTTTTAGAGATGCTGTTTGTTTTCAGAATTTGCTGGCATTTAATTGAATCCATTCTTCCCTCTTCCCACCACTGGGGTGTTCCCTGTGCCACTGGCTTTCCTTTTTCTCCAAACATACCAAAAGTTCTATTTTAACTTCCTAATTTCTTGTTTAACATCATATGTTAGCAAGTCATATTTGTTCAGGTGTCACTGCACAGTAGAACAGTCCATTACCACTCCAGCATCCACTAAATCTTCCTTGTCTTTTATAGCAATTCTACAAGCAGTTCTCTTTGGAAACCTGACCCCCACCATTCCTGTTAACTACCATTTCTTAATTACTGTAGGAACTGAAAAAATCGCTACCTGAAAACACTTCTTAATATAGCTTTTCCTGCTTAATGGGCATCATTTATTTCAATGTTCAGAGTGCTAGGCACCTGTTTAGAGGAGCACATGACTGCTGACTATTGGGACAGGGTTTGAGGAGTCAGCATGTTGATAAAGCTTTGAAATTTGCATCACCTGGTCTTTCCTACCAAACCAAAAACAAACTGTAACCTTAACAAGCTAATTGAGATCTTGGAAATAGTTATCTGAGAGTTAGCAAGTTATCAATTTCTCAGGGTGCCCAAAGATTTGCATGGTGCTACCCTCCTTTTAGCACAAAACAAAAACAATACACTAATCAGTTCATCTTTCAGTCACTTAACTGTTCACAGAAACAGAAATTCTGAACAGGAGTGCCCAAACGTTTGAATGAGAGTGTATGCATGTTTTTGACATCTGTAATGTTAGAACAGGTAAAAATCATGCCCAGAGGGCAGCGGTATATTGTGTCTATGGGGTGTATAGGAAACTTGTATTTCCAGGGCATTAAACTTTACAATACTCCTCAGCTCATGATTTTCTAATTACAGTCTTTGCTGGCAAGCAATCAATTAACACATAATTAGAATTATCACTTCATCTCTTCTCAATGATACAATAAACATGACATAAATTATTTATACTTTTTTACTGACGGAAAAGGGACCAATATGTTGAACTAGACACACACCAGATGTATATATAAGCATGACTATAAAAATAAAAGTCACTGTAAGAAAATGCAACAGATTGTGGTATATACCGTAACTCATAGAGTACAGCACAGCACGTTCTTTAATTAAGATATTAATACTATGATAAAGACCAGGTCAACAGCTGTATCCATTCTCAATGCAGGACAGTCCTTTACACTGAAAGAAGGCGTCCTGGCATGGCTCACGGCCCAAGAACTTTTTCAGCATCGCCATCCCATCCACTGAGCCCCCAGCCTCCAGGATCACCCTTCTGTACTCCTTACCCACCTGCAGAGAAAATATGAGACAATAGCTGTTTTGGTATCTCCTGATATGCCTTAAAGCAGAATTCCAATTTTAAAATATTCTGCATGATTTTACAGTTGAGAAACAGTTAATCAGAGTTATTTGATATGAAATAACCCACTGGCCCATGCTGTATGGGACAGAAGATGTAAATGCACCTGTTACACGGCAAACAATTTCCAATTGTTTATCCATTCAGCCTCTTGGTGGATCATCTGTCCAATAATGTACTGCATCGGGAGGAGTTTGAGTTGAACTGGGAGGGGATTTGGTTATAGTGGAAGGAGTTCAGGTTGTATTAGGAGGAGTTTGGGTTATACCAGAGGGCTTTAGGTTGTACTTGGAGGAGTTTTTTTTTTTGGGTCAAAATCTTCTCAAAAATCTATCCTAAAACAATGTCTCAGGCACTGAGCAGCACATTTATAAGCAATTTATGCAATAACCTTCTGTGGGGGAACGTTTAGAGGTCAATGTCTGGTTCCTATCACCACCACTGTAAGCCATTCTGTAGAAAGGAGCGTTTCGCACCAAACCACTCTAACTGACTTGGTTTACACTTTTATGGCTTTTGCAGGATTTTTGAAAATGTGGTGGATGGTCCCCCTTTAAGCTCCTGCAATATGAAGGCTAATTTCAATTCATTTCTACTGAGCTCTGCCTCTGTTGTGGAAGTCAAGCGTGTGCTTACTGTGGACTGGATAAGCTGGCCGTGTCAGTATTCCATACTTTCAGCACAATATTAGTTTCCATTATAGATAAGAATTATTTATCAGACAGGAAGCTAGAGAACTTGAGAAACACCTTTGGGTTCATGATTCCCTCCTTCTTGAAGCGGCTGAAGAAGATGTCCATAGAGTACACTTCACTCCAAAGGTAGCTGTAGTACTGACCATCATAGCCTCCAGCCAGATGACTAAAACTAGCAGTCATGTTCGTCCCTGTGAGGTAAAAAAGCAAAGGCCGAGTCATTCACACTAATCAGTGCTCCACAATAAAGCTTGAGTTACACAGTGAGACAAGGATTAGGATACGACATTCCACAGTCTATAGACTGATATCATTCAACGTAATTGTGACGATGGACAAACAGATTGTGACGCGCGCTGAGCTAAAAGCAAGGCACAGTTTATTAAACAGGTTTGTACCAAAACACAGCAACACCAAGAACAAGGAAATACAATCAGAGGGCTAAACCAAGACAGAGTCAGTAAACAGGCAAGAATCAAACCAAGCAGACAATCAGACCAGGCAGAGGTACCAAAGGGAATAAACAAGAAGAGTAAACCAGAGAATCAAAATAAGGTCAAAGCCAGAGTAACAAACAAGATCAAACAGAGAGAGCGCTCGGTATGCTACAGAGTGGCAATACTTCGCAATGAGCCAGTGAGAGAGAGAAGTATTTAAGCAAACAGACTAAATGATTGTCAGGTGACTAATCAATATTTAGGAGACTGAGAACGAGGCAACGGGGTGAGGTTGGGCAAGGATGGACAGGTGACATCAGGTGGTGGGTTATGGGAAATAGGGTCTGGGAGATCGGAGGTGAGAGGAGAACCAGCAGGCATGACAGTAATATTTCAACCAATTAATATGAATTTATTTTTGAATCTCAGAATATGTTTTTAGGGTATATAGCACAATGAAAAATAGATGCACCAAAAACCCTTAGAATGAATGGTTTTAGTTAAGTGCATCTTATTCTGCTTACTGTTACCTCTTATATATATCACCTAATATTGACAAACTGCAGTTATACCGATATTGACAGTTTTGACAATTCTAAGTTTTTTCTAAGTGCTTTACCTTTTGCCTGTAATTTAAATTTACAATCTGCTGGAGATAAGACACTCACAAACACAAGACAAGGCAATTCTTGTTATATCAATTAGTTAAAATGAATCCAACTAATTAATATCAAATTATTGGGATATTCACAGAAAATATTAAGAAAATATCTAGATATACACACGCGCACACACACACACACACACACACACACACACACACAGATATACCAAAAGTCATAAGACAGCAGTATGTAAATTAATTATGAAGTGGTGTTACCTCAAGGGACGGCTTGGGAACACCCACACTGGCCAGAGCGCTCATGACAAGGTGACTTGAATTATCAGATGTCGATTTGGGCTCATGTTGGGCTAAAGTGTAAGCCACACTATTTGTTAGAAATCTTCAAAATTCTCCTCGAGCCAATTGTGGACAACTTGTGTCCGATGGCACGGTGCATTATCCTGCTGGAATAACCCATCACTGTGGGGGTACATGAAGTCCATAAGGGGCTGCAAATGATCACCAAGCAGTGAAACGTAGCGAGCATCAACCAATGACGTGTTTAGGTGGACCAGTGGACCCAACACATGGCATGAAAACACACCCCACAGCAGTATGGAATCACCATCAGCCCACGCAGTGCCTTGTCTGGGGCCTAGGGTTTCATGGGGTCTGTACCACTCACAAACCCCACCATCAGCCCGAAACGATTGGTACCATGACTCATCGGACGACGCCACATGTTACCAGTCTTCTAGGGTCTAGTTAGCAACCTCACTAGGCCAGATAAAGTGCTGTGTCTGTTGTCATGGTATTAACAGAAGCACTCTGGTGGGGTTTTTTGCTCCCAAGTCCCATGGAAGCTAAAGAACACTGCCCTGACCTGCCGAATATACGGGTGGGGCCTCCTGCATTGAATGTGAATGTGAAACCTGTCAGAGTTCACATGGACAATTCTAGCCAGACGCCGCCGGTCTCTATCATTAAGCACCAGTGGGCAGCCACTGCGCTGTCCACTGTGGGTGGTAATGCTTTCTATGACATATTCCCGGCACACGTATTACACTGTGGAGCAAGCACTGTTAAATGCCTGTACAACTTCAGAAACGTCTCATTCAGAAATGTCTGGCACCTACTATCATACCACATAATTCATGTCGCCTTGCCATGAGCACGCTGGCCAGTGTTCAACCTCACTCACAAAATAACACCTCACAACTTATACAGGTGTGGGTGTTCCCAAGCCATCCCACTTCATAATCAATTTACATACTCTATCCCACGACTGTCTGCCCATAGTCCTCATCTCCTAATGATTTTCTGAGGCATTATCATCATTCCAGCTTTTCATATTAGAGCTCATCCTCCCATATTAGAGGTCATTCTCATGCCAACAGTTTTGAAACAGCTACTACCTGGTTATTACTCATTACCTGGCGTGGCTGGGATCCCCAGAATTTCCTTGCAGTGCTTGGCAAACTCAGCCGCAGTGTCAGCAGAGGCCTTCGTGTGGAGCACTTGGTCTACTTTACTGAGAACAATCTGCCTGAGGTTCATCAGACCTGCAAAGATCCAGCATTGGGAAAAAAAACCCAACATCTTCAGCATTCACACTGAATTAACAAATGGATGATCATGAAAACACATGCAAGTTTAGTCTGTAATGTAAACAAGTATAAAAATGATATTAATTATGTTCATGTCCTTAAATTTCCTTGGAGATTAAGACAAAAACTGGACTATTTATACCGGACAGGTTTAAGAACTGACTAAGCCTATCCAGTTTGGTGAAACTCTGCAGTTTTTATATAAGGCTCAGTGTCATTTATTTTAAGAATTGTGATCATATTTACAGATACCATAAACCGTCAATGACCGCAGTATAATGTATTACTGGTACAACTAGGGGCATTTAAAACATAGTGTTAATTTAAAATCAGAAAAAGTATTTTGCTTTACGACCCCTATAGACGACAGCACACCTGTTTACAGGATAATGGCCCTGTTTAGAGGACAGCTCCCCCTGTTTAGAAGACAAATAAATCCCCAAACAGAAGATATCGCACCCATTTAGAGAACAGAACCCCGTTTAAGAGGACAGCACCCTCCCTTAGAAGGCAGCTCTCCCATTTAGAGGACAGCACACCATTTAGAGGACAACATACCCGTTTAGAAGATAACACTTCCATTTAGAGGACAGTGTGCCCTTTATAAGACAGCGCCCCAGTTTAGAGGACAGTGCCCCTGCTTGGAGGACAACACACCCGTTTAAAGCACAGCGCCCCCATTTAGAGGATAGCACACTGTTTAGAAGATAGTGTCTCCGTTTAGAAGACAGCACCCCTGCTTGGAGGACAAAACACCCGCTCATTTTGAGGGTAGCACCCTGTTTAGAGGACAGTGCCCCATTTAGAGAACAGAGAGCCTGTTTAGAGGACAAAGCACTAATTTAAAGGACATCAAACCCATTTACAAGATAGGGCACCATCCATTACATTTTCTGTTAGCACCACCTATCTATGAGGATTCACACCACCAGTCAGTGAGCCCTCTAATATATTAACCTGTAAAATTAATTAATTTATTCGAAAGAAACTGTGGCGATGACGGTCATCAAACTGGCCATCTATATATGCAGTTCCCAATACGGCTCTCAGACGGTCCACATTCTACACTCTACAAATACGACAATGCAAAACTCAAAGTCAACAGGGTAGCTATACATCACAGGGCACATATCATTGCTGACCGAACAAAACTTTGGAACCCTGTAAAAGGCAGCTGGTGATAAAATATTTCTTTCATTTTGAACACTTCTGTAAGTAATAGTCCAAACTGATCTGTACAGCCTCAGACTCAGCCTACAGCCTCAGCGTAAATGTGAACGGTGAATGCAGACCGGTGTTGGCCACTCTGGAGGCGATGAGTTTGTTCAGCAGGTCATCTGGGATGGGGCTGCCGTCCTTGTAATGGCAGGACATCCTCCTGAGGGGCTCCTTCTCCCATACCCAGTTCTCCAGCATCTGAGATGGCACCTCCACAAAATCCGTCTCCACCAGAGTGCCGCTGAATTCTGCGTAGCGAGTCTGAACAATGTGGACAGACAACATACATCAGAATGAGAAAACAGCTAGGCCTTCCAAAGAGAACAGAGACGGTTTTAAGCAATACGATACTTAGGGTTGTATTACGTATCATTGCAAAAATATCAAGGGTGTGATTCGGTCACAGGCACACACGATATGGTCATTATGAAAGTGTGATTAAAACAAGTGTTTAATGGTTTTATATTTCAATACTTGCAATACAATGGAAGGAAAACATAAAACACATCCAGAAATCATTCAAGTATGTGCCAAAAAAATTGTTCCAGCAGTTTGGAGCAAAGCTCAACTGATCAGTGAAATGATGCAGGTATAAGATGCTATCAGATATAACAGACTGTCTCACATCAGACTTTGTGGTCAGAAGTAGCTATTATATAATGCACTTATGGAACGCACCCTGGAGCACAGTTCGTGCATGACGTGGCCAAACTCGTGGAAGAAGGTCTCCACCTCATGGTGCTGCAGTAGAGAGGGCCAGGTGCGCGTCGGTTTGGTGAAGTTGGCCACCATGGCCGCCACTGGGACTCTACGTGACCCGTCAGGTCCAAAACAGCCTGGCTGGAGTCCAAAGCATGCAGCATGGCCATACTTTCCTTCCCTGAGGAATTAAATGGAAAGCAAATGTAAACCTAGTTAGTTTTATCACAATCAGAGTCACTGGCTGCTGGGCCATAAAGATTCAAACATGTAAACATATTTTTTCCAATATTGAAAACATTTGAAATATTTTAGGTGAAATGATTATGTCTTATGGTTTCCTAAGTCGCCATCAATAGCAGTGACTTTAACTTTGGAACAGTTGGTAGGAACGTGCACCTTTTAGGAGCTAGTTGCGCAAGGAGAAAGAGTCTAGCTGTTCACTCATAACAGAATAGAAGAATGGCAGAATCAGAACCAGAACCAAGCTTTATTTGCCAAGTATGTTCACACATACAAGGAATTTGTCTTTGGTTACATTAGCCCACAGTGCACAGAGAGTGACAACATTTCACACAGCACAAACACACACATCCTAACATCCTAACACACACACACACACACACACACGCGCGCGCGCGCGCACACACACACACACACACACACACACAATACCTTACATACCTGTAAACCTTACATTGTGTGGAGTTGTATATGTATATTAAAGTGCTGAACAGCAGCCAGAATGTAGAGGCAGATTAAAGCCTGTAAAGTGCAGTACAAGAAGAAACACCAGTCTGAAACAGTCAGTACAGAGGATGGAATGATGTGTGAAACTGTTATTAAGATAAATAAGATAAATTAAAAGTGCAGTACAGCAGAGCAGGAAGTGAGAATGTAATGTTCAGCTGTTCATGAGTGTGATGGCATGTGGGCAGAAGCTTCTCTGTAGCCTGGTTGTCTTGATCCTCATTTGGCTAAAGCGCCAGCCTGAGGGAAGATGCTGGAACAGGCGATGGCCAGGGTGTGATGGATCAGTGATGATCTTGGAGTCAAACTACTCACACTGTTGGATCTGCACAATTCCAGAACCAGGAAGTGTGCAGATCCAACAGTGTGAGTAGTTTGACTCCAGTGGTCTTCTCTGCAGGACTGATGATGTGCTGCAGACTGTGGGTATCTTGTTTGGTGGCTGAGCTGCCCCACACTGTGATGGACGTGGTGATAACAGATTCTATGGTGGCAGTGTAGAACTGTGCCATCAGCTCCTGGGACAGGTTGAACTTCCTCAGCTGACGTCAGGTCCTTGGTGATCGTCATACCCAGGAACTTGTGAGACTCCACAGCCATCACAGTTCTGTCCAGGATGGTGAGTGCTGGAAGGGCTGTCATCTTCTCTGTTTTTGCTGTATTCAGCTTCAGGTTGTTCTGGTTGCTCCAGAGGACTCCCTGATCAACCGTCTGTCTGTAAGCAGACCTATCATCATCCTAGATGAGACCAATGACTGTGGTATCGTCTGCAAACTTCAGGATTTTGACAGAGGGCTCCACAGTGGTACAGTCATTCGTATACAGTGATAAGAGACACGGGGACAAAACACAACCCTGAGGAGCTCCTGTGCTGGTTGTCTTGGTTCCTGAGATGATTTTACCCAACTTCACCTGCTGCTCTCTGCCAATGAGGAAGTTTGTGATCCACTGGCAGGTGGAGGCTGGCACAATGAGTTGGGTCAGTTTGCTGTGTAGCTGTCCTGGAATGATGGTATTGAAGGCTGAGCTGAATCCAAGAATAGAATTCTCGCATAAGTGTTTGAATGGTCAAGGTGCTGAAGGATGTGATGAAGTCCCATATTCACTGTGTCATCCACAGACCTGTTGGCCCGATATGCAAACAGACCTGTTGGCCCGGTATCCTTCAAGTGACTGAGATCCAGTCTCTCAAAGGTTTTCATGACTACAGAGGTCAGTGCGACAGGTCTGTAGTCGTTCAGTTCAGTGATGGTTGCCTTTTTGGGGATGGGTATTATTGAAGAGCGTTTTAAGCAGGATGGTACAGCACACAGCTCCAGTGACTTGTTGAAGATCTTTGTGAAGACAGGTGCAAGCTGGTCTGCGCAGTTCCTTAGGCAGGAGGGTGATACTCCATCTGGGCCTGGTGCTTTCTTCACTTTCTGTTTTTTGAAGAGTTAGTGCACGTCCTCCTCGCAGATCTTCAGGGCAGACTGAATGGGTGGCTGAGTGTCAGAGGAGTGTAAATTGAAGCTGTATAGGTGTGTAGTGCTGAGCTTTTCAAACCTGCTGTAGAATGTGTTAAGATTATCAGCCAGCTGACGATCCCCTATTGTCTGGTGAGGTGTCCTTTAGTAGCCAGTAAAGTTCTCCAAGCACTTCCAAACGGTTGATGGCTCATTTGTGGACATCATTCGGCTCAGTTTGCTGGAGTAACTAAGTAACTGGAGTAACTTTGCAGCTCTGATTTCTTTGTTGAGAGTGTTCCTTGCCTGATTATACAGTGTCCGGTCCCCCCTCCTGTAGGTTACCTCCTTAGACTGGCACAGGTGCTTCACTCTGGCATTAAACCAGGGCTTGTCATTATTGTATTTAATGCGAGTCCTAGTGGGAACACAGATGTCCTTACAAAAGCTGATGTAGGATGTCACAGTATCAGTGTATTCATCCAGGGTGCTTGAAGCATCGTCAAACACACACCAGTCTGTCAGTTCCATGCGGTCCTGAAGCCTTTCTTTAGCCTCACTGGCCCACTTCTTCACAGTACTGACGACAGGTTTAACACGCTTCAGCTTCTGTAGGTTGGAAGAAGATGGACCAAGGAATGATCAGACTGGCCCAGAGCAGCACGGGAGACAGAGCGATATGCACCCTTTAATACAGTGTAGCACTGATCTAAAGTGTTACTCTCCCTGGTGGTGCAGGTAACATGTTGTCTGTATTTATGTAGTTCGTTGGTGAGTTTAGCTCTGTTGAAGTCCCCTAGAACGATAAAAACAGAGTCTGTGTGTTTGTGGGCCTCCCGCACGCACGTGTGAGGTGGGATCTAAACTCCTACGAGCACAACGGAGGAGAATTCCCGCGGGCAGTAGAACGGTTTACAGTTTATGAAGAATGATTCCAGGTTAGGACTGCATGCGTTCATTAACACCGTAACATCTGTGCACCAGCCTTGGTTGATATAAAAGCAGATCCCACCGCCCTTTGTCTTCCCGAAGAGCTCCGTGTCGCGGTCCGGGACAGAGTCAGTGAGCCAGGTCTCAGTGAAGCAGAGCAACGCAGAGAGACAGAAGTCCTTGTTAGTCCTGTCCAGCAGTGAAAGTACGTCCATCTTGGTTCCTAGAGAGCGCAGGTTTGCCATGTGAATGCTGGGTGGCGTAGTGCGTAATCCACGTTTTCGGAGTTTGACGAGCGCTCCACCGCGCTTCCCACGTTTGCGCGTCCGCTTGCGTCTGCGCTTACAGAGGAGAGCAGCTGCTCCGCTCAGTAAAACGTCCAAAAAAATCCCTGAAAACGAAAAATCAGGAGTAATGCCTTGTGGCGTGGACTGCCTGATCTTCAGTAGGTCATCTGCGCTGTATGTGAAAGTGTTTGGTTCACATGTGACACAATAAACAAACAAAAACAAACAAAACGCGACGGAGCTGCAGTATAGTTACAGTACAGAGCAAGAAACTATTCAGCTAGCCAGGTGATATTTTCATATATATATATATATATATATATATATATATATATATATATATATATATATATATATATATACACTGTGTTCCAAATTATTATGCAAATAATATTTTCTCAGATTTTCCAAAATTACCTATATGAATTGCAGTCATTGTAATTTTCCAGTCATCAACTATTAGAGTACAATTGAAAGGTTTTTGAACAAACTGCCAATGATAACAGTATATTTTTTAAAAAATAAAACACTCAAAATGCACTCAAAATGCATGTTCCAAATTATTATGCACAGCAGAGTTTTCAACCTTTTCATTTTTATAAAGAACAAAAAAATGGTCATTTGTGAAATTATAAGCATTAGCAGGTTATTACAAACTGAAATCAAACAGTTAAAACTTTATTCTAGGTGATGTTACATTTGCACATAGGACCCCTTGTTCGAAAGGAGCTTCTGAACTCTCTCGTCCATTGAATTTGTCAGGTTTTGGATGGTATCTGCTTCAATTGTTTTGCATGAGGACAGAATACCCTCCCAGAGCTGTTGCTTAGATGTGAACTGCCTCCCGCCATCATAGACACTCCTTTTGATGATGCTCCAGAGGTTCTCAATGGGGTTGAGGTCAGGGGAGCATGGGGGCCACACCATAAGTTTGTCCCCTTTTATGCCCATAGCAGCCAGAGATGCAGATGTGTTCTTTGCAGCATGAGACGGTGCATTATCATGCATGAAAATGATCTTGCTGCGGAATGCACGGTTCTTCTTCTTGAACCATGGCAGGAAGTGCTGTTTGAGAAACTCCACATACATTATGGAGGTCATCTTTACCCCTTCAGGGATCCTAAAGGGGCCGACAACCTCTCTCCCCATGATTCCAGCCCAAAACATTACTCCACCTCCTCCTTGTTGGCGCCGTAGCCTTGTTTGCATGGGGTGTCCATCAACCAGCCATCCTCCACTCTATCCATCTGGACCATCAAGCGTTGCACGGCACTCATCGGTGAACAAAACAGTTTTTCAAGTCAGTCTTCATGTATTGTTTGGCCCACTGGAGCCGTTTCTGCTAGTGTGCAGTGGATAGAGGAGGTCGACAGGATGGCTTACGCACAGCTGCAAACCTCTGAAGGACCCTGCATCTTGTTGTTCGGGGGGCGTTGGAGGCACCAGCAGCTTCAAAACTTGTCTGCTGCTATGACAAGGCATTTTTGCAGCTGCTCTTTTAACCTGACGTAATTGCCTGTTGGAAAGAGTCCTCAATTTTCCCTTATCAGCACGCACACGTGTGTGCTCTGAATCAGCTACATACTTCTTGATTGTGCGATGATCACGATGAAGTGTCTTGGCAATGTTGATTGTAGTCATGCTTTGACCTAAACACTCCACAATTTGTTGCTTCTCAGCAGCCGACACATCCTTTTTCTTTCCCATTTTGGCTGAAAATGTAGGCTGCTTAATAATGTGGGACAGCCTTCTTAAGTAGTCTTGCCTTTAATTGGACACACCTGCCAAACTAATTAGCACAGGTGTCTGCAATTGCTTTCAGTGAAATAAAGAGCCCTGACACACATCACCATCAATGAGTTTAACTGACAAACAAAAAAATTCTTACCTTATCACTCCTAAACACTTTTTGCATAATAATTTGGAACACAGTGTATAT
>CM067490.1:14061905-14081273 GCA_034552555.1 Semaprochilodus insignis | reverse complement strand
TATATATATATATATATATATATATATATATATATATATATATATATATATATATGATGTAATGTAAAAATGATGGTAAAAAGTTCTCAAGCTCATATATTTGTTCACATGAAATAGAAGCTGTTTTAAATAAATCTGCTAAAAATGTTTAACTGTGCAGTTTGAAATATTTAAATATATGTCAACATATGCAAAAACACATCCTGCACAGAGCCCAGACCTCAACTCCACTGAACACCTTTGGGATGAAGTGGAACATCAACTGTAAGCCAAGTCTTCTCTTCCAACATCAGTGTCTGACCTCACAAATGCAATTTAGGCGGAATGGGCACAAATTCCCACAAACACACTCCAGCTTTTTTTTTTTGCCTTAGAACATCCTGATTGTACCTCTCCTCCATGAGTGGTCTTGAAGAAGCCTTGTCAAAACTATTGTATGAGTGTGTTTACATGCATTCTACACTTATCTGATTATTCAAGTTGTTGTGTAAACAGCAAACTGTGATTTCTTAGACTGGATTAAGGTCTACAAATCAGATAATGAAATCTGACAGTGGGAGCTGGATTTCAGATCAGTAGTCAGGTGCATGTAAACTCTTACTCTGATTTCATTCAGTGCTCAGCCTGTGCGTGTGTGAAAACAGACCAGTTGCAGTACAAGCAAAAAACAAGCAGTGTTTAACACAGCAACCACAAGACGGCAACAAAGCACTTTTGGAGCAAATTATAAATCAACTGCATGACGGAATGTTAAATATTTATATTCATATAGATCGGGTAAAGTGACTCGATGTTTTCATGTTATGTTTGCATCACATCTTATTCTGTGAGCTTGTTGGCTGGTTGCGAAGCTGAAATCCCATTACTGCCTGACTCATGTAGACCTGAAGTTCCACCATTATTTGATTACTCAGTGGCATGTAATCGCGTGGGTTTTTGTATTACTGATAAAATCTGATCTTCTGCAGGCATGATGCAAACACACTCGCGGTCTTACACACCAGGCAGTATATTTGTAACCATGTAATCGGTCTGGTTCCAGTCACCACCACTGTGAACAATTCTGACTCTCTCTATTCAAGATTATATCTTAATATCTTAACTACTAAATAAGAAGACAGCTTGTAAAACTGGTGGGATTCCCGTTTAAAGATGCTACAGAGTGCTGCGGGTCACGGTTGAAGTCACGTGAGATTTTAGGCGTGATTACCCAGCTTTACAGTGCTGTATCTGATTGCGTAATTAGGCTAGATCATTAGATGCTTGGGACAAGAGAACTCAGCCCTCGCTTCAATGTGAGCAGGGTCTAGATCATCGTTTCCAGCCTCCAGTCTCGTGTTTAGAGAAACTGAGACAGTCCTGGTTCCGGAGTCCACAATGCTTAGCTAACCAGCTAATGATCAAGTCGTTTCGGAGGTGAATCAGATCTGTTCGAGCACTAAAGCACAAAACTACTCTGTATCTGTATCTAGAATGAAGGTGGAAAAACAGTGTTATGTGTCATTCTTAGACTAAACCACAGTTTACAGTACCTGCAGAAACCGGCTCGGACCACAAACATGCTGAGGGAACACATTGCACTCGTGTATGAATCGTTCTTGTGAGCCGGCTCTTTTCAACGAATTAGTCGAACCGATACAGACGTCCAAATGACTCGAAGCTTTTTGTAGCGTCTACGTAACGTCCGTGTTTACGATGGAAGGTACACTAAAATACTGTAACGGTGTTTCATAATAAAAATATAGTGGCATACAATAACACATGAGAACAGTCTCTTTTATTTGGCTTAGATTTTTCTGTTTTTGTTACACATTTGCCCCAATGGAACAAAATATATCTACCCGTATTTGCTCACATGAAATATATGTTTCGAAATAAATGAGCTATATATATATATATATATATATATTTATACACACACATATATTGACAAATGGACACACCTAATTATTGAGCTCAGGAGTTTAGACACACTCATTACTAACGGGTACATAAAATCAAATGCATACGATCTCCATAAACACTGGCATACTAAAGTGGCTTTGAATGTGACACCGTCATAGGATGCCACCTTTGCCACAAGCCAGTCTGTGGACGTTCTGCCCTTCTAGAGCTGCCCTGAACACCTGTAAGTACTATTACTGTAACATGAAAGCATCTAGGAACAACAACAGCTCAACCCTGAAGCGATAGACCACAGAAACTCAGAGCGGAGCAGCAAGGTGCATACAGTTCACTCACTACAGTGTTCCAAAGTACGTCTAAAAGCAATGGCAACACAAGAACTCAGAAACGTCAGAAATGGGTCTCTATGGCTGAGCAGCTGCACACAAGCCTAATATCACAATTCCAAGCATTATCTGGAGTGGTGTAAAGCGCGGCCACTGGACTCTGCAGCAGTTCTCTGAAATGTTGAATCATGCTATATTATCTGGCAGTCTGTTGGAGGAATCAGGGTTTGGAGAATGCCAGGATAACGCTACCTACTGGATAATAAAGATCAGTGTTTCTCAACACTGGTCCTGGAGGCACCCTGCCCTGTACACTTTAGTGCATTCCCTGCTTTAACACACTCGCTGCAACTTTAAACTGGCTTCTTAAAGAGCTGATAAGTTGAATTGGGTGCGTTGGGAGCAGGGAAAGCGTTAAAATGACATGGGCTGGGTGTCTCCAGGATCAAGGCTGAGAAGCGTTGGTAAAGATAATAGTCTGGGAGGGGTTTCAGGGTTTGGGCTCAGACCCTTAGTTCTAGTAAAAGTGGTGTTAATGCTACAGAACACAAAGACATTTTACACAGTTATATGCTTCCAATTTGTTTCAGCAGTTCGGGAAAACATCCTTTTCTGTTCCAGCACAACTGTGTCCCTGTGCGCAAAGCCAGCTCTGTAAAGACATGGACTGGATCGAAATTACATACTACCATACTAAATAGTATGTCAAAAAGTACACCAAGTCCATCCATATGTGCAATACTTATTGTAGAGAGGTATGTGGTTTTGGATGGAGCTACCGCTTGAAGAACAGAGTGACAAAGTATGTAGCCGGTCAGATGGATTACAGTCTGTAACTATAGAAGTACAGAATGCTCCTATATGATCAGTAGAGCTATAATAATTCCGATTCACCTTAAATAAAGCAGCATTTCTGTGCGCCTTTTCCAGTTTTCTACGGAAGAGATCAGCATAAAGTTGACATGTGAAACAATGAATCGTTGAATGGAATTCGTTCGATTCATTGAACACTGATTCAGCAAACTGAATCGAACGTCCCCGCTTGTATTGAATCCTGCCGTTCTCGCGCAGGCGCGCTGCCGAGACTCGCTCTGGCTCGAGCTCTAGTGACGCTGTGGTGGGTTTCGCTCTGCTGGTGATTTGTGCAGGTAGGAGGGCGGATGTAGCTTCACCAACAACACAGCGATGTTATTGCCGTTTTAATGCAGGGACTCGCAAAACGATCAGCAGCGAAGTAGCCTTTACTGCCGCGGTTCTGGGCGCTTCCCTGACGCCTGTATCAGAGATTGTGTTGTTATGCAGCCGCTGCACAGGCGTGTGCTTGCAGATGAAAGCACTACAAACGTGATCTGCTTTGTTGATGCATCCAGAAAGACCTGAGATGTACTAGATGTGTGGTTATTCTGTAGTGTGTGGCTGATTGTGCAGTAGATGTGCAGTGACAGGATGTAGGACAAAGCCCTCCATCCCCCAGTTAGCATTACATCACATAACTGCATCATTTGTGTGGCTTTTGTCATGGATATAGCAGTGTCCACAGTGTTAGGTGCTTTTTTGGATGGAGCCATCACACTGGTATGTTTAGATTTTGGTCTGATAATAACAATAACAGCATCATTCTGAGATCTTCTTGCTTATGAGACATCTTGCTTATGATTCATTCAGTCAGCCATTATGTAATTAACTGCAACGGCTTGCTGCATTATGTATTGAGTTATGCTTTGGACAGCATGTGGTTTTGTTCACGTATGTGGGCCTGATTAATGGCTGGAGGCCTATTTGGAAACTTTGGGATAACTTTAGCATGCCTGTATGGAACATAAATCTGGGATATAAATAAGGCCAGGGAGAACCAGACAAGACAAGCTGCTATGCTCAGAATAGTTCTGTTCCAGATGATTTGACTTAAGAGTAATCTGGATTATTTATGGTGTGAGACATCATTTATCAGAAGGTAATCAGAACACTGGCAAACTTTCCTCATCCGGTTTGACTTCAGCTCAGACGTAGTGTATTTTGTCTCAAAGGTCTGTGATAGGACAGCCTTAAAGGGCCCATATCGTGGAAAAGGGAATTTTATTGAAATGAGTTTGATGTACTATCTTAACAGTGTTTTCTACATGTATGTGTCATTTCTCACTCCATACATTCCATATATGGAAAATGCAAAAAAAACACCTTTTGGTTTTGTGAATGTCACAAAACATGTGACATTCGTATACACTCACCATCTAAAAGCTGCACAAACTGCTGCACCCAGAAAGAATCAACCGACAGGAATGAAACTTGGTGGGTAGGTTTGACATTGTGAGACATGCAAATGATTTAAGTTTTGCGCTCAGCCGCACATGGGATGTAAACAAGGACAGGTCTTATTGCTGTACCTGAGTGAACAGCCGGGATTGGGGACATTCAGCTAGCAGTGATGCCCTCCCTGAGTCATCCTGTTAGTGCCCGCACCATTATCAGACGGCTACGCAATGCAGGACTACATGCATAGACTGCAGTGGTGTCATTCCAGACTGTCATGGAGTGACTCAGAATGGCAGCGCGTAATCTTCAGTGACAAGTCCCGCTTTTGTCTTTGTGGAGACGACCAACAAACCTGTGTGTGGAGGCACCGTGGTCAACACCAACATGGACGGTTTGTTGTCACGTGTCACACGTCCAGAAGATGGGAGGGATTATCACAGGACACCATTAGGAACCTCTACAACTCCATGCCGAGATGTCTGGCATATTGCATTAGCAAACACGGCGGCCTGATACCATACTGAGAGACACTACTTCTGTAAAATAAAATAAATATTGCCCATATCGGTCCAAATTTATCATCATTTATATCATTTATCTTCCCAAAAGCATTGCAATTCCACACTTCCTTCTGGGTGCAACTATTCTTTTGGCAGTGGGTGTATATACAAATTCAGCCTATAGCAGTTTAGAATTATATAGATTTTATTCATTTATTGAACAAAGTGATCCAACATTAAACATCTTAGTTTCCAAAAGTATGTAAACCTCACGAGGTGGCGCAAACCCCTTGAGCCTCAATAATTTCTACTGAACGATTTCTAGAACTGTTGATCAACCCTGAACATTGACTTGGAGGAATCTTGGTCTGTTCCTCCTTACAGAAATGCTTCAGCTCTGATATTTTTATGGCCTTTCTAGCCTGAACACCACACCTTACATTCTGCCTCCACATTTCTACTGGATGAAGGTCTTTCACTCCACAATACAACATTTCTTAACTATTCTTTGGAGATTAACTGGTGTTTTATGGTTGTTGTCTTTCTCCACCTTCAGTTAAGGCCCAGTTCATGGATGGATGGTACTGCCTTGATACTGCCACCACCATGTCACATTTCTCGTTCAAGCCACAGAGATCCACGTTTGTTCACATTATTTCAGTTGTCCTCTGGCCCATCTAGGTGGTCTTTGGGAAACTTTATACAAGCACAAATATTCTTTCTGGAGTGAAGTGGATTTTACTACTCTTGGTCAGTGTTGTCTGATTGTGTACTTGTGAACACTGACATTAGCCAGTGAAGGAGAGGCATGCAGACCATTCAGAAATCTCATTTGACAAAGACATGCATGCACAACTTTTGGTTGAGGTTCTATGGTCCACTTTTTATTTATGATGCCTACCTTATATGTGATATATGTATATGACATCTGTAGATAAATGATATGGGCTCTTTAAGGAGAGCTGAGTGGAGCCTAATTTCTGTTGGAAACCTTTTGCTTCCAGGTTTTCACAGACAAAATGTCAGTGGAAAAGCGCCTGGCGTATTCCATAGTGCAGTTCCTCAGAGACCAGACACACTGTGGTTCACTAAATTCAGATGAACAGGAAAGCCTCGAAGGTAGGCCTCATGTTTTAAACATTGAAAGTCATAGACCTTGCCTTTTTTAAACCAGCAGGACGTTAAAAGTCTAGTCACTCGTGAGCGCCGTTTGGATTTTATGACCTTGGATCTGAACACTGATGACTACATGCGCCCATATTCTTCTGTTCTGTCTCAGAGAAAGAACACTGATCTAACATTAAGTCTCATCAGGGTACATGCTTGACCTCATGCTTGTAACAATAGAAGAACCCTTTTAGGTGCTAGGTGCTAGAAGCTTCATTTAAGCATGCAAATGGTTCTGCGATTGTTCATGACCATTATCTTAACTAAAGAACCATCAGGTTGAAGTGTGTAGTTTTACAGTAAATCTGATGGTAATGTATTATTACAGTGTTGTTACAGTAACATTACAGTAGCTTCTGAAATGTGTTTGCTGCAGTATAATCTGTCTGTGCTGTAAATGTTTTATTATTTTTTTCCCCAGAATCCAACACGGGGTACTGTATAAAACTATAAAACACATTTAAGTGTCATATTAGCTTGAAGACAGTGACATGTCTGGGTACACTATGTATTATGTTAGCACAACACTTGTAACATCCAGAGGTTCTCTGTGTAAATTCAGATAGAAACAAAGTATTGTCTGACACATAGGGCTACACAATAAATCATGTTTTTTATTGTGATCGCAATATGATTTTCTGAAATAAGCACATTGTTAAGGGCTGTGATGATGGTATGATGCAAATTACCTCTCACCTGAAATCTTAGCTTGTAAAAATATTAGGAACTTGATGATTATTCTTATTCTCAGTGTTGTGTGTAAATTGCATAGACCTTCTGGTAAAATGTGTGAAGCTGTAAAGGCTACTGTCACAATAACACATTATAATGAGCTTTTAAAGGAAAAGAAATATATATTTATTCAGTTTTATAGACCTGTTGTATTCAAAATAAAAATATACCTATTGGGTTGTGCTTGTAGCCTGATTGCTAAAAAGAAGCTGTTCAGAGAATCCTGACTGTTTTTGACTCATGTTTTACGGGCTACAAATTCTCCACAAGGTGCGGCTTTAGCAGACATTAGTGATTTGTATTTATTGCTTCACATACCATCTTTGCAGTATTAATCACATTTTATGTCCTGATCATGCTTATGTCTTACTGGCACACTGAAACCTTTCTTCTGGACAAGCTTGTCCATTTTACTCTCTACCAGAAGAGCCAATCTCAAGTACCTGAGTTAATTTGTTTAATTTGTACCCCAGCATTTTTCCCAGGGGGAAAATTTACATTTGAATATTCCCAGATGAATTCAAAGTATGTATGTATGTTGTTAATTAGTTCTGTAATATCAGCACTTTATCAAATTTATCATAATATTTGATATTATCAGTTTTAGTCCCGAGGCTAGTTTGATAAATATGGGTTCTGGGGTTTATCACAAATAGTAAAATTGTTGTCGTTTCATGTCTGAATATAAGACATCACAATATTTGTTGTTTTCGTTTTAGTTGCAATACAATGTTTGGAGACCACTTTTAAGATCAGCTCCAGTGACTGTCACCTCGCAGCTCCACAGCCCCTCAGAGAGATCTTTCTGAACTCCCTACTGAAGGTGACTGACACACTGACACACATTCAGGATGCCTATAATTAGTATGAGCACTTAGTAACACAATCAGGGAGTTAGATAAGTGTTTTCTTTAACTTAAGAGTGTAATATATACTCATCATCCACTTTATTAGAAATATGGTCCTACAGCTGGAGACTGTAGCCCGTCTGTTGATGCACAGTCTGTGTTATCCGTCTTCCAGACCTTCATCCAGGGTGTAAATAACTCTGTGGTTTTCAGGGGGTCCCATGTTTACAGGCTATTCCAGAGTTGGCTGGACGTTGGCTAGCTTCAACAAATCATGCGTGTTTAGGAATTCTTCATCTGAAAATCTTCTTTTCTAGTTTGGTAGGTCTTCCATACAATAACGGAGATAAATAACTGAAATGAATAACAATTCACTATTATATTAACTCTTGCAAAAATTGATTTTTCAGATTTACAGATATGTTATGGCATATTGTAAAGTTTTATGGCAGACATAGTTTCAATTGCAAGGCTATGTAGGACCAACTGGGTGAACCAACCTGCTACAGTGCTGCAGTTCTAGTTAGTTAAGAATACCTACGACAGAAGCTCAATGTGGGTGAAGCAGCTGAACAAGGTTGATTTGGGGAAACCTCCCTGTATTTCGCAGCTTGCTTTCTTCAAACTGCTCTTCGCTAGATTTTTTGGATGGTGGGCCACTCTCAATCTAGCGGCAACCTAACAGTGACTTTTATTTTGCAATTCCAACCAGTTTTCTATTAGCCCTTAAACCTTTTTGATGAATCCCTCCACTGCTTATAACTGTCTGCTTATTATGTTTTCATGTTCATATTCTTTTCCTAAATCTATACATATAGAATGACATTGTGTCGTTACAAGAGACGTCTCCATCCCCAGAGGACATTGAGAGGGCTGAGCAACTGAAGAATGAAGGTATGCAGCACTCACTGGAACACAACAGTGGAAAAAGATGAAGAAGCTTCACTTAAAGGAAATAACGTGCAACTGACTGTAGTCATTTACTGATTTGATAAGTTTGTAATTTATTATGATGCTCATATCTGATTAGAGTTAGGCACATAAGATAGAGTTGGGATAGCTTTAGTTTGTACCTGAGTTATGAAGGTTTTGCTGCAGTAATAAACGTTTTATTTATCATCAGGGAACAACCACATGAAGGAGGAGAATTATAGCTGTGCTGTGGAGTGTTACACAAAAGCCATCCATCTGGACCAAAGAAATGCTGTCTATTACTGCAACAGGTGGGATAAACCTCCAAAACACAGAGGGACTCGACTTCCCTGTAGAGTCCAGTCCTAATTTAATTAACCCTTACAGGTTTGAATGTTAAAGCAGGGTTGCTAGATTATGGGTTGGAATTGCAAACTGAATCGCTGCCCGATTTGACCTTAAAATACATAAACACATATTTTGTTGGTCTCATAGATCTAGCTGTTAAAATGTAAGTTACCAACCAGCAGCAGTAATATATATATTTGTGTACTTCAAGCAGATCAGCAATGTGTTCATCCAGAGATTTATATACACTGATCAGGCATAACATTATGACCACCTCAGTGTATTTACACTGTCCATTTTATCAGCTGTACTTACCACATAGGTGCACCTTGTAGTTCTACAATAGTGTGTCACTGCTGGACTGACCAACCCAAAACTATCCATCTGACAGCATCCTGTAAGCAGTGTCCTGTGACCACTGATGAAGGACTAGAGGATGACCAACACACAGCTATATATATATATATATATATATGTATATTTCATTGGTATCTAGTGCATTAACTTCAATTAAGTTCTTGTAAGCATTCTAGCAGCCGCGATTTTAATAATCTATAGCTGCCTGATTGTGGTCTTGCGGTCAGGAAACAGTCTTTACTGTGGGCAGCATAGAGAACACTGCATTGCTTTCGTTATTTGCCCTCAGAGCTCTGCCATCAAGATGAGCACTGACCTCAAGTCTTTGCTCCTTACTACTAAATACAGTTACATCTGCCTTTTCTTTATTTAGCTGAAAGCTTTCTTCTTTCCAGTTATTTATTAACTCCAGGCAATGACAAAGTGTCAATGGGACTAGTCATCAGGTGAGAGAGTATATCTGGGTGTCATCTGCATAGCTGTGGTAAGATATTATTTTTAAGGATTTGACTTAGTGGTAGCATATACAATTTAAACAGCAGTGGCCCAGGAATGGGTCCTTGTGAAACACCACATGCCAGTGTTTCCCATTTTGATTGCTGATGACTCCTGTCTTCCAAATGTGATTCGAACCAGCTAAGAACTGTTCCAGAAAGCCCAACCCAGTTTTCCAGTCTGTCTCGAAGGAATCAATTATCAACGGTATCAGCGCCTAGATCATGAAGATAAGATAAAGAAGCACTAGCATGGATATTTTGCCCGCGTCTGTGTTCATACAAACATCATTCAAGCCCCTTTTAAGGGCAGTCTTTGTACTGTGATGGTAGATGAACTGAAACATGTTCTATGACCTTCAAAGTCACCAGATCTCAACAACTTTGGGAGATTTTCGACAGATGTGTTTTGTGTGCCATCAAAACCCCGTTTGAGGAAATACTGTATCATTTTGTGTTTTGATACAGTTCCGGACACTAATTTAATCCATGCCAAGGTGCACTGAAGCCAGATCTGCCAGTTTATGGAGGTTCAGCACATTGCTAAGACACTTCATGCTGTGTTTTTTTGTTGTCACCCCTCTGTAGGTTAATTATGATTTGATTCTGCTAGCTACTTCTATGAAGATCTTTTTCCAACAATTCTTGTGTTTTCTCAGGGCTGCTGCACACAGTAAACTGGGAAATTACACAGAAGCTACTGGAGATTGCGAGCGGGCAATAGCTATTGATCCTACATACAGCAAGGCCTATGGAAGAATGGGGTGAGCAGTTGTAATTATATTAGCTACAGTATGTACCCATCGTTTTGTAGTACTGGTAGTATTGTTGTTGTTAAGACTTGCACCTTTAGTGTAGCTGCTAGTTTGCAAAATCAGTGGTTGTTTTTGTTCTCCCCAAGATTGGCATTGACTTCAATGAGCAAGTATTCAGAGGCCATTTCTTACTTTAAGAAGGCATTGGTTCTAGATCCTGAAAATGACACCTACAAATCCAACTTGAAGGTTGCCGAGCAAAAAAAGAAAGAGGCGTCAAGTCCTGTAAGTGAAAGGAATTATAATCCTGAATATATTCTCAAGACTCAGTGTCACATAATATTACAGAGCTTTTTTAAAAGCAGTTCAATACTTTAGTTTTTTTGAACAAATTCCTGTTAATAAGCACAAACAGATATTTGTGAAGGTCTCAATAGCACTTTTGTAATTCTGTCCTCGCAGACGGCCGCAGGACTGGGCTTTGACATGGCTAGCCTCATCAACAATCCAGCCTTCATTAGCATGGTAAGATCTGTTATGGTGTTCACTGCAGAAAGGTTTACCCATCAGTCATTGCATTACTCTTAAAGATGATGTTTGATTATGACGCTGTAGGACGTCCTGAATGAAGGTATTTATCAACTGCACTTTCCTTCACTGACATTTCGAACTCAAGTGTGTAGGGGATACAGTGTAACAGCCCTGCCTAGGAGCCCTGTGGAATGGAATACTGTTCTAGACTCCTTGGCGTGATTGGGAATGAAACAGCTATTGTTGGGACTAAACAGCACTGTTACATCATAAATAGAACTCTGTTATATAACTGGAAGGTTGTGTCCAGTAACAGTGTTGTGACCAGACTGCTGAAGGGGGACTATGCTTGGCTGAATGCTGGTAGATAAATTGCCAAAAAACAGTTGATCTTTTAGCATACAGCTGCTCTCTGACAGTGAAGCAGTGAAGCACTGGGCTAAATATGATTCTTTTAGTATGTGTATTTACATGTATCTGACTTTTCCTTTGTCCACAGGCTGCCAGCGTAATGCAGAATCAGCAAGTACAACAACTGTAAGTTTTAAATTGAAATGATTTGTAATTAAACATCTGGTATTATTAATCCAGCAGTAAAGAGATATACTGAGCATCAAAAGGATAGTTGCACCCAGAATGAAGTGTTGGACTGCAGTGCTATTCGAAAGGAAGATAAAGGTTACCAGGAACAATAAACGATGATAAATTTAGACTGATATGGGCAATATTTATTGAGCTACACATACAGAAGTAGTGTCCCTCAGTATGGTATTTGGCCACCATGCATACGACGTAGAGTTGCAGAGGTGCCTAATGGTGTCCTGCAATAATCCATCCCATGCAGCTTGAATATACTCACACATTTCCTGCAGATTTTGTGGTAGGGTGGAGGTGGAGTGATAGCAGGCCTTCTGGACATGTGACGTGTGACCACAAACCATTCATGGTGCCTCCACACATGGATTGGTCTTCACCAAGACAAAAGTGAAATCATTCATCAACTAAAAAAAATCTTGTGGAGTCCCACAAGGGTCAGTTTTAGGGTCTTTACCTTTCTCTTTGTACGCGTTGCTTTTAGGTGATGTAATTAGGAACATGATATAAATGTTTAATTAATTAATCCATTATGTAACAAAGTTGTTTAAGGTTTAAAAAAAAGGAATAGTTCACAGTGCCTCCACACACAGATTAGTCTCCACCAAGACAAAAGTGGGACTTTTGACACATTCAAAAAGTCCCACTCCATGACAGTCTGGCTTGACACCATTGCAGCCTTTTTGACATGACATTGTGACGTTGACGTGGTGTTAAGGGCAGTCGTTGTAACGTTCTGCGTGCGTGTAGTCCTGCATGGTGCAGCCATCTCCCAGTGGTGCTGGCACTAACCAGGAGGGCATCACTGCTTGCTGAATATCCCCAATCGTGGCTGTTGGGTCAGTCAGGTACAGCGATAAGGCCCATCCTTGCTTACGTCCTATGCATGACCGAGTGTGAAACTTGAATCGTTTGCATGTCATACAATGTCAAACCCACACACCGAGTTCCATTCCTGTCAGTTGATTCCTTCTGGGTGGAACTATTTGTGCAGCTATTTGATGATGAGTGTATATACTTTTTTAGCCTTTGACGAGCTTTGCTGTATTCTTTTGAGCTTTAACTTGATACTGATATGCCAGTGTTGAAGTGTATCGCTTAGCTACCATTACTCAGATACCAGAGTGTCTACTTACCAGCAGTTATGGGTGTAAAGCAATCTGGGAATTTTGCAATGTGTTTTCCTCCTGTCATGCTCCCTGGGCAGAATGTCAGGAATGATGTCTAACGCTGTTGGAGGGCCAGCAGCAGGCGTCGGAGGAATGTCCGATATTTCCAGCCTCATTGAAGCGTAAGCATGTCTCTACTACAAAATTAAACCCCGAACATATGAATGAGATGCTGACACATTTACCTCTTTAAGTCATTACAAGAACAAAGCTTTGATCCGAGACCAGCAGAAAGAGTTGACGGAAAGAGAGAACAAATTCAATCCGATTCTGAGACATGCAGCCTGAAATAAGGTGACCGATATGGCAACACTTAAAGGGGAATTTCAGCAATTTTTCTGAATTTCTGAACAGTTTAGTGGTTAGGATGGAAACAGAAAGTGGGGTCACCATGTTTACATCACAGATATAGACATTTTATTTACTAGCACAACCACCAGTGAACCTACACGTCTCTTCTGAGTTTTATATTTAATCTTGATGACGGCAACACAGTGATAAATATGAAAAATAAGTTTTCTTTGGGGGCTATTTAGCCTCACAACACCCTGCATGTATCCCTCCACCATGAATGACCAAAACTTTATTACAAAACTATCATAAAACAACGTCTCAGACAGCAGGCAGCGTATTTATAACCTTTTCATGTAATAACTTTCTGTGGAAGTCTAGTTCTGTAAACAGTTCTGACTCAGCAAGTAAGTAGAACGAAACCACTCTGAATGACGTTATTTACCTCTCAACCATTTAATTATGGAGAGATGTTTGGAGTTCCCCTTAAATGCAGGAAGCAGTTCTTAGCTAAATATACTGTGACTACTGTTCTTCTGTTTTAACTAAATCAGTGTTAAACACATTTGCACTGTAAGGCATAAAAGTTAAAATCTTAGTCATCATGCTGCTGGCTGTATTTTTCCTGTAGATTGTTGGCACGAGAAACACTGAAATGAAACTTCTCATTTGATTTTCAAAAGTACAAATCAAATTGACACAATTTCACTACTTAGCCAAAATAGATAAAACGGCAGACAAAATTCAGACCTCAGGGTAGCAGCTACTGCTGTTTTTAGCTAAGCACTTATCCATTAAAATAGATCACAGTGTCAGAAACCGCATATGCAGAGGGGCATTTCAGACTTGTTTCCAAATGTCTGTATAATTAAATGGTTGAAATGTAAACAAAGCCATTCAGTGTGGTTTGGCATGGAATGTTGCAATTTCGAGAAACTTACCAGCTTGGGGTAAGTTGGGGTTGGGTTGTGTGAGTTGGATTTTTTCCAGAACTACACCATAAATCCTTTCAGTAGGAGACTGTGAGTGTAATCTCGTTAAATACCATCTCTCTCTCATACCATTCTCTTTCTCTTACTCAGTGGTCAGCAGTTCGCACAGCAGATTCAGCAGCAGAACCCAGAGCTGATTGAACAGCTGAGGAACCACATCCGGAGCCGCTCTTTTAGCGGAAGTGCTGAGGAGCACTCCTGATCTGCACAGGTCTGCCTGTATATAAAACCCAACATTTCCCTCCAAATCACTGGACAAATTCAAACATGTTCATCTGTTTTTAATGAATGGACGGTTCTTGGTTTCACCGGTAAATCATTCATCAAAAAAAATCTCAAGGGTCAGTTTTAGGGCCTTTGCCTTTCTCTTTGTACACGTTGCTTTTAGGTGATGTGATTAGGAAACGTGATATCAATTATTATAGATTCTGCTTTTGCATTCCTTCTGATAACAAGTTGTTAATTTGGAGAAACAAGGTTTTGTTCTGACAGCAGCAATATGTAACTCACCACACACCTGCCTCAGACCACCTAAAGTTGTTCAGTAATCTCAAATAGACTTTGTTGTGTCTGACACTGTATGATAGTATACAGTTGCGCAGGTAAAAACAGGAGTGGCCGTCTTGAACCGTAATTCTATCTGTACTTGTATCTATTTTTATAAATAACAGTGTATGAATGTAATAACAGAGCTGCTCGATGTTGTCCAAGATTTGTGAAACTGTCTGGAGTGAAATGTGCAGAATAAACAAACAACTTCAGGCACATTTAAAGATGAACATCATGCTCGCTGACAGTTTGGTTCTTTGTATTGGGAATATAAAGTCCGGACATCCCCTTTACAGCCTGGAACAGTACATTTCCCCACATAGACTGCCTTTTTCATTGCTGTTGCTCCGCTGTGGTTGTATGTAAATGTTGGGGGTATAAATATTAATGAGACTGATAAGTAACAGTTTCGAATTTAGAATCGGCTCATTTTACTGCCCTCTTTTATAAATGCAGGATTTGTATTTGAAGGAGGAACAACAGTCCTCCTTTGTGTTTCAGAGTATGTACAGTTCTATGTACTGAACTCTCCTTATTCAACTAAACCAGTATAAACACCGTTTTACATGCTATTTGCGATGCCAACTGCTGATACATTAGCTTCCATTATATGTTTGCAACATTAGCTTTGTAACTCTAGTGACTGAGCATGTCTGGCTGATGGTTAAACCATAAGACAATGGAGAAATGCTGTAAACTATCACTGTAAAGTGCAGCAATAGGAATAGATTGGATGCACTAATGAAAACTGTATCTCCCTCTGCAGAGCCAAGTGAGAGGAAGAACAGAGAAGAGGCAAGCAGAGAGGGAGAAGTCGTGAATGCAATCTCTACACCCATTCTTTCAAATCTGAGCACTGGCAGAGCTGGAGTGAGGAGAGGGAAAATGGGGTTGTGGCACTTTACAGGGACTGGGGCTTCCGCCAGGGAGGGAGGCAGAGGAAACAAATCCCTTTCACACTACACCACTTCCCAAACCACTTCCCAGCTAAACATGACATCTCTGATGTTCCAAGGATGGCTGGCAGTATTTTAGGAGGTACTAAAAATGTTCAAATCGTTTAAACTTTGAAACTTTCATGCAGCTAGTTGCATGTTGTAGGTTGCCTGCAACACGACTTCCATGCAACTTGACAGTTACATGAAGCAGTTCAAAATCTGAAATGATTCTGTTACTTCCCCCAGTTAGAAAACCTCCTCATAGTCTACATACATGAGCCGGAAACTTTTATATATCTGCAGCATACTTCAGCGTTTTATCTGTTATGTGTATATTAAGCCTTTAAAACATTGATATGCAAGTACTACTTGATTTCTCGCTCGTCCGGTCATAGAATGGTCTCAGGTTATTTATTTTTTTTTTGTTCAAAGATGTGTCTTTCAACAGGGTCACATGATGGTTTATGTCCATTTTGAAACTTGTTTCACAAAGCTAAGGCTCTTGCAACTGTTGCGACTGAGTTGCAGGACCTGCAGTCTTGTTTCATGTAGGTTTCAAGCAACTAAAGTTGCATGAAAGTTCCAACATGAACAGCCAGCCCAGGTCTACAGTCTCTGTAACGTGGGTCGCAGTGGATAAGAACATCTGCCAAATTCCATAAATGTAAATGCTAAAGGACAAAGAGAGTAATATTTAATAACTGCATTTGGGACATCTCAAAAAATATACAAATACAAGAAAAATGTTGTATATGGGCCCTTTAAAGTGCTCCGTCTTACGGACACCTATGTGGACCACTGTGGAAAGTTGAGTAGTGTGAAAGGTTTCTCGAGCATGAGATTGAGTAGCTCGTGTAGTTTGCAAGGAGCCAAACCATCCTAAAACTAACAGCACTCGACGAGAACTACCATCCAGCTCAGCAGACCGGTAATCTTTTGTGCTTCTGTATCTGTGCGTAGGTTTATGTGCCAGTCCTCTGCTCTTTTCATGACGACGCCTGGCCGTCACGCATCAGGGTTGAGTGGGTTACCGTTCCATTTCAACTTTAAACCATTCATTATTGATTTTGTGCCTATCGATTATTTATCTTGGGGTTATGGTCATAGTCCTTGATATACGAGGATCTTAACACACTGAGTGATACGTTTTACTGCACTTTATGTTAATTTTAGGAACAAGCGAGACAGTTTGTGATGATTTAAAGCAGACCTTTGATTTTAGCTTCACTGTAATTCCACCAACTGTTTATTTATATGGTAGCACTTTACAGATCGGTAATAGTAGGTAATGATATGGTAATTTGATGGTAACAAATTGTATGTAATCATTAATTAAATGCCAATTTTCTAGTTGTTACTAAATAATAAATCAGAAATTGTAGTGAGTGTTAACAAGGCCATTATGAAATGGTAAAACAATGGTAACAAGTTGTACTTACCTAAAAATTACCTTCTTATTTTATAGTTCTTTATGTATAATAAGTGAGCAACTGTAGTGGTAACAAGGCAGCAGTGTAATAGAAACACGATGGTTAATAAATGAAAAGATAGTCACTGTATCAGTATTTAGTAATAAAATGATTAAATAGTGGTGATCCGAGAGAAAAATTGAGTACATGTATATATGTTATTTATGTTATTAACCCAAAATCAATGAAGTAGTTCTGCTGTAATTACCTGGTATTAGGGCTGTAAAATACTAATTCACTTGTTTCTGTTTTATTTCTTACCGGTTGTGTATTTAAATGGTCAGACACATGCCTGTGATGTTACAGGCAGTAATTACAGTGAAACTAAATGGTATTAGAGCCGTAAAATGCAAACTTACTTATTTCCGTCTTGTTTCTTACTTACTACACCTCCATCAGGTCATGACATCAGTTCAAAATGTTCTTGTGCTTCACATGTAGGCCCACTTATCCTTTTACAAGTATTGTTGCCCAGCAATAGATGAGACAATGACTATCTCTGCTTACTTATTATACATAAAGAACTAGATAAGGTAATTTTTAGGTAAGTACAACTGTTAACACTCACTACAATTTCTGCTTTATTATTTAGTAACAACTAGGGAATTGGCATTTAAGTAATGATTAAATACAATTTGTTACCGTCAAATTACCATATCATTACATACTTATTACCGATCTGTAAAGTGCTACCATTAATTCTACACAAGGGTACAAAGAACATGGCCAGAGTGAGCGTAACGTCTCAGCCTGATTTTTTATTTTTTGCATGCTCCATAATCTGATATTTGTAGTCAGATGTGTAATTTAATCTTAAGAGAATATGTGTGTAAACAGAGAGCTCTTTAATGTTTTGTCCAAAACAAACAAACAAACAAACAAAAAATCACAGGTAAATAAACTGTGTCTTGAAATCACTTAAGACTATGAATGCTTGCTTCAGTGTGAACCAAGTGACCAAGTATCCTTAAACAGTGAATAGGAACCTTCCATTCACTGAACCTACCATATGTACTACAGAATATGGAGCGCCTTCTTTCTGGTAAGCCATGTGTATATTACAGCTAGTGGTGGGCAATGTGACAATATTTCATAATTATCATAATAAATAAATGTTACAGTATGCTTTCCTGAGTGTGTATAACATCAACACACTGATTTACTACAGGTTTCAGTACAACGTGAGCATAACTGGGTCTGTTTAACTGGAATTAGTGCAACACAGTTGGTAAAACACTGAATACAAACCACTGTAGTTGCAGATTTATTATTACTGTATTTTAATATATAGAACTACAGGTTCTGTTTTGTCTGTTACAACTAAATCCCAGAAAAACTAACCATCATGAGGCATATCGTGCATCATGAAATGTTGTATTGTGTATCGTGATATCATATTTTTGCCATATTGTCCACCTCTATAAAAGAGCAGATACAGAAATGTGTATATTCATTTTTTGCTTTTACTTACAGAAGTCTACATTTTTAAGTTAGCTCTTTTATTCACATGTAAAGATACTTAAAATCAAGGTAAGGGCTTTAAAAATAACACTCTAAAACAGGATCGCTTCATAGTGTAAAAAGTGGTAAGAGGGCGCACAGAGGTTGGTCCTTTGCGATTAGCAAGACACAGAGAGAGGCCTCAGCTTTCTGGAGTCAGGTACGGGCACACCACGCACACCTGTGCGATGTCATCGTACTCGTATGTTCTTTTAAGAAAGGTATCGGTGAGCCTCAATCCAGATATACTCTGAAATAATACAGTAAAGCATAATACAGGTGAGTTATCCATGTGCACAGTCATTCTATGTAGCTTAACTAATCATCAAATATTCCATACGATATACAGAAAAGCAATCAGAGACCACCCGTCATATATTCAATTCCCAGTCAAAAAGGGCAAATTTGTAAGATAAAGCATTGTGTCAAATTCATATTCCAAACAAATAGGGGCAACATATCACCAGAAAGTTGAGGTGTCCATCCCATCATAAGAAACAAGGAAACACACAGTCACTCCTCCTCACTCCTTACCAGTCTAGAATTAAATCACCAAATTAAGTTCAGCATCAAATTTCATCTCTTTACTCTCCAAGAACAACTCCAGTAGCAGAAAGCAGCATTAGTGTTAACTAGGGCTGCCCTCTAGAAGTTGACGAGTCGAATCGTCAGTCGGAGGACCTTTAAGTCGACTGAGAACCTTCAAGTCGACTGACAACAGTGACCTTTTTTTTTTTT